>OX377621.1:55336045-55936045 GCA_947397865.1 Polietes domitor | reverse complement strand
CCTAGTCGACGTCTACGTCAAATTTGGGAACTACCCTGAAAATTTCATGAGTCTGGCTTCAGCCGTTTGGTCTGTGGGCTGGTCAATGATATAGATTTATCAAAAATTACTTCACGTCAATTCAAAAAGTAAGTATAAGACAGCTATCTTCAAAAAAGCGTACATACCATACATATATTAATTCCAAAAGTAAAAATTGTGAAAATCCAGTATCTCTCACGAACACAGTGCTGGATAACCTATATTCATGACTCAATCAATTTTTGCCGTAAAACTAAAAAATTTCGAATTTGGAAAAATCTTTTTATTTTACGTGTTTATGCAGTCAGAGGAATGTGTACACCGAATTCCATAACTCTAACTGCGGCCTTTTCGTTGATACCATTTTATCCCCTTTTCCCATTAAAAGTACGACTTTATAAATTTTACGTATCTACGCAATTAGAGGGATGTACATTAGAGCGTACCAGGTTACAAGTACAAAAAAAATTCGCCGTACACCTTCGAATGTGAAGTATTATTGAAAGGTAGTTTCAAAAAATTTTTTTTTATATATTTATGCCGAACGTAGGGGTCGCGCTTTTACATTTTTCTATATAACTTCTGCATTTATAAACGGATTTTAAAGTGTGATACATCGATGTTTTTGTCTCGACGAGGCCAATTTTTTTTTTGGCTTTGAAGTCATTGAGCTCAAGCATGATTCATGATTTTATGCGAGCTTTAATTTTCTGATATTAGAGTGGTACATTAGGGTAGTAGCAACTGAGATATGATGGGTAAGTACCAGAAGGGGGTATCGATGTATCACACTTTAAAATCCGTTTATAAATGCAGAAGTTATATAGAAAAAATGTAAAAGCGCGACCCCTACGTTCGGCATAAAAAAATAAAAAAAATTTTTTTGAAACTACCTTTCAATAATACTTCACATTCGAAGGTGTACGGCGAACTTTTTTTTTGAGGTACGCCCTAATGTACATACCGAATTTCATTATTTTAGGCGCAGCCGTTTGTTTGGTACCATTTTTCTCCCATTTCCCATTTTACCCCTTAAAAGTACGAATTTGGAAAAAATAGTTTCATATTATGTATCTATTCAATTAGAGGGATGTACACACCAAATTTCGTGTTTCTGGCTGTTGTCGTTTGATACGTACCATTTTTATCCCTTTTCACCCACTACGAATAAGGATCAATTTATGGTGCTCATTTTTGTTATAACCAATATTAAGTAAGTACACGCTGATTTTTCCCTTTCGTCCGATTTCGCCCAATTGCAATCCCAACCGATCTAAGACCATAAGACGCAATTGTGGAAAATTTGGCTGGCGTGCTGTGCTTTAAACAGACAGACGAACGGACATGGCTAGATCATCTTAGAAATTTATGACGATCAAGAATGTATACACTTTATTGGGTGAAGGTATTACAAACGGAATGACAAAGTTCGTATACCCCCATCCTGGAGTTGGACGGTAAAACGTAAAATTACTGGCCAGCTCAAAAATAAGAAATATCGCCTAATGAAAAATCGCCTCACATAAAAGGGGGGCTTTTTTTAAAGGAATGATCGACCAAAAACTTGGGTTATTTTTCATATGAAAAAAAAATCCAAATAATTGAAACATTTGTCATATGAAAATCACCCAAAATGATAGTAATTTTCTGTAAGAAAAACCACTCAAATATGTTGAATAGTTTTTTATAGAGAAAATCGTCCAGAAAGATTTTCTTATCTGGGGTTAGTCCAAAGCCGGTTACGTGGAGTAAAGTTTTCAGGTTTTGACGACCTTCGGTCGGGCTTAAATATTTTCTACTCTGGGGTATGTCCACAGCCGGTTAAGTGGGGTAAAGTTTTTTTTGCGTTGCGGACCTCCAGCTCCCCCAAAGTTGGATACGCGTTGCCGCCCTTCGACAGGGCCTAAATATTATTTACTCGGGGGTACGTCATATTTGGGAAATTTGTATAATGAAAATTTTTCGCAAAGCCGGAAAATGTAATATTGCCTACATTTTTATGACAAAAAAATTTTTGTATGATTTTCATATGAATAAATCGAATATTAAAAATTCAAGGAAACAATCAACTACAAAAATGTACCAAAGATCTCCATAAACATCTGGAACATATGAACTTCCTTGGAATGATTCTTAATGCCGTTTAGGTAGTGCTTATGTAGCCGCAAAAGTGAACAAATTTCCCGGAATTTGAGATTTGGATGAGAGTTTGTACTTGCCTTATAAATAAGGAGGCGTATACTTACTTTTATTACGTTATATTTTAATTAAGTATACGTAATGCAAACAAAGTATATTACACTGTGTGTTTTATTTTTTCAAACCACGTTTATAAGGCAGGCTTCCAATACGTTTACACTATATATATATATCGAAATAATACTTCAAGTCAATTCAAACAAGTAAAAACGACGTTAAGTTCCCCCACCATGGATTGCATTCCATAGAGGATATCGATTTTCGTAGAAGTACAGCAAAATATAATTTTTTAAATATAGCCAAACCAAAACAAATACAAATATTGAAAAAATAATTTTATAAATAAATATAATATTTTAATTATTTCAAACCATACTTAAAGGGCAAGGCTATCAATACATCAATTCAAAAAATAAATATTCTTATATTTATATTTTCAAAAAGCTTAAATACCATAAATATTGGTAGATAGTGGGTGCCACAGTTGGTTGTATTTTAATTCTATTTTAATTCCAAAAGCACAAATTTTGAAAATCTAACTTCATGATTCAACCAATTTTTTCCGTAAAAGAAAAAGTACGAATTTCGAAAAAAAAACAGTTTATTTTGAGTGTATATGCAGTCAGAGGAATGTATACACCGAATTCCATGATTCCAGCTGCGGCCATTTGGTTGATACTATTTTTACCCCCTTAAGAGTACGACTATCTCAAATCTCTTGACGTTTCTACTCAATTAGAATTTCATCATTCTAGCTGTAGTCGTTTAGTTGGTACTATTTTTATCCCTATGTACCATTGTATTCCTTGAAAGTACGAATTTCGAAAAATCCATTTATTTTTCGTGTCTACACAGGCAGAGGAATGTATACTCCGAATTTCATGACTCTAGCTGCGGTCAATTGATTCGTACTATTTTTATCCCTTTTTTCATTTTAACCCCACATAGTTCGAATTTTGAAAACTCCGTGTATTTTACTTGTCTATGCAATCAGAGGAATATATACACCGAATTTGATTATTCTAGGGGCAGCCGTTTGGTTGGTACCATTTTTATCCCTCTATTTTCATTTTATCCCTTAAAAGTACGAATTTGGAAAAAATACTTTTATATCTTTTGTCTTTATAGCCAAAAGTTTGTAAACTGTTGTTACAGAGTGAAATAAAACAAACGTTGGTGATATTTCCCATCGAGCTTCATTTTTTCCCCCACTTGGCTCATTTCTTCATGATTGACCCATATGTGCAGAAATGTATTTGCGTGTAGTTGTAATGTAAAGCCCTTTTCCGTTGTAGGGTGTGTTCAAATGAAACAAAAATGAAAACGAGTTTTACGAGTCCATCCGAAGGGGACGGACTGAAATGGACTGAACTGGACTCTAAACAATACTCTGCTCTAAGCTGGTGTGTAATTTTCATTTGTTGTCGTTGTTCCTTTCAGTGTGGCTGCGGTATTCTCAACTAACAACTCACTCTGGGTGTCCTGGCCGAGGATTCAACGTCGTTCATTCATTCATTCATAGTGTGTCTGTGTCCGGCAAAGTTGTGAAATTTTAATGTAATTCTCTGCTTGTATTTTCTGGGATTAGATTAAATTAAATTGCAGTTCAAAAACTCTAAATTACGACGGCAATAAGATGTAATAAGTATGTACGAAAAATCTTACCTTTATGCTCGAGTGATGTGATGATGAAATCACAGAATGACAAGACTTTTTTGTTTTGGTTTTAAATAAATTCATACATTTTACATTTATTGGGGTTAATTTCATTGTTTGTTATAAATATTTAATTAATTGTGTTGCTGATTTGCAGTTTTCTGGAGGACATTGAATTGTTAGTTTCTGATGTGTAGTAAGTATTATTTGTTTAGAGGCCCATGTTTTTCTTAGCTCCTGCTCCTGCTGATCTTGTTCTTTATTTATTTATGTTATGGTGGTTATAACATCTATACACAGACACATTTACACATTCAGATTCACATTTACACATTCGGGTAAATCAAATAATTTATAACTAAAATTTTAAACATTTTTCTCTGGGTTTTTCTTTTTGATTAACATCTTAAAAGTATTTTTATAATTTATATAAATATTTATTTTGGGCACCTTCTTTGGTTTTTGTGTTTTGATTAATATTTTCTCCCCCCGTTTGGTTTCATACAATTTTTCGTTCATTCTTAATTTGGAATTAAGAGAAATTTCTTGGGGTTTCATCTTTATATATATATATATTAAATAATGCCAACTATTTCTAGGTATATTTGAATAACTTTGGTTTTCATTTCATTTCAGCACTAACTACTTGTAATACTTTTAATTTAAATTTATTTATTTTTCATTTTTGGTTGGGATTTTAATTTATTATTACGTGGATTAATTTCATTTGTGAGCTTTGAAAGTTCTGTATATTTAATTTGACAATGACAAATTGTTTAATGGAATTTAATTATTCTTTACAATAGCATGAAGTAAGTGTCTTAGGCCGTATCCCTTATAGTTCGGGAATAAATCGAATTTTCACATTTTTGAATCGAGTTTCTGATTTATAGGACTTCTTAACCAAGGGGTCAAGTCATAAAATATTTTCTTCTTTAAACGTTAAATTTGAAGCTCATTTTCAGCTTTATGGCTTTGTTAAGCGGCAAAATTGTCGAATTTGGGTTTTAAAAAATACGAAAACATAGATCTCGCTATAATGAAATATAGTCATTCTATCCACATTTGAATTAAAGCCAATATTACAATTTTTGAATAGATTTGTATTTCAAGGTGCTGACCTATAATTTTGATTTATTTGTCCTTTAAACATTAAATTTGAACCCCATTTTCAGCTGGATGGCTTCGTTAAGCTACAAAATTGTCGCATTTCGGTTTTAAAAAATACGAAAGCAAACACAACAAAGCAAATCACATCATTCCATTGGAAAAAAAGACTGGCCAGACAAACTTTTTCTTGCTATAATGAAATATAGTTAATCTATCCAAATTGGACGTTTGAATTAAAGCCAATTTTAAAATTTTTTGAATCGATTTGCGTTTCAAGGTGCTGATCTCTAATTTTGATTTATGGAACTTCAACCCATTAAAAGTCATACAACTGTTTGTCCTTTAAACGTTAAATTCGAAGTCCATTTTCAGCTGGGTGGCTTCGTTAAGCTACAAAATTGTCGCATTTCGGTTTTCAAAAATACGAAAACAACCACAACAAAGCAAATAACATCATTCCATTGAAAAACATTACCGTTCAGACAAAAACTATTGATAGTTCTGGCTATAATGATATATAGTTGCTCTATCCAAATTGGAAGATTGAATTAAAGCCAATATTATTTTTTTAACGGATTTGAGTTTCAATGTGCTGATCTCTGCCTGTCTGTCATTTAAACGGTATATTTGAAGCCCATTTTCAGCTTGATGGCTTCGTTAAGCGACAAAATTGTTGCATTTGGATTTTAAACAATAAGAAAGCGACCACAGCAAATCAAATCACATCATTCCGTTGCAAAAAATGCCGTCCTGACAAAAACTCTTGATAGTTCTCGCTATAATGAAATATAGTTTTCAGTCCAAATTGCAAGATATTGATATTGACTATATGTGCTTTTAGAATACGAGGAATAATACCATTATTGCATGAGTTAAAATTAAAATAAATAAAATGTCATTGCCAAACCAAAAATTACTCCCGATCATCAAACTCATTGCTATGGAAAACACTATTATATATAAGTATATACTTATGACTATAAATATATATATATATATATATATTTATATGACTATATAAATATATAGATATATATTTATATGACTATATAAATATATAGATATGACTATTTTGATGTGTTAATTGATTTTATTACTTCTTTAATTATTTTTCTCGTTAATCTACAAGAATAAATATTTTCAATAATTCTTTCTTGATATACTTTTTTTGCATTTTTTTATAAATGTATTGAATACAGTTTTGGTTTCCAAAATTTAATATTTTTTGTTTATTTTTTGTTATATAGATAAAAACAATTTAATAACTATATACATAAGTATAACGTCTATGAACTATATACCTAGCAAGTATATATATATATGTATGTATGTATATATATTTATATAAATCCTTTAATTTGTAGATTATGCATTTTGAATACATTTGATATTGACTAATAGAAAATGATATGTTTTTTATTGTTGTTATTTATGTATATATTGTAGGTCGTCTATGCAAGTGAGGGTAATATTTGTGATTCAATTTTCTCTCTTTTTTATATAAAAAGAAAATAACGTAATGATTAAATGATTACAGGATTTTTTTCATTATTTATAACGAGCAACCACACGAACACATTAATGATATACAGATAAACACACGTTTCAGCCAAAATTAATTTGTTTTTTTTTTTAGGTTTTTTAAATCAGAAAAATATTTTTGACAAAGATTTTTTGGGAAGTTTTGGCTGGAAAAATATTTTTTCCCGAAAAAGCTTTGTTGTTTTCCACCTTGTATATAGAATCAGATGTTTATGCAATTCTCATTGTTGGCCCTTATTTGCAAAAATATGAATATGGCTATACAAAATATACTAACATAATATTGGTTTGGATGACTTTTTAAATTCTTTCATCCTGAAATTAATTTGGGTAAAGTCTGCACTTAATTATAACCATCCGTTAAAATATCCGTGATATTTTATATGAAATCAAAAGTCAAAAAATAGGTATTTACTCAAATTTAGTGCCAATATTTCGTATATCAATATTTTGAAAATCCAAATATGAAACATCATCTTTTGGGTGATATCAAATATGAAAACTGGCTTTTTCATAAATGTCATTGGATTTATTTTTATGCATTTTTTTAATGTGGGGAAATTTTTATTGGCCCATTTGTTTTATTTGGTGGGTATTTAATACGAAAAATTATGAAAAAACATTTTATTTCGTAATTATTGGGTGATACTTTATAAAGCCAATTATGAAAAATATGTATGATTTTATGTATGAGGTATGATTTTCTATTAAAAAAATGAGTGCACGAAAATTCGCCCAAAAAAATTGGTCTTTATTTTTAATTTTGAGCAATATTTCATATTTGTCATTGGACCAAATTTTCATTTTGAAAAATTACCCAAAAACCAAATATGAAATCGTCCATTGGATGGTATAGACCAGATGATATTTTTGGAGATTTTTATATTAAACATTACTCAAACTTTTAAGCAAATTTTCATTTGATTTTTTTTTTTTCGATTCTTCAATTTTGTTCTGTGCGACTTTTTATTTTCCGTTTTGGACCAGATGATATTTTTTTCGTATTAAAAATTACTCGAACTTTTAAGCGAATTTTTCATTTGATTTTTTTTTTTTTCATTTTCCGTTTTGGGTGATTTTTCAAGTCACCAAAAAAATTGCCCAAAAAATTGAAAAATTCCCAAATGTAAAACATGAAACATGAAATTAAGCCCAAGCATAAGTGCCAAATTACCCTAATGATAAATGAAATCACCCACAATGTCTAAATTGCTGTATAAGGGTTAAGACCCACATGGAGATAGTTGTCATATTCCCTAAGATTTATTCAAACAATCTCACTAAGAAGTCATATTTTGGTTCTGAGCGCCATTTTTAAGACGCAGAGAGTGGCGTAATTTGTAATATATGATTCCGACAGATTTGTTATGCTTATGTTACAGAGTAATTTTGCAAAATTTAAAGAGTGTATGCTTGGATGGTTCTTAATTTGTACTTTGGCTGGAGATTTATTAAGCCCCATGAGATAAATTATATGATTTTTTATTAATCGAGCTTTGCAAATTGTACACACAAATGGGTATTTCAAATTTTTGCCGAAGAGCTCTGAAATTTTCAGAGTAGTAGGGCACATATGTAACTAACCAGCAAACAAATTGGAAGTACTTCCGTAGGAAGCACATTTTAATCGCATCTCAAAATCCAAATTAGCATTTTTCCTGCTTTTGAGGAAGTTCTTTTAAACAACGTCCAAAAAAGTCGATAATATGTTAATATTCCGTAACATTTTATGATTAGCATTTTCACACCTGAATGGGAACGACTTTTTAGTATGGGGTCACAAAGGTAAAGTGTCCGCTTTGCACCAGAAGGTCTCGGGTTCCAATCTTGGCTCGGGAAAAAACTTTTTTTATTATTTTTATAAATAAACAATGATTAATTTTGTATAATTTTGAAAATTTAAAAAAAAAAATTGATAACAAAATGCAAATTTATTGCTTTTTTAATGTACTTAAAATATTTCAATTTTTATTAATTATTGGTACTGCATAATATCAGTAAAATTAAGTAGTGTCAATTTATTTAATACAAAATTTAATTAGTATTTATTTGCGTTATATATTAGTTCATATTAAACAAATATTTTGTTAAGTTCCCAATTGTCAGTTTTACCGAACTAAACGATTTGTTTTAGTTATACACCCCTCATAACGCTGTTCTACCCCCGGTAGCGTCGGATTTTTTAAAACAGAAATGGAAACAAGTGAAAAAGTGGTTCCTTTACAACACTTAAAAATAACTTTTAAGTCTTTCAAAATATAGGACATCCCTCCTATGACAACTCCATGTTAAATTCATTGGTGGAAAATCCCAATTTTCACTACTTCCGAATCACAAGATGAACATCTATTCTTTGGGTGCTCTCGTTCTGCTGGGTATTGGCTGAGATAAAAAAAAATATTTGATTTGAACTGGGATATTGTCCTGGCTCAAGACCATTTTGCTTCTATATTTAATAGAATGCAAATTTATTTACAAATGGCATGGTGACATTTATTACTTGGCTGCAGACTACCACGATCATGATTTCGACCATGTCAAAAGTCTTTTCAAGTGGCTTCGCAGCGAAAATGGTCTTGAGCCAGGACAATATCCCAGTTCAATTCAAATATTTATTACAGACCAAAAAAATGCAAACGAAAAAACTAAAACAAATGAGCGTTGGCACGGCAGAAGTATTGCTGGGTAACTATACCTGCATATACACATACTTACATATGCAACTCAATGAGATGCTTGTAAGATGGCATGTGTGCTTTATTACTTGGTGCGATTTTTTAAACGCAAATTCGGCAAGTGAGTTGTGCTTCTCGTTCGTTTGTGAGAATCATCTACTTATAGAGGCCGGGTTTGATGTTGAAAAGTCGCTGCGAAGCCACTTGAAAAGACTTTTGACATGGTCGAAATCATGATCGTGGTATTCTGCAGCCAAGTAATAAATGTCACCATGCCATTTGTAAATAAATTTGCATTCTATTAAATATAGAAGCAAAATGGTCTTGAGCCAGGACAATATCCCAGTTCAAATCAAATTTTGATTACAGACCAAAAAATGCAAACGAAAAAACTAAAAAAAAATATTTTTTAATAAAATACAATATTTTAGTTTTCTACTTCAATTGAATTGAAAATTTAAAAGAAATAAATTTTTTTTTTCAAAAAAATTTCCCTATTTTTTTTCAAAAACCAAAAAAAAATAAATTTCAATTGAAGTAAAAAAATACACAAATAAATTTAATTTTTTTTGAACTGGGATATTGTCCTGACTCAAGACCATTTTGCATCTATATTTAATAGATTTATTTTTTGTTAATAAATTTTAATTTTTTTTTCAAAAAAAGTTCAATATTTTTTTAGTTTTCAGTACTATTAAAACACAAAAAATAAAAAATCTGACAGTTCTTTCTCATAATCAAAGCAAAACTAACCTACTATTTTTTGTTTCTCGTCCATATCTAACATACCAAAAAAAGCTATGTCGCCTATGCATTTCGCTATAGCCCAGACAATATAAGCGTTATAGAGTCTACTTCCTGTATGTTCTAAGTGATTACATTGAACTGCGAACGGACATAAATAACCTTCTTAAATTTGTTATGCTGTTAAACAAGGTTCGGCAAAATACAATTCTATACTATAATATAGATGGCGTAGAAATATCCGATCCGTCTAAAATAACAATCTAAATAAATAATGCATCCTTTGGTGTAGGATATAAGTGTACTCGCTTCTTCACAAAGTAATATTTTCTTTAAAGTCATGCATTTCATGAAATGGATTCCATTGTTTTGTTAGTTGCATCCTTTGGCATTTGATGCGTGTGTTTATCTAGTAGACCGACAATGAATGTGTTACATGTGGGCATCCATATTTCATATATGGCGACCATAGCCGCGCCGAGCCGTATGGCGAATTCGAAATGAAAGAATATTCTTTTTATTGTTTTTTTGGGATGGGGAATTTTTTTTTGGGGGGGGGGGGGGTGGTAGCTGGGAAATAAAATGCAGTAACAATCCGTTAATATATTTACCATTGTTATAGTTTTGAGAGTTCAAAAACTGCAACTGAAGGCTTAAATTATTTATAATCTTGACGTTCATTTGGTTGGATTTACTCGTATTTTGTTGTTGTTGTTGTGGCTGTTGTTGGGATGCTGTTGTCCGCCAAATATTTTCGCTGATCTCCATTCAGAGGGCAGACTATGGAAGGAGAAAAAAGTGCGAACAAATCGTTTGGTGACTGCTGCTGCAGCTGCTGCCACTGCCACTGTGTGCTGAAGTCGATGGCGTTGCCAATGTCGATGCTGATGACGATGACTGCTGCTGCTGTTCAGCTTTTTTCTGCGGTTTTTCGGGAATTTAAATGTTCGAGGAGTTTGAGCGGTCTGGATCTGTGCGATGCCCTATTGTGGTGCCAGGGCAGCAGCTGCCGCCTGTGAGGCCACAGCACTGTTATTCAAGCTTAAAGCCAAACTGTTGGTTATAATGCCAAGTGTGGCCGATGTTGTGGGTGGGCTGCCAGTGGTGGCGGTGGCCTCCTGCAAACCAAATAAGAGATGGTGAGAAACATTTGTAATTATAAATATTTTCATTTCAGTTTCAATTTGGAGAGCCAACTCATACATGTGTGTACGTACGGCTTGGCATGGCGTTATTAAGGCTTTCAATTATTTTCACTCAATTTGACTGTTTACTTTTTGTGTGTGGTTTTTTAATTAATTGAAATTATTAATTTGTTTTGTGAATTTATAGTGCGAGCACGGCAGAGACAGACAAATAAATGCATTTTTACTTACAATACTCAGAGTTCGCACTATGCAGGCGCGTTGTTGCGGCTGTGACATGTCGTCGTGGTCCAAAGCCGGCGAACTGCCACGTGATGACACCGAGCCGTTAGTGTGTATCATTTTGATGTCATCGGACATGCGGCCATCCAGTGAGGTGTCGTCGCGATGAGGCCCCTCCTGCCAAGAAAATGAAAAAGGATTGTGGTTTTGGATTATTTAAGTGAAGTGAACTTGGTTAGACTGTACAAAATATTTTTATTGTGGAGCTGTCAAAATAATATGAGCACCTCATACAATCAAAAAATTTTTGCTGGAGTACGTTATTCGATTTTATTTGAATAAACTTTAATATTATTTGAATAAAACACGTATAGAAGAATTCTTCCATAAAATTATTCAAACGACTAAACTTTAAACTAAATATTTTTCCCTACGGACCAATATAAAGCAATTACAATATCGACCGATTATACATATTTTTAGTTAATCTTGTTCAAATGATAGTGTACTTTCAAATAAAATTATAACGAAATTCAGAATTTCCTAACTTAAATTGTATATTATTCCCTTGAATACATTTACTAAATAAAATAAATAAAATAAATAAAATAAATAAAATAAATAAAATAAATAAAATAAATAAAATAAATAAAATAAATAAAATAAATAAAATATATAATATAATAATAATTTTATAAATAAATTAAACGAAATTAATAAAAAAATAATAAACTAAATAAAATAAATATATTTATAAATAAATTATTTAATGTTTTATAAATACTAAACATATAAAGTAAAAATAAAACAGTAAATAAAATGAAATAAATAAAATAAAAATTGTATAAAGAAAATTTTAATAAAAAATAAATAATTACAAAAATAAATAAATGTAAATAATTAAATGAGAAGGTAATAAATCAAAAATAAAAAATAAATAACTACAATAGTAATGTAAAAATAATAAATAAAATAAAAATAAGAAAATTTTAATAAATTAAATGAATAAAGAACAAAAATAATTACAATAAACAAAATAAATAAAGTAAAAATAAATAAAAAATGTTTGAAATTAAAAAAAAATTACAATAATAAATAAATTTAAAATACTAATATAAAAAATAAATAAGGAGAATAAATAAAACAACTAAAACAACAAATAAATAAATAGTTTAAGTAACTTAAGTAGCATAGTATAAAGACAGTACATAAAATAAATAAATCAGAAATAAATAAAAAAATAAATTAAAAAAATAATAAAATGTGTTCAAAAAATATAATTTGTTTTAAAAAATATAAAAGTAAATAAGGATAGTAATAAAAATAAATAATTTCAAAAATTAATAAATGTAAATAATTAAATGAGAAGGTAATAAATCAAAAATAAAAAATAAATAACTGCAATAGTAATGTAAAAATAAAAATAAGAAAATTTTAATAAATTAAATGAATAAAGTAAAAATAAAGAAAAAATGTTTGAAATTAAAAAAATACAAAAATAAATAAATAAATTTAAAATACTAATATAAAAAATAAATAAGGAGAATAAATAAAATAAGTTAAACAACAAATAAATAAATAGTTTAGGTAACTTAAGTAGCATAATATAAAAGTACATAATAAATTAGATATAAATAAATCAGAAATAAATAAAAAATTAAATTAAAAAAATAATAAAAATTGTTCAAAAAATATAGTTTGATTTAAAAAAATAAAAAAGTAAATAAGGATAGTAATTTAAATATTAAATGAACAAAATAAATAAAATATTTTTTTGAAATTAAAAAGAAATGTGTGCAATAAAAAATAATAAAATAAAAAAGTAAATAAGAATAGTATTTTAAGTAACTAAAGTATCATAAAATAAGGACATTAAAAAACTAAATAAATAAAATAGTTCTTGAAACTAAAAAATAAATATTTAAAATAAAGACAATAAATAAGCTAATTAAAAGAATAACACAAGTAAAATAAAGCAAATAGAGTAAATAAAATAAATAAATTAAACAATTTAAAACTAAAAAATAAATACAATACAAAGCATTAAATACATAAATTTGAAAATAAAGACAATAAATAAATATATAAAAGACAACAAGTAAAATAAATTAATTTTATTTAATATTTTAATTAAATAAATAAACAAATAAATAGAAATAAATCAAATAAAATATAAATATCAATGAAATTAAATAACAACAATTAACAAAATAAGTACGATAAAAAACAAATAAAAGAAAATAATCTGAAATAAAAACTAAATAATTTAAATAAATACAGCGGAATAAAATAAAGGCAATAAACAAAGTAAATAAATCAAAAATGAATAAAATAAATAAATAAAAAATTAAATAATTAAAATATATAATGCAATAAATAATACAAACAAAATAGATAAGATAAATGTGATACATTTATATGAATATTTATTTATATGAAATGAATAACACATATAAAGAGTGATTTTTTTGAGGTTAGGATTTTCATGCATTAGTATTTGACAGATCACGTGGGATTTCAGACATGGTGTCAAAGAGAAAGATGCTCAGTATGCTTTGACATTTCATCATGAATCGTCTTACAAACGAACAACGCTTGCAAATCATTGAATTTTATTATCAAAATGCGTGCTCTGTTAAGAAAGTTCATCGCACGCTTCCATTTTATGGTCAGTTTAATCGACCCACTGAAGCGGCTATTCGGGCTATTGTGACTAAATTTCGCACCAAATTTACATTGTTGGACATTAAACCACCAAGACGCTTACGTAGAGTACGAACTGAAGAAAATATCGCAGCTGTATCGGCCAATGTTAATGATGACCATGAATTATCGATTCGTCGCCGTTCGCAGCAATTGGGCCTCTGTTACTCAAAAACGTGGAAATGCCAAAATTGGACTAAGCGGATGGACCACTTGAGGCGCAGCCGCGGTCAACATTTAAATGAAATTATCTTCAATTTTATGCGTTTTTTTAAAAAAAAAGTTATCAAGCTCTTAAAAAATCACCCTTTACATTAAAGGATAATGAATAAAATAAATTTATTAAATAAATCAGAAGAACATTAATTAATAAAATAAATATAAAGAAAATTAATTAAATAAATATATAAATAGAGTAGAATAAAATAAAGCCGCTGAACAAAATAAATAAAGAAAGAATGATTGAAATTAAAAAATAAATAAAACACAAGGAAATAAAATTAAATAAATCATCATAAATATATTTTTTTATCATGAAAGCTAATAAACAAAATAAGTACAATGGAAAAAAGTAGAATAAAATAAAGGCAAACAAAAAAATATAAATGGATTAAAATAAATAAAATAAAAAACTAATTCAATAATAAATAAAATAAGTAAAATTCATAAAATAATACATATATTCACAAAAAATAAAATAAATAGTTAAATAAATTATCATAAATATAATTATTTATTATGAAAGGCAAAGATAAATTTGAATTAAAAAAGAAATAATATGAAAAATAATAATATAGCCAATAAATAAAATACGTACAGTGAAAAATATATAATATTTTAAATAAATAAAGTAGAATTAATTAAATGCAAAAAAAGTGTAAAATCATAAACTAATATATATAAAATAATATATATCGAGGTCTTATATTCAACACCGTCTATCTACGTCATAACTGACCCGATCTGCATTCACGGTAAAAATTTCAATAGAAAATACCCATATTCAGTACTATATATCTTGTATTTGATAATTTTTCTATCTGCAAAGATTATGAATGCTAAACTGTTTATCTACATCATCGATTTTTGAATTAAAATCAACAATTAAACGACGCCTTTGAATTTAATATGTTAAAAATGATTTAGATTTTTTTGGTTTTAAAGATTTTCTTCTTTTTTCCTCAACAATCTGACACCCTTTTTGAGAAAAAATGCAAATAGTAAATAACAACCCCCAGTTTCTTAGGAATAAACTCTGGAGGGTTCAAGTGAAAGGTCCTAAAATTTTTCCATCCCCAACATTTCTTGTGGACATATCTACCCTCTATTGCCCACCTTTTTATATAAAATAAACGAATGTAATAAATAAATTAAATAAAATATATAAAAACACAGTTGAAAGTGGATTTTAAAATCAATCACGCAAGCTTCTCTAGTAAGGATCTTCAGAAGATTAGTGGATGATTGACGATAGCAGAAAACCTTCGTAGTGTGCGCGACTTGCAAATGGATGGTTGTTTGTTTTTTGCCGAAGAAAGAAAAATAAAATAAAAATCCAATTTTATTTAAACTATTTTTTAATAATATAATCGTACACAATCGTCTTTGTCACTTCTGGAAGATATTAGGAAGATTGATAGACAATAGAAGGTATTTCTTCGATAGGAAATCGCTATTATCCGCTTTGATTTTCAACTGTTTGGCGAAACCTTTTAGTTATTCCCGCTTTCTTTGCTGGGTAACTATGCAAACAGAGGTAATCCATCCATTTGGAGAATATTGGTAGACTAATCTTGATTGAATTTTTGTCCATCCTTAGAATAGATCCTTTAATCTTTAAATTTCGGCTACTATTTGTGCTAACCTTTGACCCAAATTAAATTCCCCCCTTCCCATCTAAATTATAACCTTCATTTTCGAAATCATTGTTGGATGGTATCTTATCCGTTCAATTGGAAAGATTTTGATTATTTGCTTTTTCTGTTGTTGTAGTTGTCATTGTGCATGGCCGGAACTTACCTCTTTGTTGTTAATTGTGGCAATAGGACTATTGCAAATGCCGAATTTAAGCTCCAAATGAGTCTCCGAATCGCTGGTGTGACCCAGTTCGCCCGGCAGAGCAATGCCATTGCAAGCGTTGTCAACGTTGGAGGAAGTGCTCATTACTCCGGCAACATCCGTGCCATTTATATTGGTGGCCACCGATGATGATGCTGATGATACCCCTGCCCCCGACAAAGGTTGTGCGGGTAGTTGCAGCTTACCACCGGGCACAGAGAAATAATTTGTTTCACGCGACATCGACATGGACATGGCGATGCTACCATTGTGGCTCTTGGTATTATTATTGTTCGTATCATTGTCATGGAGACTGTTGTTGTTGTTATTGGGCTCATTGGCGTTGATATTTGTGGCCGAGGCCAGCTCCAAAGCAGCCGACTCTTCACCGTTGCTGCCACTGTTGTTGTTGTTATTGTTGTTGGTGTTGCTGCTGTTGTTATTGGGCTCACTGCCCAATTCATAAATGTTGACCATATGGGCAGCCTGGGCATGCACCATTAGATCCCAAGGATTGGTGAAGGCATCCTTGCATACGGCGCACAGTAATTTGGCAGCAATGGCTGGAGTTTCTAAAGTGAAAGTAAAGTTTTGAATGTTTGTTTTTAGAAGAGGAGATGATGATGATTAGAAAGGAAGAGAAAACAAATTATACACAGATTTAAGTCCTAGCCACCACTTTGGGCATTCTTGCTCACTCAGGATGCTCGTTGTTGTTACTACGAGTACCCTTCAAATATTTATGTTTAGTCTCAGACTCATAAACAACTCAATTTGAGAAACATTTTAAACATTTGACTCCTTCACAGCACCCAACACTGTTGGCTGTTGACCACACTAGACCATGCATCATGTTTTTGGTGTAAATGACCATCACCAACAACCGCCACCACCACCGGCAACAATACATTGCATAGCCTTGATCCTTGGAAGAGGCAACAATGTTTAATACTGTTATTTATAGTGGGTCTCCTACTGCCTGTTTCTGAATTGTGCTATTACTTTCAGTATCCTTTACAAGTTTAATATGGTTTTTCTTCTTTCTATTCTAATATTTTGTCCAGTCCGAACTGTCCAGTGGTCGAAAGCAGAAGAAAATTGTGCCAAAAAATTATTAATCTAACTTTCAAACTACATTTCGACTACTACACAAATAGGTTCTTGAAGGCATGACAATTTAAGAACCGGATGATACTGTGCTACAAAAAAAAATGAATTAGAAAACTCCGGGATGTGTATTTGAAATTTCCCAGACAATCCTCAAAATCTTGATATCTTGGTAAAAACACGTTTTTTCGCACCTTTGCACACATCAGCCTGTAATTTAGTCGGCTATCAACCGATTCTCACTTCCTCATCCATAAAGATCCACAGTTCAAATTTTACTCAAATCCTTGTAAGGCCCTATCCTTTGCTCTCTACCCACGCACAAATGTGGCATGCACCCGAAGTGCATATGGCGAACATGCCCCAGAGCATTTGTACAAGTGTTAAACAATAATAAATTAATTACTAACTACAATATCCTTCTAAACATCAACCCGCTGCTTCCCGACATCATCTCGAATCTAACTGTTTCCCGAGAAATGTAGCACTTTAAGAAACTCTGGCAGATGTAACAGACAGAGAGTCATGGGTGTGTGGCTGCAGGAGGTGGTGATGGTGGTGCTGCTGGTCTAGGTGGCACCATATGCTGTAGCAATAAAAATTACGAACATCATCATCGTCGTCGTCGTCATCCTTATCGTCATTGTTGCATGTGCTCAACAGGATTTGTTATTGGAGGTGATGCCTCTTGGTGCATGCTGTTATTGTGTGGCATGTAGCAGTTTGTTTGTGTGTTCGAGTGTCTGCATTTCTATTTATACTTACTTGTTGGCATCGTCGTATCCTGGCATTTGCATGTGAATCTTAGTTTGCAATAACTTCTCTTGTGGTCTAATAATTCAGCCAGTTCGTTGAAACATTCTCGACAGTTGCCACAAATTAATGTGTCCGGATTGCCTGCAAAAATGGCAAAACATACAATCAAATATTAAAATACAAGTTACATTCATATTAAATTTTAAAATGGAATTTTTTGTTATTGAATGAAATTGGGGGGAATTTTATACTAAATTGAAACATTCGCCCCATTCTCCGCCAAATGTACAAATTTCGAAAAAAACCCTTTTTCGAGTATTCATAGTCAGAACGAATTTCATGATTTCAACTTCAGCGGTTTGGTTTTTATCCCTCTTTTTTATTATGTCCTTTAAAAGTACGAATTTCGAAAAATCCCTCTATTTTACGTGTCTATGCAATTAGAGGGATGTACACACCGAATTTCATGATTCTAGCTGTTGTCGTATCATTGGTACCATATTTTATCCCTTTTTGTCCCATTTCGCCCGCTAAAACTTTTAACTGTATGAAAATAAGAAATTTAATTAATAAGCCAAGGCTACCAATATTTGTATACTATATATATATAATGGATATAATACTTCAATTCATAAAGTAAATATAAGGGAGCAATCATAAATACCCTAAATATTGGGGGATAGAGAGTGTATTTTCAGCTACAGTCGTTTGGTTGGTTGTATTTCCATCCTATTTTAATTTCAAAAGTATAAATTTTGAAAATACCTTATCTCTCACGTACGCAGTATAAGACAACTTCATGATTCTACAATTTTTTTTGTCGTAAAAGCAACAAAATAAAGTACGAATTTGGAAAACAAAATATTTTACGTGGCTATGCAGTCAGAGGAATGTATACACCGAATTCCATGATTCTATCAGCGGCCATTTTGTTGGTACCATTTTTATCCCCTTTTTTCCAATTTTGCCCCTCAAGAGTACGACTATCTAAAATCTCTTTATTTTACGTATATACGCAATTAGAGGGATGTACACACTGAATTTCAGCATTCTAGCTGTATTCGTTTAGTTGGTACTATTTTTATCCCCTGTAGCCATTGTATCCCTTGAAAGTACGAATTTGAAAAAACGTTTTATTTTTCGTGTCTACGCAGTCAGAGGAACGTATACTCCGAATTTCATGGTTCTAGCTGCTGTCATTTGGTAGGTACTATTTTTATCCCCTTTTTCCATTTGAACCCCAAAAAGTACGAATTTTGGAAAGTTCTTTTATTTTACGTGTCTACGCAATCAGAGGAATGTATATATCGAATTTCGCTATTCTAGGTGCAGCCGTTAGGTTGGTACTATTTTTATCCCTCTATCCCCATTTAACCCCTTAAAAGTACGAATTTAGAAAAAATACTTTTACATTATGTATCTACTCTAGTAGAGGAATGTATACGCCAAATTTCGTGTTTCTATCTGTTGTCGTTTGATAGGTACCATTTTTATCCCTTTTGTCCCATTTCGCCCCCTACAAATAAAAATCACTCTATGGTGCCCTTTTATGCTATAAAGGGAATGCGCATTGCAAATATCTAGTAAATACAAGCTAATATGTTCAAAAAACATGCTGAAATGCTCTAAATATTAGGGGTATTTTCAGTCCTTGTAAGGGAAAAATTTTTCCCTCTGGGCCGATTTCGTCCACTTTCAATCCCAACCGATCTACAACCACAAGACACATTTAGGAAAAATTTGAACCTCCTAGCTCATTTCGTTCGGCCGCTATCGTGCTTTCAACAGACAGACAGACAGACAGACAGACAGACAGACGGACAGACGGACAGACGGACATGGCTATATCGTCTTAGAATTTTACCACGACCCAGAATATATATACTTTATGGGGTCTCCGATGAATATTTCAAGGTGTTACAAACGGAATGACAAAGTGAATATACCCCCATCCTGGAGGTGGAGGGTATAAAAAAGTATTTGGATAAGATCTGGGGGTTATTCATAAATATTTTCTTTTATTCATAATTTGCTTCGTCCTTGCTCTTTGCTAATATATTTCTTTTGTTTTTTTTTCAGATAAACTAAATCATCGTAAGTATATATAAATTATCTACAATTTTCCATATTAGGGAGTACATTAAACCGTTTGAACGAAATGAAACTTTTTCTAACATAAAAACGTTCTGATAATGACGGTTAAATATTTCCCGCTTTTGCACATTCTTATGATGAATCGACATAGGAAGCCTTGTGATCCTTACATTTGAAGAATAGGATAAGTTTAGCAATAATACTTAAAACACTACAAGGATCATTTTTGTGGAGCATTTTAACCCTCTAGCACGTCAACGTAGGTGTAGTTCTGGCCCCTTTTGTGCAAAAGGTTAAAAAGCACCCCTATAGCATCAGTTTAACGGGTGAAAATGTCCTACAAAAAATTTGCCATACAATTATACTACAAGTTTCTTAATACACCAAAACTCAAAACTTAACTTAAATACCAGAAAGATGTCAAAACTTAAAATTAATTTTAGGGTTAATTTCGTACTTCTTCCGAATTGGTCCTCAACTGTCCCACAAAACTGAATTTTAGGGGGGTGGTGTGAATGGAAAAATTGTTCAACGCCAAATTTCACTATACGCCAAATTTCACAAATTTGGGTATTTAAACAAGAATTTATTTATTACATTTTTCTTTTACTTCTTGGTAATTCTGTTCCGTTATCAAACAATATGTCAGCTATAAGAGAATGAATACTCTTGCCTGGTACGCTCATTGGTAGGCAATGAGGAAACGTTTGTGTTTTATTGTTGTATTGTTGTATTATTAATTATAATTGGAGTAAATATATTCAATAACATTTTTACCTCAAATTTTTCATAAAATTTTTCATAAATTTTTCCCTTTGAACCGGTTATTCCCATTTGCAGTACCAAACAGGCTATAATCTGACATTAGCTATGCATGATTATATCAATTGCTAAGTATAAACGTGTGTGTCCGTGTCCTGAATAAATACATTTTATTAAAAAGAATTCGCTCCATGGAATTGGGAAATATTTCTCATCTAGCTATTCACATCCACTGTTTCTAACAAAATTCTCACAGTTTTTAACTACTTTGCTCATATGTGTGATTTTTATTTCGGTATTAACCATTTCGTTTTTATTAATCCCATATTTTCATCATCATCTTGAAAGCGCGGTAACATGCAAACGAAATAAACGAAAAATGTAATAATTACACTAGTCAACAGTCAAAATGTACTCGGGATGCGATAATTTTTTCTGTGTAGATAACCTTGACATGAGCTCGAAAAACGCAATAAAATTTTTTTTTTTCGTTTGTTTTTTTTATTTTTTTTTTTTTTAATTTTAAAATTTTTTTTTGGTTAATTTGTTTCGTCCGGCATAACTCGGGAACCACTAGCCCGATTTAATTGAATTAAATTTTAAAAAATTTAAAATTACAATTCCCTTAATCTGTTCATATATTGTTTTCCTATACAAGCAACAGTTTCCAAGTTAAAAATGAATATATAAAGGAAAAAACTTATTTTTTGCCTAAAGATTTAAATTTTTTTTTTTTTAAATTTAAATTTAATAAAATGAAAAAAAATGTCAAATCTTATTACTTTTACGTAAAGTCACATAACCTATGAGCAAAATGAGACAAAGATCATGAAAATCGATGCACGCGTTTCGCTTTTATTCGCAATTGAGTAAAGGTATGAATTTCAAAAATTTAAAAAATTTTTTTTTGGTTAATTTGTTTCGTCCGGCATAACTCGGGAACCACTAGCCCGATTTAATTGAATTAAATTTTAAAAAATTTAAAATTACAATTAAAATTACAAAAATTTGCTCGACATATGCACAACTTTGTCTATGGTAAGGTTTTTTCTTTTTTTTTGATTCTCAGAATTAACAAAACGGAATAAACAAAGGGTTATTTAATTTTTATGATTGCGTAAGCAAAGTAATAAACGCTAATAAATGTGCGTGAACAATTAAAAGGAAAAAAGGAAAGGGGACTTTTTTAATTATTTGGGTTTTCCGTTGGCTACCTGTATGATTTTTTTACAGAAATGCAACCCACATTTAAGGGTGGTCATTATTCGGAAAATTTAAGACTCACACATGGTGAAACAGGTATGTAGCCACCGTAAAAAAATATACACCCATTTATAAGTACCTGTCAGTAAAATACTAAACAATACACAGTATAAATAGGTCTTCATTGATCGATTTTACTCATTCAACAAGTGTCGACGAACGCGATAGTTAAAATGAGCAAACGTTCGCGAGGATTTGAATGCAATACCAATCCAAGTAATTTTTGTTGCATGTGCGGAGAATACGTTTCTGAAAAAAACAAGCGTTGTTTTTCACCTAAATTGAGAGATTCATTTGAAGAGAGCTTCAATTTAAAGGTCTCAAACATAGATGAGCGGTGGACACCAAGTGCTCTATGTCCAAGGTGCTACGTACAGCTAGCTGACTCAAGGTAAGTGTAGATTACGAAATTCAAGAACATATATAACTTATTATTGAAATTCTTTCAGACGACAGCCGAGAATCATCATGCCAATGCTTTGGAGAGCTCCGCTTTGCCATGTAACAGATTGCTACTTCTGTCTTAGCAAAAAAACAGGCGTGGGAAAAAATATACGATGGACTTACGCTGCTGTTTCAACAGTGAATTTTCCAGTGCCATTTTCCGAAGAACCAGTGGACCCGCAACCGTCCGTTTCAAGATGGGCATCTAATAATGAGGCGATACATCCAACATCAGATCCGGAGACAGTAGAAACCACATCAGAATGCGAGTCAACATATACATTGCATGGAGGTCAACGCTTATGTTCCCAAGCAGAACTGAACGATTGGGTTAGAGAATTGAAACTCTCCAAGGAAGATGCAGAGTTGCATGCATCGCGCATGCAACAGTTCGGTTTCTTGGCTCCTGGTGTGGTGACAAGAATCTACAGGAAGCGTCATGAACCATACGCAAGGTACTACACAAAAAAAGACAACATCTGTTTTTGTAAGGACATTCCCGGATTATTTGGTGAACTCGGGTACTCTTACGATCCAGGAGAGTGGCGTCTTTTCATCGACAGCAACAAGCAGAGCCTTAAAGCAATTTTACTGCACAACGGCAACGAGAAACCTTCGATTCCAATTGCTCATGCCGTTGACACCAAGGAAACATACGACGTCATGGACAATCTACTAAAGTGCCTTAACTATGAGAGGCACGATTGGAAAGTTTGTGCCGACCTTAAGGTTATCGGTATCCTTTGTGGATTACAAGGTGGATTCACAAAGTACTGTTGTTTTCTCTGCCTTTGGGACAGCCGCGATCGTCAACATCATTACACCAGGAGGAGTTGGACAGAAAGAGTTAACTTCATCCCCGGCAGCGACAACGTGAAATATACACCACTCATAAAAAAGGAAAATGTTTTTCTCCCACCTCTTCACATAAAGCTCGGACTCATAAAAAACTTCGTGAAAGCTATCAACAAAGATGGCGAAGCGTTCGCCTATTTAAAAACCATTTTTCCTCACCTTTCATCGGCAAAGATTAAGGAAGGCGTTTTCGACGGTCCGCAAATTAAAAAGTTGTTGCAAGACCAACAGTTTGAGCACATTTTATCACCAAATGAAGCTGCAGCTTGGAACTCATTTCGGCAAATTGTTTCCGGATTTCTTGGAAACAACAAAAGCTCAAATTACAGAGAGATCGTCGAACAACTACTCCAAAATTATAAAAAAATTAGAGCAAATATGTCGCTTAAGATACATTTTCTACACTCGCACTTGGACTTCTTTCCGGACAACCTGGGCGATGTGAGTGACGAGAATGGTGAGCGTTTTCATCAGCAAATGAAAGAAATTGAGCACCGATACCAAGGATTTTGGAACGAAGCTATGATGGGCGACTATATCTGGTTCCTGATAAGAGAAACAGACCCACAACAATATAAAAGAAAGACAAAAGCACATAATTATTTTTAATTTGAAGGTTTTTATTTTTGTGTTTAGATATTTTTTTTAAAAACTTTTTTATAATTAATTAATGTTGATATCCTTAGGATAATTTCTTGTACATATATCGAATTGTTTTTTAATTTAAAGTCATATATTTTTGTCACCCAACAAATTTTAATTTTTTGTAATAAAAAAGAAAAAACCTTACCATAGACAAAGTTGTGCATATGTCGAGCAAATTTTTGAAATTCATACCTTTACTCAATTGCGAATAAAAGCGAAACGCGTGCATCGATTTTCATGATCTTTGTCTCATTTTGCTCATAGGTTATGTGACTTTACGTAAAAGTAATAAGATTTGACATTTTTTTTTCATTTTGGATTTTTTATGGATTTAAAAAAAAAAATTTAAATCTTTAGGCAAAAAATAAGTTTTTTCCTTTATATATTCATTTTTAACTTGGAAACTGTTGCTTGTATAGGAAAACAATATATCAACAGATTAAGGGAATTGTAATTTTAAATTTTTTAAAATTTAATTCAATTAAATCGGGCTAGTGGTTCCCGAGTTATGCCGGACGAAACAAATTAACCAAAAAATTTTTTTTTTTATTTTTTGAAATTCATACCTTTACTCAATTGCGAATAAAAGCGAAACGCGTGCATCGATTTTCATGATCTTTGTCTCATTTTGCTCATAGGTTATGTGACTTTACGTAAAAGTAATAAGATTTGACATTTTTTTTATTTTGGATTTTTTATGGATTTAAAAAAAAAATTCAAATCTTTAGGCAAAAAATAAGTTTTTTCCTTTATATATTCATTTTTAACTTGGAAACTGTTGCTTGTATAGGAAAACAATATATGAACAGATTAAGGGAATTGTAATTTTAAATTTTTTAAAATTTAATTCAATTAAATCGGGCTAGTGGTTCCCGAGTTATGCCGGACGAAACAAATTAACCAAAAAAAAATTTTTAAAATTTAAAAAAAAAAAAAAATAAAAAAAAAACCAAACGAAAAAAAAATTTTATTGCGTTTTTCGAGCTCATGTCAAGGTTATCTACACAGAAAAAATTATCGCATCCGGAGTACATGAAATTTTTTTCATTTTGTTGAGTAGTGTTACAGATATACCTCTATTAGGTATAGTTCGGTAGGAATTGCAAATAACCGATATGTGTCTAGACAAAATAATTTTTCCCCAACAATGACTTCAAATATTTAATATTTAAATAAATTTTTAATGGTGTCGACCTTACTAAATGTATATGTAAAGTAGATGAGTACGGCTCTATTAATTTATTTAAACTGTGCTAAAATTTGTTCATTCACCGTGTCCCTAATGGTCACAGAACTATGTATGTGGGCGTGGCTATTAACGAGCAATTTAAAATTCCACGGAAGTAGGAAAATCATAATCAACTTCAATTTTGTTGTTGTACGGGATAATTTGGTCAACTTTTTATTGAAATGAAACTAATTTATTTCATTTTTTTGCCCTACGTTTCTCTGGCTTGTTTCCAGCTTCTTCAGGGGTCTGTTTATTTGAAAATCCTACCAAATAAATTTTTCAATTACACATATGTTGTTGTTGTTACTTATTATTATAAAAAAACTGGACATCACTCACAATTAAGTATAGTTAAAATAAATAATAATAACTAAATGTAAAAATCACAGTAGAGCTTAATACTAATATCACAGAACTTAACGTTTCAACTTATTGCGACGGAATACTGTAGCTTTGCATTGTCTTTATCGTCTTTGGTGTTGATTGAATTTTTCAGTCTCTCTTGTGTGTGTAGTCTCTCTAGTGTGTATTAAGAATACACACCACTCCATGTCAAGTACGTTGGGTAAAAAATGAAATAAATTAGTTTCATTTCAATAAAAAGGTTGACCAAATTAACCCGTACAACAAAAAAAATTAATTTAATAAGAAAACAGCATTGGTCATAACAAAATCATAATCGTTGACATGAAATTATGACACAATTATTTGCGATGTACATTTAGGCTTCATTTCAAACAGCTGATCTTAAATTCACAAAACGATAATAAATTAATTGAAATATGGGCATGAAACGTCCGTCAAAGCCTGTATTTTTGCAAAAATATCAAAATCAAAAAATATCAAAAATGTCAAAATAATAAAAAATTATGAAATACCCGAATTCCCAAATTGGGGAAAATGTGTTCCAAAATGGAGATTTTTTTATTAAATGACCGCCTTGATTTTTTTTACAATTTTACCTGTTTTAATGAATTTTAGGTATTTTTTTGGTTATTCCAGTTCAAATCTCTCGTTATTTTACGAATTGAAGTCCAATAAAAAACATAAAATTCATCAAAACAGATAAAGGTTAAAAAAGCAAGGCGATTATTTTAATAAGAAAACACATTTGCCCCACTTTTAGAATTAAGGAATCTTTGAGCTTTTGTCCAGCAAACACACTTATTTTCAAATATTTTTAGACATTTTTCAAATATTGCAATGTTTTTGCACATTAATTTGTTTGGTAACCGTATCACATGTAAATTTATTTAAATAACACATTTAATAAGGACTAAAATGCCGCCTTTTGTTGAAAAATCCCTTAATCATTGACTAAGGTATTGAAGTTTTACTAAAATACTAAATTTTTGCAAAACTACAAGTTTTTATATTGTTCCAGTTCATATCTCTCATTATTTTACAAATTTAAATCCCATAAAAAATCCTAAATTCATCAAAAAGATAAAAACGATGTAAACAATTACTAGATTTTCCATGTTTTGCATAAAATAAACGAATTCCTAAGCGGGGAAAATGTGTTCCAAAATTGGGGATTTTTTATTAAAATGGTCGCCATGTTTTTTTTTACCATTTTTATCTGTTTCAACTTCTTTTCGACGTGTTTTATTATATTTTACTGGCAATTTCGTGATTTTAGATATAAGCCGATCGGGGTAATGGTAGGACGAACGTCCCATTTAGACCCCGTTTAAACCCATAAAAGTACGAAATTCGAGTATAAAATCCCCTTTGTGTATAGGACTACCAATCTCAATTTCATGATACGAATAAAAATCTTTTGGTCTTGATAATGGTGAGATTTTAACTATTTATTTTTTTATTATTTTCCCCGGAAAAATCCCTCTTTAGCCATCTGGTCTGATTGCTGATACCTGGACACCCAACAGTTTTTTTATATAATATTTATACTGGATAAGCTGGGCAATGTCAGTTATTCAAATTCGGTAGGATCTAATGCGCCGTTCAGCAGGCTATGAACGGAGAGGTGAACGAATCTATTATTATACTTTGGTGGTAGGGTACCTCACCAAATCGTACACAGTCTCCCCGAATATTCTATGCAAGTGTTTAATTTTTAATCGAAAATTGCAATACTCTCATACTCACTGTAAACTTTAAATGGCCCCCACTGTTGATTCGATGCTAATTGATCCTGGATCTGTTGCTGCAAAGCTTGTTGGTTTTGTAGCAATTGTTGTTGTTGCTGCTGTTGTTGTTGCTTTTGTTGCTGGTGTTGTTGATGATAATGATGGTGGTTGTGTTGCTGCTGTTGATGATGGTGGTGCTGTTGCTGATGTTGATTTTGCTGTTGCTGTGGCGACAATGTCAAAGTTAACGGCTGCATGATGTGTGCTGCCGTCTGTTGTTGTTGCTGCTGTTGTTGCAACAATTGCTGCGTTTGATGGTTGCTGGGCGCCGTTGTGGTCGCCGCCATCAGTTGATCACTGTCATGCGTGAGTAACGAGGCCGTTGATGCTGCCACAGCCGCGGCGGCCGCCTGTCCCGTGGGAGCTGTCATCA
Source organism: Polietes domitor (assembly GCA_947397865.1). Taxonomy (NCBI): domain Eukaryota; kingdom Metazoa; phylum Arthropoda; class Insecta; order Diptera; family Muscidae; genus Polietes; species Polietes domitor. The sequence continues at coordinate 55,908,287 of OX377621.1, read as the reverse complement.
AGGGCGAGGACATTTTCAATTGTAGGCCACCATTGGTGACGGCCGCATATTGAGCGGCGGCCACAGCGGCAGCGGCCGCCTGTTGCTGTTTCATCTGTTGATGCTGCTGCTGTTGCTGCAGATACATGTTGAGGCTGGCATGATGGGGTGCTGTTGTGCTGCCATTGCAGGCAGCAGCAGCTGCCGCTATGCTGGCCGTGCCATTTGTGTTGGTCAACAGACTCTGCTGGTGATGCAGCAACAATTGCTGTTGGGGCAGTAAATTGGCCATGGCCGCCATGGCCACAGCCGCGGCTTGCTGTTGCTGCTGCTGGTGGTGGTGATGATGATGCTGTTGCTGCTGCTGGTGTTGCACCAGCTGCTGTTGTTGTTGAGCCATGGTGGCGGCCGCCACCGCAGCATTGATGTTGCCGCTATTGACGGCATCGCTCAGCGCCACCATGCGGCTGGAGTTGCTCATCAGACGTTTGCGCTTCTTCGGGCGCATTGTGTTGCTGCGATTCATGGTTGACGAATAGTAGCTGTCGTAGAAATAGTCCCTGGAAGAAGAAGAAGAAGAGAAAAATCAATTGTTAGAAATCAATTTCGTTGTGATGTCCCCGCCATTAATTGAATTGTCAACAGACAAATTGTTCATCCCTTGCCCCAACCCAACCAACTCCAATGACAACATTTGTCGTAAACAGAGCTATAAAAATGCTGGGGCAAAGAACATCAACAATATTGGCAACGCAAATAAATTGATGCGCTTATTGTCGCTCCATTTAACAAGACATTGTTTACAAATTACCATCCGTTTGTGACCCGAACATTTAGTCGACCGACCATTTATCCCTGCCGTTGTTGCTGTTGCTCCTGCGGACCCTGGCTGGGGCATGGGGGGCAAAAGTTTGCCACTCTATACAAACAAAACTAAAAACCCGAACAACAACAACCGTACCAAATAGCGAATATGGCCATGGCCAAGGGAAAAGTTGCCCGACAATCGATAAATATTTATGGGGGAGGTGTATTGGTATGGCTCTTGGCTTTGGTGTGGCGTGTGGCATGTATCTTTCAACAACTTTCCCAATGTGGCCAGTTGGTTGATGTGGTAGAGGTCACTTCAAAATTGTTTTCCCTGGCTTGTGGGAGCAACAACAGCGGCCAGCCATTGCCCGTCCCAACAAAAGTGAAAAATATGGTCTGTTAAACTTTGTTGTGCGATAATGTCAATATTTGATTTTTGTTACAGAAACATTTAAAACCAATGGACGTTCATATTTTCATATATATATATGTATGTAGATATGGAAGGTATATATCTACAGATATGTGTCTGTTTGCAGGATGATATTTCCACTAAAGTGTAAGAGTACCACACATCCAATGTGGTTGTTTCTCGGCAAAGGAATTACAAGGTCCTCTATTTGTTTATTACTTGTATTACAATATTTCTGCCATAAAATAATTGCAAATAGCTTTTTTGCTCGTTACACCGTGCGACAGTACTTTTGGGAGCTGAACAAGACCATGAAACTACACATCATATATAGTAAAACGGGATACTCTGTTTTGTAGTTGGTGATCTTTTCACCTTTATATACTTTTAATGTCCAAACGATATAGATGTTTTAATAATTTATTTTCATATTTTTGCGAGTCATACAAAGACGGTATGAATATCAAATGAAAGTGGTGCATATCTGTTAAAAATACTTTAAATTACATGCCTCTATCTGCATCAGCATGTAGCATCAGCAAACATTTCAAATTTCCCCCTTAAAAATAAAAATAAATACATTTTAACTCTTTAAGGGGGAAACTTTAAATAGTTGTTATAGCTAAACAAATACAGATAAAAGCAGGCACTTTTATGTGTTTTTAACAGATATTCTTCTCTTTCATTTAATAACCAACCACATCGCTATTGTGTGGCCCGGAAAAGTATAAAAATAAATTGTTGAAACATTGTCACGCTTTCTATGGCTTCTGCTATATCAGAATTATGTACCTACGCGGCAAAGGGGACAGGTAAATATTTTAAGAAAAAAAACAATTAAGGAAAGGCTAAAGTCGGACGGGGCCGACTATATAATACCCTACACTACTCCCTGCGTATATACCTCGAATTATACAGTTACTATAAATTCATCTTTAGTCATATTTAACGAATATGGTAAATAATATGATAATTGATCCAATTTTGCTGCAGACAAATACAAATTATACAGTAGTAATATGATTAATCGGACCGACATTTCAAAGGGGCCTATAACAACACTGGTTCAAAATATGGGCCTATATATTTCTCATTCACGGTAGTTGAAATATATCATGATCCGATGTAAGACGTACTTTCTAGAGCTGTATTACAGTAGAAGGGGGGCCCATTTGGGTTATTCCAAAGTCTGACTTTGTATTCTTAGTTGAAATATAATATAATCTGCAAAATTTGAAAAAAAAAAATCCGATGTAAAATTTGCGTTCTTGAGGGGTAAAAATTAAAATGGAGCCATTTGTAAGGACTCTACATTAAAAAGTGGTTCCATATAGATCACTTTCCAAGTAGGTATTCTTAGTTGAAATATGACATGATATGCAAAATTATATCGAAATGTAATGTACTAGAATGTGTGTTCTAGAGATGTAATAGAGTAGAATGGGGGCCCAATTTGTATGGGGGTTATACCAAAATATGGACCCATATATTTGACTTTCATAATATGTCTTCTTAGTTGAAATATAATACAAAATGCAATATTTGATAAATTTCCGATGTAAATTGTGGGTCCTAGAGGGGTAATAATAAAAGGGAGCTACATTAAAAAGTGAGCCTTGCAAAGTAGGTATTCTTAGTATGAAATATGAATATAATATAATCTGCAAAATTTGAAAAACTTCCGATGTGAAATGTTGGTCCATTAGAGAGGTAATAATTTAAATGAGGGCCCACTTGTAAGGGCGCTGCATTAACAAGTGGCCTGTATAGCTGACTGACAAAATGCGCGTTTCTAGTATAAATGTAACATTTGATAAAAATCCGATGTAAAGTGTGCATTTTAGAGAAGTAATTATGTAAATCGGATGTACATTGGTATGGGGGGCTATATTAAAACATAGACCTATGTGGCCCACTTTCCTGTGAGCTATTTCTAGTTCAAATATAACACGATCCTGAAAATTTGGCCATGATCCCATTTTAAATGTGTATTCTAGAGCAGTAATAGTGTAAATTATAAGGATATTTGTATGGGGGCTATATCTAAATCGGATCCGATTTTCTTCAAATTCAATACCAATCGTCCTTGGCCAAAAAAGTAACTTTTGCCAAATTTCATTATAATCGGACCACAATTGCGACCTGTAGAGTGCGAACAAGCTTAGATGGACAGCAGACGGACGGACGGAAGGACAGACAGACATCGTTAAATCGATTCAGCTGGTGATTCTAAGCCGATCCGTAAACTTAAAGGTGGGTCTAGCTCAATTATTTCTTGGTGTTACAAACATTTGGCGCGAAACTAACTTATAATACCCTAGTCCACGAATTGGTGTAGGGTATAACAATCCTCTAATGGGTTTCTACATTACATTTTCAGACGTCAAACATGTATTTTAAAGTCTTGCGCCCCTAATTCAGCCCCGAAGAGACTACACCGCACAGTGTATGGCTTTACAGAATTTAGTGACAAAATATGAAATTGTTTTCCAATAATTGTCGTTGTGGACGATTAAAGATAACACCGTGCTACTCGAACTTTCCTCCTAAGAACTGCTTCATCGTGATCCTTTTTACAGGACTTCCCAAGGATATAGATATTAAAAGAATTTATTTACGTACTTTTGCGGGATATGGGTGTAAAATAATAGAGATATTTAAAAAAAATATTTTTTTTTGGGTTTTATACCCTCCACCTTAGGATTGTGGTATACTATTGATTGTCATAAAATTCTAAGACGATCTAGCCATGTCCGTCTATCTGTCTGTTAAAAGCACGCTAGCATCGTAACGTAAGGAGCTAGGAGGACCAAATTTTTCATAAATGTGTCTTATAGTCCTAGATCAGTTGGGATTGCAACTTGGGCGAAATCGGTCTAAAGGGAAAAATGTTTCCCTCACAAGGACTGAAAATTTCTCTTATAACCCCTAATATTTAGGGTATTTAAGCATGTTCTTTAAATATGTCTGCATATTAGGCGTGGGATAGTGCACGACTTTGCGATTTAGATATGCTAGAACCACTAATTTTGTGAGTACATAATGCAGCTAGAATCATGAAAGTCAGTGTATACATTCCTACGACTGTGTAGATACGAACAATGAACTGGTTTTACAATGTGAACAGAGTGATAAAAATTGTACCCACTAAACGGCTACAGTTAGAAGGATGAAATTCGGTGTGTATATCCCGCTAATGACGTAGACACGTCATCAAAAGTCGTAATTGGTTGTTGGTGGTTTAATGTCCAACAATGTAAATTTGGTGCGAAATTTAGTCACAATAGCCCGAATAGCCGCTTTAGTGGGTCGATTAAACTGACCATAAAATGGAAGCACGCGGTGAACTTTCTTAACAGAGCACGCATTTTGATAATAAAATTCAATAGTTTGCAAGCGTTGTTCGTTTATAAGACGATTCATGGTTAAATTATAGACCAAACTGAAGATGTTTGACAGTGAAACAGCTGTTTAAACCAGTGTTGCCAAAAATATAATAGCTAAAAAATCACCCTTTATATACTTTTTGAATTGTCTTGAAGTATTATTTCATATATACATATAATATAAACATATTGGTAGACTTGACTTATAAATGTGTTTTAAAATAATTAAAATTTTATTTTTTTTTTTGGTTTCGCTATATTTAAAGAATGTAACATTTTCCTGTAATGTTACTGCACTTCTACGTAAAACGATGCTGTCGTGGAATGAACTCCATGGTGGAGAATATATAAGGTTCGGTCCTGCCGAACTTAACGCCCTTTTTACTTGTTTTTTTTTTTAGAATTTTGCCATTAACATGTGCAAGTAAATTCATAAGGCCTTAAGAAATTACCTTTTATGGTAAATATCGTCAAAGTGTAGAAAATTGTATGAAATTTTTCAAAATATGTAGAAGATGGTAATTATAATACAGAATACTTTTCTCTGTGTGAGCTATATGATCAGCAAAAAATATTCTGTTCTGCAGATAATACCACATATATTGATGTGTCCCGAAAAAGATGTTTAGGCAAAATTTCGTGGCAAAGTATTGATTTGCTTAAAATATATGAACTGCTGCAACTAAAATTTTTAAAATCATACACTATGCCTTGGTGTAAAATATGTTCATAATTTCTCTTGGAAAAAAATGGAAGTAAGGCATGATGTGTCAGATTTACCTTAAGTCAAATGGCTGATGTATCGTTGTTTGCCTTACCAAACACGATGCAAAAAAACCACAGGACATTTGTGGTCGGCATGAACAGGATCTGTGACAAAAAAATAGCTAGGTCCTACACATCCGCCTTACTCCACATTTTGCTGGACAAATATAAATTACTTTTTTTAAGCAAAAAATTAATATCGAAATATAATATATTTATATGTAATTTAGGCGTTCAATGTAAAAAGAAAAAAAATCAGAACCAAAATTATATTAGAGAACGAATCAGTTTCAAAATGTTTTGAATCAAAAGAACGTATTGCATGAGACTTTTTTGCCTCCTGCGGAAGGGAAGTGAGGTCAGAGAAGGAATTACCGCCCATTTCAGTTTTGCTGGCCCAAACATTTTCTATAAATCACATCTGGCTTTTTTTGGAATATCACTTATTTGAACAATTATACGCATAATTGGGTTAAAAGCCGTTGTGAAGAAATAAGTTGAAAAATTTTAGTATAAACGGCAATCAGTACATTCCGATTTATTTCCAAACCTTGTTCCACCCCAAAACCATTTGAGTCGAGAGATAAATAAAAGGTTCAGCTCAGGCAAGCAAATTCCAAAATTAAGTTGGAGTTCTCAAAAGTTAACCCACATGCATAATTAAAACATTTTAAATAAAAGCAAAAAACCTTTTGCGAACAATTCCTGAAATATAGTCATTATCCTTGTGGCACTACTTTTTCATTGTGGCTATGTGATTGTTTTTTAAAATTCCAATTATGCCGGTTCCCGGCATTGAAACAATTAATAATTTTAAAAATCCCCTGTAATCATTCCCCTCTCAGGCTAAAATCTTATCCCTCCATTCCCATCTCTAAAATGGCTTTTAAGCCAAATTAAACTCCTGCCATCCGATAAAGCCAATTCCTGTTCTTTCGTGTTCGAACGAACACTGCGATCGATTACTTGAACATAAAACTCTTGTATCCTTTAGCACTTCATTATAAAACATAGTTGTATGTAACTAACCATAGTACGACACCTCGCCGGTCAGGGACTAGCATGAGTCCTAGCCTCTGGAGTTTCCAATGGAAATAATTGATGATTGATGAACTTTTGCTTATTGGCAGTGAAATATATTAATGGACTTTGATGTGTAAGGGTTTGCGATGGGGATGATAAACATGGATATGTACAACCCCCTCCCCTGGAAACCTATTTATAGCGAACACATTCAATCAACACAAATATTCGCACTTCCCCTCCCCCCACACATAAACATGGGAATGGTTGAATGGACGGATGAATGAATAGGTATTATACTCTGCTGGGTCATGTGCAATACAAGACTCCATCTTCTCCTTTCCCCCACCACACCCCACCGTCAGGAAACTAACATAAACAGTTGAATTTTTTAAATTAAATACACAATTTCATGCCTCACATGGGTGAGCATTTTAATTAAATTTCACATTTCGTTGTTGGTTGTGTTTGTTTTTTTTTTCGTTTTTGTTACTTCACTTCAAGTCGGGAATTTGACAAATTGACAGCACTCATGGCCACACATACGCTCGCTCTTTCAACTCTAGTCCTCTGAAACGTCCATAGCCCACATCCCGTATATATGGACGGATGGTAGAGGAACATTTGCTTTATGAGTGGTGTGTGTGCTATGGAATGTAACATTTTGACTACATAATTTTCACAAGAATGTACAAAAAGTGCGAGGCCAAGACCACGGATAAGACCAAGACCAAGCCATCCATGTAAACAGAGAAATACCAATTTAAGAAAAAGCCTGGGTAAATGTTCGCCATCAAAAAAAGAAAAGAAACTGAACAACGAACTGATGATTATGTTTTAAATAAACATATGTACGTGGGGATTGTAGAAGTTTCGGACAATCGAAGGACTTTCGATAAATACGAATCATAGATTAAGAGTATGGAGAAGCGTTGCGAAACAGAAAATCGTTTAAACCGACAAAAATCGGTTTTCTCTTCGAATTTAGCAATTTTGAGTATTCGAGAAGATAAAGAAAAAGTGTCTGGAAGCATTTTTCATACAATTATTTAAAGTGTGTCCTAAAAGTCGCATAGACCAGGCAATATAATTATGCAATCTAAAAAAATCAATTTTTTTTAAATATTGAAAATTATTTTTGAAAAGAATATGTATGTGGTTCATTACATCTCAAACCATTCTTTTGGCAAAATGTAATGAAATATTCTTCTTAAAAAAGTGTTTTAGGGAAGAAGAATTTTTAAAATTTATTTCTAATAACAAGTGCATATTCGAACCCTTGCATTTCGCAATTGTATGAACCGCTTTAATGTTCTACACATTGTTTCAAAGGTCTTTAGGAGTACTTTAATTCTATTGAATAACTTGAGACCATTCCGCACACGATTCACAAACATTTAATTATTTTTAATTTTGGTCTCGATTCTTAAGAATGATCACATCACCTACCATCCGCCCAAATACGCTAAAATCAGTCTAGAAATGTTTTCTATATTCTCCCAGGATATTCAATGGATTTTATTAAAAAAAAATAATTCGACATATCTACAAAAATATATAGAAATAATTAAAAGAATACAATAGAAATTGTATGCTGGCTTCAAAAGAATTTCTGGATGTTCCCGACTAAAACTTATCTATGGTTTGTTTTATGCTTTGTATCGAATTTTAAGACAAGTGTAAAGTATATTTAATTACGAATATTTCATAAGATTTTTGTGGGAAATCGATGTCATGTGAATTTCTTTAGCTCTGGAAATTTCAGAGCAGGATCATCAAATATATACAAATGTTCGTGTATTTATTATTTATTAATTTAATGATTTTATAAATTTTACCCCTGATATCTCAGAAAATACTCGAGATCCCGCTCTGAAATTTTTAGATTGAGGACAACGTAACTATAGGGGAAAATAAAATTAAAATCTTTGATGTTGAAAAGTCGCTGCGAAGCCACTTGAAAAGACTTTTGACATGGTCGAAATCATGATCGTGGTAGTCTGCAGCCAAGTAATAAATGTCACCATGCCATTTGTAAATAAATTTGCATTCTATTAAATATAGAAGCAAAATGGTCTTGAGCCAGGACAATATCCCAGTTCAAATCAAATATTGATTACAGACCAAAAAAAAATTCAAACGAAAAAACTAAAAAAAATCTGAAATTTTCAGAATGAGGACAGTGTAACTATAGGAGAAATTAAAACAAGTAAGGAAAGGCTAAAGTCCGGCGGGACCGACTATAAGATACCCTCCACTTTCAACTCCATTACAATTGAATTCGAAGAAAAAAGTGAAATCGTAAACGATTTTCGTATGTGTACTATATTATGAACCGATATACTTTCACATTGAAATATAACTTGTTCTGCCAAATTAGATCTGAGGGAAACATCTGTTAAAATACACGAAAAAATATTTAAAAATATAAAATCGGGAACAATTTATGGCCTATATTTAAATCTGAACCGATCTGACCCACTTTAACCATAAATGTTTCTAGTTAAAATCAGTTTCTACAGCGGAAAAGTAACATCGGGAACGATATTTTTTTGTGGTCTATATCTAAATCTGAACTGATCTTACTCAATTTCGCCACAGACTTGCTTGGTTGGTGTTGGTTGGTTGTATAAGGTGTTGTGCCAAATTGGAAGAAAATTGATCAAAATATGTGGCCTCAAGAGCCGAAAAAGTCAAATCCGGAGTAAACTTTTTATGGAAGGTGCATACAAATTTGAACCGATTTGACTCACCTTCGCCATAGACGTTTCTAGTTGAAATACAAGGTGTTGTATATGTAATTGAAGAAAATCGATTAAAATATATGGTCTCTAGAGCGGCATAGGTCAAATCGACAGCGAAACTTGTATGGTATAAATCTGAACCGATTTGGCCCACTTCCAACATAGGTGTTTCTAGTTTAAATATAAAATGTTGTGCCAAATTCCTTGACCCGCAAAACTTACTTATGCCAGTCGCACCCAGAGGGGTTAAATATATGACCGACCCCCATTAAAGAAACCCCCTATAATTTGTTTATAAAATTTGTTCCCACTGCTCTTATTAGCCGCAGGGAGGCCGTAAGTAATCGGCCGTTCTTACATTTAACCTCTCTGATTGCGACTCCGATGCAGTTTTGGGGCTTTTTGTGTATGTTTAGCCTTTTTCCCTCACCTTTTTTGGTAATGGAAAGTAGGGGAGCCCCACTCAGCTATTCACAATCACTATATAGAGTACTTGTGCGTAGTTCTGTTATCTGATTTATACATTTTTACAAATATATATACACCCAAAACCCCCAACCCCTCCATTTGAAGAATTTGCTGATCTAACTAGAACCAACTCAGATTACTATTGCCTGGTGGGTTTTCAGCACGATACAGCTTTCCCTTCATGAAAGATCAGATTAGGTTTTGATACAGCCTTCACATTCATATAGCCTTGCTTTGGGAAATCTGAAAACAACACCCTGCGCGAAAAGTTATAACATTTTGGAATGGAGAGGACAAGGGTTTTAAAAATATTTCACACAAAACTGAAAATTACAATTTATCGAACATTAAGTAAAATCTACCAATATTGAGCTGTCATAACGAAATTTTAGAATTATTTAAAAAAAGAGTCACCAAAAATTATAGATTTAAGGTTTTTTAAATTTTTGTCTTTCAAACTACTTACATTCCCAAAGTGGAAAAATATATTCCACAAATCAAGATTTTTTTACTAAATTCATTGTCATTTCTTTATTTGCCGCAGGGATGTGGTTTACTATTTGGGAATATATGCAAAAAAAATGTATTGAAAAAATACCAAATTTCGAAGAGGACATGTCGGTGAAAATTTTCGACCAAAGAATGTGATAACAAAACCGGAGAGCGCACTTACCCAAACCTCATGTAAATCATCTCCAAAAATGCGGTACACCAAGCTAATCTACATGTGTCTACAAAATCACGGACTTCTAAAAATATTGATTTTATAACGAAATATACAAATATTTTCTTTCATAAAGTAGTAATATTTTGACTTTTACAAATACATTTACGTTTTTATATTTGCATATGACTGAAGTACATAGTCGAAAAATATATAATTTTTGTCTAAATTTTGGCAAAATGAAAAATTATAAAAAAAGACTTGACCCCTCGTACAATGAACTTGAGAGATCTCAGCGTACGCATTTGGCTTTATTTACATGTCATTAAACATTTTGTGTTGGTTGTTGTGTAACACAGACTTGACTGTACGGATCATTTCTATTTGCTGTGTGTGTGTGTTGTTTGTTCATTTCTGTGCCACAGTATTTATGGCAACATGTAAAAGGACCTCCAACAAATAAAGTCCATGTTGGATGTGAAGCGCTGTAAGCGAGCCATAGCCAAAATGCCGAAATGCTGGTCGGTTGTATGCATATTTCTTGTTTTGGTTTGTTGGGGTTTCTTTCTCTGCAAATAACAAATAACAAACAATACAACAATTCATCACTTAAATGTCTTTCTCTCGGACATGGCAGTTTCGCGCTGCACGGGCACAGCCACAGACACTGACACTCCGCCGCAGCAGCAGCATGGCAGACATTTTGTATTTGCATCTGCAGCTGACCTGACCCAACAAACTATGTTCGTTGGCTTGTTCGCTCGCAGTGCAAATAACATTTATGCGGAGCTCTTTTTTTTGGCCAAAACAACAGACCCTGACAAAAACGGCCAACAATTTGTCTGACCTCAAGTTCAGCCGTAGTTTGGCAACAAAAGTGTTGTTGACCGTTTGAACGCCGCCTCCCTTCCCTCGGCCATCATGAGTGCCGCTGATGAAAACGTATGGGTTGGAGTGTTCTGTCAACACTACAACATACTGACGTACTGGCTGTGGCGGGGAAAAAACAAACACGTTGACATTTTGTAGTTGATGGTCAGGATAATGATGACAGTTACACGCGGCCATATACTCGAAGGAAGCAGCTATAGTACAACGAGGGTGAGTCGTATAATACACGAAATAATATTCGTGAGAATAGTTTGATAGATTAATTTGGCTAAAATTTGAATTGAAAAAACTTTTTCCAACAAAAATCGCTGAAATTGACATTAACTGTTATTTGAAAAACAAAAGTTCAGCTGGATAGCACAAGCAGCATATACACTAAGTTCTATCAACAATAATTTTCGAGAAAATCACAAATTAAAATTTTGGCGGTTTTTTTTTTCAAAAAAATAATCGCTTTGTACCCAATTGATTGAAAAAATAAACATTAACTGTTATTTGAAAAACAAAAGTTCTGCTGGGTAGCACAAACTGCATAGACACAAATTAAAATTTTGGCGGTTTTTCAAAAAATAATCGATTTGTATTCAATTGATTGAAAATATGAATTTTTTTTCAAGACCTATTTCGAAAAAATCGCTAATTAAAATTTTGGCGATTTTTTTTATCATTTTACGAAACTTGCATAATTTTTTTCATTACATACCAACTTTGTCAAAAAACCCCAAAACTTCAAAAAGTTCTAAAATTAGATTTTTTTAAATTAAAAAAGTCAATATAAATTTTATCTCAAATCGTTTTCGAGAAAAACGCTAATTAAAAATTTGGCACTTTAAAAAAAATTCTAAAATTGCGTAAGTCACAAAAATCATGTTAGGTTATGCTCGCCTAGGACAATTTTTTCATCATATCCCAGAAAGCGCCAACTTTGACAAAAATAGCCAAAATTCTAGAGTTGACTTTTTTCTCACAAAACAAAAGTTGTGCTGCCTAGATATTTGTGCCGTTTCAAACTAACTTCTATTTTTATCCATTTTCGAAAAATCGCTAATTAACGTTTTGACGATTTTTCAATAGAAAAAACTATTTTGCTAAAATCACGAAGTTCAAACGTATTAATTTTAAATCTAAGTTCTAGATGAAACCCACATTTGAAAAAATTGTTATTAAAATTTTGGCGATTTTTAAAAAAATAAATGTTCAACTATGTCAAGAAATCGTCAAAAAAATATAATTGTGTCTTGTGCAAAAACAAGACATGTGCTGCCAGCCTAGACAATTGTGCGTTTCAAACTAATTTATTTTTCAAAGAATTGCTAATTAATTTTTTTGGCGATTTTTCAAAAAATAATAGCTGGGATTGCTATTTCATTCTTTTTCAAAAACAAAATGTTAAATTTGTTTCAATTGAGCCACAAATTGTTTTTTGAAAAAATATTTTTTTCATTATATACCAAAAACGCCAAATTTGTCAAAAAATTGCAAAAAAAAAAGTATTAAAATTATTATTTAAACAAAAGTTGTGCTGACAAATGGACCATTTAAAATTAAGTTTTATCTCAATAGAAAAACCCTAATTAACATGTTGGCGATTTTTTCCAAAAATTCTAAAAAATCACTAATACGCAAAATAATTTTATAATTGTCATTTTTGGAGCAACAATACTTGTGCAGCCAAGACAATTCAGCGATTCAAACTAATTTATATTCGGAAAATCGTTAATTAAAACGTTGGCGGGTTTTTTCTTACAAAACAAAATCGCGACTTACGTAAATCTAAAAATTGTGTTGGACTGTCAAATCGCACAAAATTTAGAATTATTTATTTTTTAAACAAAAGCTGTGCTGCTTAGTTAATTGTGCCGTTTCACACTAACTTATATCCCATACTATTTTGGAAGAAAACGCTAAATATTATTTTGGCGATTTTTCAAAAAAAAAAGAATGATTTTGCTAAAATCGCTAATCATTTTGATAAAATTGCGAATTTCTCAAATCGGGAAATTGTGCTCGCCTAGTACAATGTTTTCATCATATACCAAAAAGCGCCAAAACTAAACAAACTTTGTTAAAAAATACTTAATTAAAATTTTGGCGATTTTTATTAAAAAAAATAATCAATATTTCTGCTAAAATCGAGAAATTCACAAAGCCAAAAGTTTGACACAATTTTTTCATCATATTCCCAAAAGCGCCAAATTTATCAAAAATCTTCAAAACATGAAAAAAAATAGAATTGTCATTTTGTTTTTAGTTTTTGCAATAACAATCAGCCCAGATAATTGTGCATTTAATACTAATGCGAAAAAATCACCAATTAAAATTTTGGCGATTTTGGCAATAATAAAAATCAATCGTTTTATTAAAATCACGAATTGCGTGATCCCTAGCACAATTTCTTAATCATTTTCCAAAAAATGTTAAATTGGTAAAAAAAAAATCGCCAAAACGCAAAAATTTTATAATTAACATTTTTTGCAAAAGAAAAGAATATATCTGCTAAAATAAAAATAATTGTGCTCACCTAGAACAACTTTTTTTTTCAAATTGCAAAAAGCGCCAAAATTTTCAAAAAAAAATCGTCAAAACGTTTAAAATTATAGAATTGCAAATCAATGATTTTACTAAAATCGCTAATTTCAATCATTTTGATAAAATTGCGAATTTCTCAAATCGGGAAATTGTGCTGGATTGTGCTCGCCTAGTGAAATGTTTTAATCACATACAAAAAAGCGGCAAAACTAAACAAACTTTATAAAGAAAATACTTAATTAAAATGTTGGCGATTTTTTGAAAAAAAAAAAATCAATATTTCTACTAAAATCGAGAATTTCACAAATCCAAAAGTTTGACACAATTTTTTCATCATATTCCAAACATTTAACAAAAATCGCCAAAACGTGATAAAAATTATAATTGTCATTTTGTTTTTAGTCTTTGCAATAACCATCAACCCAAATAATTGTGCATTTAAAACTAATTTATATCACAAACCTTTCCGAAAAAACCAATTGAAATTTTGGCGATTTTGGCAATAATAAAAATCAATCGTTTTATTAAAATCACGAATTGCGTGATCCCTAGCACAATTTCTTAATCATTTTCCAAAAAATGTTAAATTGGTAAAAAAAAAATCGCCAAAACGCAAAAATTTTATAATTAACATTTTTTGCAAAAGAAAAGAATATATCTGCTAAAATAAAAATAATTGTGCTCACCTAGAACAACTTTTTTTTTCAAATTGCAAAAAGCGCCAAAATTTTCAAAAAAAAATCGTCAAAACACATAAAATTATAGAATTGCAAATCAATGATTTTACTAAAATCGCTAATTTCAATCATTTTGATAAAATTGCGAATTTCTCTAATCGGGAAATTGTGCTGGATTATGCTCGCCTAGTGAAATGTTTTCATTATATACCAAAAACCGCCAAACTTGGTAAAAAATACTTAATTACAATTTTGGGGATTTTTTTTTGAAAAAAAAAAATCAATATTTCTACTAAAATCGAGAATTTCACAAATCCAAAAGTTTGACACAATTTTTTCATCATATTCCCAAAAGTGTTAAATTGGAAAAAAATCGCCAAAACGCAAAAATTTTATAATTAACATTTTTTGCAAAAGAAAAGAATATATCTGCTAAAAATTGTGAATTTCACAAATCCAATAATTGTGCTCACCTAGAACAATTTTTTTTTTTCAAATTGCAAAAAGGGCTAAATTTTTCAAAAAATCGCCAAAACGCATAAAATTATAGAATTGCAATTTTTTGCAGAAATCTGAGCTAACAAGGCAATTGTGGGTTTCAAACTAATTTCTATCTCAAGAAAATCGCTAATTAAAATTTTGGTGATTTGGAGAAGTGAAATAAATCGTTGTGCTAAAATCGCGAATTTTGCAAGTCCACAAATTGGGGTGGACTGTTCTCGTGTAGCATAATTTTTTCATCATATTCCAAAAATCACCAACTTTGTTAAAGCTGTTTCGAAAATGTCGCCAATTAAAATTTGGGCGATTTTTTCACAAGAATTTCAAAAAAGGTAAAAAATAGAATTTATTTTTTTTGAGCAAAAAGTATTTCAAACTAAGTTCAATCTCAAACGTTTTCGCCAATTTTATTGATTTTTTTATCATTTGAATTTTTTTGAAAAAATGCTAAAATTTTTATTTTTACGAAAATCAAACAAGGCTTTCCAACAAAATGCCCAAAAAGTCGCCCAGGATCAAAACCTTCCAAGAACATTACAATAAGTTCAGTGTTATAGTGGTAGAGGCTATCTCTCTTTTTCGTTTTTAGTATTTCTCGAACCACCCTCGTACACTGGCCGCCAAAAACACTCACAGGCAAGAAGGTCGCATATACATATTTTGGTGTTTGCCCTTTGCCTCTCCGCTACAAAGACAAAGCACCAATATGTATGACAACTTCTCGCGAAATATTTCACCACGAAAAAAATCGCAAAATCCTGAACAGAACACCAAAAACAATAACAACAACCCCAACAATATTTTGTTGAGAGTCGACAATTTATAACTTCAGCAATGAAAAAGTTTTTTTTTGGGGGGTGGCCGAGGGAAGGGTTTAAAACATAGTAGTTTTTTTCCACACCCCAGAACTATTTTATGTTTATTTTCAACGTATGGATTTTATGTTGTGAATTGCAGCAGTTTTTTATATTTTCACAAAGTCCTTAACCCCCCACCCTAGGCTGGGTGTCTCTATTGTATCGGGTACTTACCAATCATTTCCAGTTTTATTAACATTTTGCCTTTTGCGACCCACTTGATGGGCTTTGGGCTCGGCCACCATGTTGACATCTAAAATTGGAAGGGTGAGAAGAAAAAAAGTTTAATTTTAATATGCAGCTCTATGAAAATTACATATGAGTGTATAATATTTTTCGTTAGTTCATTCGTTTTTTTTTTGCTGGAATGTCTTTTTGGATGGTCTATCATTGTTGGGCCATTGTTTTGGAGTGTAATTTATGGTTGAGGGCGGTGGGTGGTGCACATGAGTGTGAAGGAGGAGCTAAAAAGTTTTTCACAAAACTTTGCTCAGTTTTGTGCTTTGTTTTGTTGACCGGCCGAATATTCACATTCATTGTCTTTATGGTCTAGTTATTGTTTTCTATGGACGAGTGTGTCCCTCTTTTTTGCCGGTCACAAAACAAATAAACAAAGGCCGTTATTATTTGCAACTCTACTTCCTGATGAAGACTGGCGTTGGAATATTCGCTATATTTGGCAGAATTTTAAAAGTTATTTGAAGTTGAAATTGTTAAACGAAAAAATTTAAGCATAAATATGACTCCATATAAAGTAGATAAAGTGTAAATTTAAATTCAAGACTAATGAACTAATATGGATCTAAAGCACCATAAAGTCTTAATGTGCGCTGTAACTTCACAGCAATCATCATTTTCAGATTTTTTGCAAACATTTGAACCATGCCATTTTCACTGTCCCATTCTAAAACCAGTAAGGAAAGGCTAAAGTCGGGCGGGGCCGAATATATGATACACTCCACTTTCTATCAGAATACAATTCAATTCGGAAAAAAGTGAAAACGGGAAGAATTTTTATATGTTTCCTAATCATAGGCTAATATGTCCTGGTTCAATTTTTCAAATCGAAAAGACTATTTGTATCACGGCTATATCCAAACATGGAATGAAGTGGCCCATTTCACAATAGGTTCTTCCAGTTCTCAATTTTAAGTAATTCTGGGGCGGAAAAATCAAGTCGGGAGCGATATTTGTATAGGAGCTATATATAAATCTGAACCGATCTGACTCATTTTCATCCTGGGTGTTCCTCATGCAAATATAAGATATTTTGCCAAATTTGAAGAAAATCTGTTAAAATATGTGGTTTCTAGAGCGGAAAACTCAAATCGGGAGTGAAATTCGTATGTGGGCTATATCTAAATCTGAACCGATCTGGCTCATTTGGTCTGTTTCATGGGTGGTTTCCAGTTGAAATATAAGATGTTTTGCCAATTTTGAAGAACATCTGTTAAAACATGTGGTTTCTACAGCAGAAAAAAGTCAAATCGGGAGTGAAATTCGTAATGGGGGCTATATCTAAATCTGAACCGATCTGACCAATTTTCACCATAGGTGTTTCTAGTTAAAATGTAAGATGTCTTGCATAGTTTGAGGAAAATCTGTTTTAATATGTGGTATCTGGCGTGAAAAGAGTCAAATCGGGAGTGAAATTCGTATGGGGGCTATATCTAAATCTGAACCGATCTGGCTAATTTTCACCGTGGGTGTTACTAGTTGAAATATAAGATGTTTTGCCAATTTTGAAGAACATCTGTTAAAACATGTGGTTTCCACAGCAGAAAAAGTCAAATCGGGAGTGAAATTCGTATGGGGGCTATATCTAAATCTGAACCGATCTGACCAGTTTTCACCATAGGTGTTTCTAGTGTAAATGTAAGATGTTTTGCCAAGTTTGAGGAAAATCAGTTTTAATATGTGGTATCTAGCGGGAAAAGAGTAAAATCGGGAGTGAAATTCGTATGGGGGCTATATCTAAATCTGAACCGATCTGACCAATTTTCACCATAGGTGTTTCTAGTTGAAATGTAAGATGTTTTGCCAAGTTTGAGGAAAATCTGTTTTAATATGTGGTATCTAGCGTGAAAAGACTCAAATCGGGAGTGAAATTCGTACGGGGGCTATATCCAAATCTGATCCGATTTTCTTCAAATTAAATAGCCTTCGTCCTTATCCCGAAAAACTTTGTTGTGCAATGTTTCATTTGGTTCTGGCCACAATTGCGACCTGTACTTTGATTACAAAAATAGATGGACAGACGGACGGACGGACATCGTTAAATCGATTCAAAAAGTAATTCTAAGTCGATCGGTATAATTAACAATGGGTCTATCTCGCTTCCTTTTGGGTGTTACAAACAAATGCACAAAGTGTATAAAAACTATCCCAGTCGAAAAGTACTTTTTTAGATTCTACACCTTTTTCAATTGTAATTCAAAAGACATTACTTGAAATTCAATCGACACCAGTCAAAAATTCCATTTGAAATATCCCAGTTCAAATTCAAAAAATGTCAATTGAAATTCAAAACTCGTCATTTGTAATTCAAAAGACATCATTTGAAATTCAAAAGACAGCATTTGTAATTCAAAAGACATCATTTGAAATTCAAAACTCTTCATTTGTAATTCAAAACTCGTCATTTGCAATTCAAAAATCGTCATAAGTAATTCAAAAGACACCATTTGAAATTCTAAAGTTTTCATTTGAAATTCAAAAATTATTCCATTTGCAATTCAAAAAGTGTAAACAAAATTATTTAAGTAAAATATACATTAGTTTCGGTAGCATTTATTTATTTCTGTAAATTTTAATATTCTGCTGTTTAGACAACAGATTTACGTATCTCTCACGCAAATCACTCTCACCTATTTAAATTTAAAGATTTTATAACTTCTATACGGACGATCGGAATACTCTGAAATTTGGTCATTGGTAATGTTTTCATAGACGTTATATACACCTGCAATATGAGCGATATTGCAAGGCCTCTCACACAAATTGGCATAAGCTTTGGTTAAAATAAAAGTGATCAGTAACAATTTAATATTGGATATGGTCTTACAAACACTTTATACCTGTAAAATAGTTATGATTTGTTGTACCTCCCACACAAATAATCCGACCCTAAGTAAAATGCAAGTCATTATAAATTATATACAGATACTCTCTGAGCTGGAGAAGGTTATAAACTATATATGAAATTACCGACATTTTACATCATTATAATTATTAGTTGCTTATCATTTTATTAAATCTGTTTCCAAAACTGCAGAATATCCAAATTTGCAGAAAAATAAATGCTACCCCACCTAATATATATTATTCTTAAATAAGTTTGTTTACATTTTTGAATTTCAAAAGGAATCTTTTGAATTTCAATTTGTATTTAAAGTCTTTCCAGGGCCTATTAATTCAGAAAAAAATTAGACAAAATGAAACAAAAAATATATACAAGGAAATAATATGATGTTTAAAGGTGTTTTCAGAAGCGTTTGGTTGACACAGTGACCAAATATTTTCCACATCATCATTAAACAATCCAATCTTCATTTCTGGGTGCTGACTTGAAATTATTGTTTTTCTTTGAATGGACCAAGTCTGATGTATATATGTGATTTATATCGTACATATATTTAAAAAACCGCATAAAAAGTTAATGTTGAACATAATAAATTGTTTTTTTTTTAATTCTCATTAATTTATCCTTATGAGTCATGTCATGCTAAGAGGTACGATTATTGACCTCGATTGGTTGGATTGTTTTCAAAATAGGTGTATGTTATCTTCTCATAAAAATATTTTATATGTACGTATTTTGGGTAAGAAAGAATAAAAAAGTTTTTATCGAGAAATTACCAATTTTAGAGTGGCAAAATTACGATTTTTTTCAAAAAGGTTTGCTCATTCAATCGCCTGTAACCTGGTGAAAAACTTTACGGATTTTAATGTACTATACCTTGTTTTGAAGGCAATTACTTTTAGAATATTGAAGATTAGATTTTTTAAAGTTTTTAAAAATTTATTTCTTTTATTTTGATTTTCGAAATGATTATATATTTTTGAAATTTTAAAGTCGTAGTAGATGTATATTTTTAGCGATTGTGTGATTGTTTGAAAGTGGTGAAATGATGGCTTCTATTTTTTGCAAAATCAACCAAAATTTCAATGAAAAATCATCAGAATGGAAATTTCTTCATGCGTTTATCACGGTATATGACCACTTTTAAATTGGTTATCACTCGCCAAAAGCATTTTCTTAATATTTTTTATGAGAAAAATACAGACACAGATTTTTGAAACAATCCAAGCAATAGAGGACAATAAGCGTATCGCTTGGTATAGAATGACTCATATAGTATATTTAACGGGTTACCCAACACAGAATTTTTGTATTTTCTTTTTTTCGGTACATAATATCTCCGAAACTACTGAACCAATTTGGCTATTTTTTTTATTTATTCGCTACACGATAGGCAATCGTCCAACGTAGGGATCTTTTGATTTAAGTTCCTGTTAGGGTTTGCAATTTCCCGTACTTTTTATTTCCCGGGAAACGGGAATTATTTTTTCAATTTCCTGGGATACCGGGACAGCACGGGAAATCGTCAATGTATCGTTTACCATGAGTTAAGGTTATTTTTTCCAATAAAACATTCACATTTTATTAAGGTGCCTTGTGTGCTTTATTACTTTTTTTAACGATGTTTTGAACGAATATTCGTCAAGTGAGTTATACTTCACGTTCGTTTGTGAAAATCATTGACTTAAAGAGTCCGGGCATGTTGTTGAAAAGTCGCTGCGAAGCCACCTAGCGAAACCTTTCACAGTGTATAAATCATGATAGTGGTAGTGTGCAGCCAAATAATAAATCCTATTTGCATTCTATAAAATATAGATGCGAAATGGTCTTGAGCCAGTAGAGTTTCCCAGTTCAGTAAAATAAATAGTTATTTAAAAACGAACCTGTTACAGAATTCAATCCAAACACCTTTTCAAGTTTCAAAATTAATTATGTGTATGCAATCAAAATGTGCAATTGTATATTTGAATTAAGAGATAATTCTTATTTCATTGGAAAATGTGGACGCGACGGTAGAGCATTAAATAAAATATTTATGTTGTCTGTTCTTTTTCCTGTCGCTTCGAAAACTATAAATTCTTTTCCTAGACAGCTATTTTGACTTTTTTAATACGACTGACTTTATTTATTTGGGCGTTCGGATACACACCCAAAATCGACTTCTTCCGGGTTTTTAAATTTTTTCATTTGGAGTTTGACAGGCAAACCTCGAAAGAGTGAATTTTGGGCGTATATCGTATATATGAGCTAAAATATTGTACTACATTTTTGTTGTGGAAATGATGGAAAAATATGCGAAGAAATATGTAAAAATTTCTACTGAATTCCCGCGGGATTCCCATAAGAATTTCCCGGGCACGGGAAGTGAAAAATATGCGAATAACCGGGAATTTTCCCGCGGGAAATCCCGGGATGCAAACCCTAGTTCCTGTTCAAAATTTATGAAAATTTTCCCCAAATTTTGATTAAAATTCTTTTTTAACAGCTGCCATAAAATAAATAAAATTAGAAAAAATCCTACGATGGGCGAAGGCCAATGGCCAATCGTAAATAAGAAAAAAATGTTTGAATTTTTCAGATGGTGTCTAATGGAGTTAACATGCACACCACCACGGTTTTCAAAACATGGTCACAAAATTGACGGCCCATATCTCCGCCATTTTGAACTATTCCAATTTTAGTTTTTTTTTTTAATATTGCCCAAAGTGACCTCTATATATGTACATTAAACGTTGTTTATTGTCGCACAATAAACATACCACTAGTAATTGACTGCAGGTTTGGTCATTCCAGTTTACATCTCTCATAATTTTGGAATTTGAGGTCCAATAAAAATGCAAAAAATAAAAAAAACAAAAACTTGCACTTGGAAAAATTGTGACCATTTAAAAAAACTCTCCAATTTTGGAACATATTTTCCCCACTTTCGGAATTCGGTTTTTTTGAATAAATGCTGATTTTCATCGATTTTTTTGACTTAAATATTTTTTGAATTTCAATTCTTTTACGAATTGAAATGTGAAATGGAATGACCAAAACATTTATTTTTGCAAAAATGTAGTTTTAATGAAAACTATTATAACCCATTCAATTAGTAAACAAGTGACATTTTACTCTATACCAAATCTGTTCTCTAAATAAACTTGCAAATGGTGCGGTTACATTACAAAAGATTGTGCGGAAACATAGCCTAAAATGGGGGAAAATTGTTTAAATTTTTTATGGTTTTTGCTATATTTTATTTCAGATTTTGCAAACGATTTTGGCATGCTCCGAATAAATTCCCTTCATTGGGATATTTTTACACCAGATGATTTTTTACTGGAGTACCATGTATTGGAAAAACGTCCACATGAAGATAATTTATTCAGAGCATGGCAGAAACGGTGTACACAACAAGATAAAATTAAGAAGAAATTGCAGTAAAAAACATTTCCATTTAATGAAATAAATTTTAATTCTATTAAATATAGATGCAAAATGGTCTTGAGCCAGGACAATATCCCAGTTCAAATCAAATAAATAAGAAACATAACGAATGAGTTTGAAAATGAAAATCCTCAGAATGAATGAAAATTGAAACATATACCCGTGTAGATACTATTAATGTGAATTTTAATAATTAACCAATTTTTGGAAAATTTTTCATTTGGTGAAAAATTGTCTAAGTGAAAATCGCCGAAAATCAAAAGTGTACAATCACCCTACTAAAATATAGAACTCATGGCCAATTAACTGGGAGTACATTGTGCATATTATTAGCCAAGAAAATCAATCAATTTCGATAATGCAAAATCCAAATAAGTTGCTCTATCCAAATATTAAATTTAGCTGAATTTCATATTTTTAAAAATTTAATTTTCATTGAAAATGTTTAACTTAATGACCACACGAAAACGAACATTGAACCATCCCACCCCTGAACCGCTTGCAACAAGACAACACATAAATCAATCAACAACCATTTGTCTTAATAAAAATTGTTGAAAATTTTCGGTTGATGGTTTTTCTTTTTTCCACGTTACTTCACTCAACAAACCCGCCAGGCAGGGAAACTATATTTTCCAAATGGAAAGAAAAAAACATTTTTCAAAATATTACACCCCGTCATATTTGGCCGCATGAAAACATTATGAAAAGGGTGTGACACACCAACATTTAACAATTATTGCAAAAGCAGCAGGACAAAAATAAAAGAACAACAACGTAAACTGAACTGAAATGCTTAACAACAAGGCTGGCTGGGCTCTCAGCATAATTTCTAAGATTTTCGAATTATGTACTCTTCTCGTATTTAAGGAGCAGCACAGCACAACCACACAAAAAAGTCCTTACGCTTCAACAAGGTGGTGGTGGGTGGCAAAGGTGGTTGAGGCAACGCGGAAAACAAAAGTAAATTTCACATCCAAAGCCAAAGGGGATGGGTGGCGGTGGCGGCCGGAAAGGCCCACCCAAGCCCGAGTGGCTGTCAAGGAAGCAACATTTTTCCATTTTTTTCCCATTCCGTTTTTTCCCTGCTCTTTTTATTTCGTCCGTTTCCACAATTTGTTGTTTTTGCGCTTTCCTCGTTTTTTTTCCTGCCGTTTTGTTTTGTTGCTGACTTCAAACGGCTTCAATGGCTACTAGACTTCTTCTAAAGTATAATTAAGATTAAGGATAGAAATAAAAAGGATTTCCGCTGCTTACAGAAATAAGCACTTAAATGGTTTAAAGTGTTTTGTTTTTTGCCAAAAAAAGACACAAATTCCCATTTAAATCGGATTCTTTATTTTTTTCAAGTCGAACTAAAAAACTCCCGAAGAATTTTCGTCGTCGCGTTTCTTGGCAAATGGCATTAAATCGCATAAAGTCCCTGCTTCTCACTTTCTCATCGTCTCGCTGTCTCGCTTCCTGTGTGTGTCGCTGCAGGAATACAAATATTTTTTTGGGCATGAAAACAATATATGAAGTGATGATATCTGATGATATCTCATCAGTTGAACGCGCTAAGTGCATAAATATGTTTTCAGTGTTAAATTCGCACTTTTACGAAAATGTATTTACCTTCACAATTCCCACTATACCACCCTACCCCACCCACAAAAAAAGCAAAATTCAGTATATTTTTACACACACGAACAGAGAAGGATATACGAGGGTCATTGGAAATGTCCTAATAAATTTTCCGATTTTAATGACATTTTGCAAATGTGTGTAAAAAATGCCGAATTTTAGACACTAGGGTGTATCGAAGATCATTTTTTATTAAACTGAAGCTATTTTCTTGAATTTCGACAAAAAAAATTATATTTTTATGGCAAACCACAAAAAAGTTACGAACTTTTTAAAATTACAAAATATCTAATTTTCTTATTTGTCATATTCAGAAGTTCAAATTTGCACATGTTCATTAAAAGCGAAGAAGCCAAGGTAAAATTATTTTCTGTTTCACATGGAATTAGTGTAGAAAAGAAAACAATTAAATTTTTTCTGAAAAATTCTTTCCACAAATTACCATAGCATTTTACATGTACACTAGGGTGGGATAGTGCACGACTTTTTGATTTCGATATGCTAGAACACCTAATTTTGTGAGTTTCAGAAAAGAAATTCATGAGCCAAAAAATCGGGGTGCTGGAGTAAGTGTAAGTGGGCGCTCTTCGGGGTCAAAGGTGAGGGAAAAATACACAAAAAGCCCCAAACCTATCTCGGCGCCGCACAGTGGAAAGCTGCGGCAAAAATTAGAAGGAATAGAGTAGGACTTGAAATTTCGCACATATCCCTTATTTCCCGATCAAACAAATTTATTTCCCGATCAAAAACAATTTTTTTTTAAACGTCATAAATTTCTTATTTTAATATATATGTGAATACAAATCATTACCAGTGATTTCATTTGAGGCCACAATTAAATGAAAATTTTCAGTGCCACGCCCAACGCCAAAATACAAATTTTTATTTTTTTACGATTTTTGAAATTTTTGATACAAACGGCTATTATCACTTTTAAAATAGCTTAAGATTAATATAGGCCTAATATTTACATGCGCTCGCATGCCATAAAACCTTACATCCCTAAAGTATGCTTTAAATAATTTTTCCTAAATTCATTTCATTTTTCCTAAATTCACTTCATTTTTGGCGTAGAAGGTTTTACCATTTCAGTAATTAAATCGATGTTGGCAGCTATAAGCAGAGTATTCGTTTTGAAATGAATAAATAAGACAACAGTTTAACAATATTTGTAAATGCCGAGGCATCGGTCGGACTCGCGAATATAGTTTTAAACTGTAGAAAATTAACCCCCAATATTTCGTAAGCCCCAATAGTTTCTTAGAACGTACCTATCCTCTATATTCAACCCTTAAGGTGGTCCTCACATATTTTAAATTTTTTCGTAATTTCCTTATGAAGGAAAGACCCAAAACTGCACTCCAGTCACCCCTAAAGTGCAGGCATGTCCTTTTTCTTTTTGGGGTTAAAGCGGAAAAAGGGGATAAAAATAGTACCAACCAAATAACCGCAGCTAGAGTCATGAAATTCGGAATATACATTCGTCTGACTGCGTAGATACGAAAAATAAGAGTTTTTTTCCAATTCGTACTTTCAGGGGATACAATGGGTACAGAGGGATAAAAATAGTACCAACTAAACGACTACAGCTAGAATGATGAAATTCGGTGTGTACATCCCTTTAACTGCGTAGACACGTAAAATAAAGAGATTTTAGAGAGTCGTACTCTTATAGGGGTAAAATAGGAAAAAGGGGATAAAAATGGTACCAACCAAATGGCCGCAGCTAGAATCATGGAATTCGGTGTATACATTACTCTGACTGCAAAGACTCACAAAAAAAAATATTTTTCCAAATTCGTACTTTTTTACTTTTACTTTTTATACCCAGACCACTTCGTGGGCTAGGGTATTATAAGTTAGTTTCGCGCCAAATGTTTGTAACACCAAGAAATAATCGAGCTAGACCCACCTTTAAGTATACCGATCGGCTTAGAATCACCAGCTGAGTCGATTTAACGATGTCTGTCTGTCCGTCCGTCTGTCCGTCTGCTGTCCATCTAAGCTTGTTCGCACTCTACAGGTCGCAATTGTTGTCCGATTGTCATGAAACTTGACTGAAGTTATTTTTTCTGGCCAAGGACCATCGGTATTGAATTTGGAGGAAATCGGTTCAGATTTAGATATAGCCCCCATACAAATGTCGCTCCCGATTTGACATTTTCCGCTCTAGCAACGACATATTGTACCCGATTTTCTTTAAATTTTGCAGAACATCTTATAATCGAACTAGAAACACGTATGCAAAAATTGGGTAAGATCGCTTCAGATTTAGATATAGCCCCCTACAAATGTCGCTCCCGATTTCACTTTCTCCGCTTTAGAAACGACATATTGTACCCGATTTTCTATAAAATTGGCACAACATTTTATAATCGAACTAGAAACACCTATGCTGAAAGTGGGTATGATCGGTTCAGATTTAGATATAGCCCTCATATATTTCAACTAAGAAGACATATTATGAAAGTCAAATATATGGGTCCATATTTTGGTATAACCCCCATACAAATTGGGCCCCCATTCCAGTCTATTACATCTCTAGAACCCACATCGTGCATTAGATCTCGATATAATTTTGCATATCATGTCATATTTCAACTAAGAATACCTACTTTGAAAGTGATCTATATGGAACCTTTTTTTAATGTAGAGCCCTTACAAATGGCCCTATTTTAATTTTTACCCCTCAAGAACCCAAATTTGACATCGGATTTTTTTTCAAATTTTGCAGATTATATTATACTTTACACTTTGGAATAATCCTAGAAATTACGTCTTACATCAGATCATGATATATTTCAACTATGAATACCTACAGTGAATGAGAAATATATAGGCCCATGTTTTGAGCCGGTGTTGTTGTAGGCCTCCTTTCAAATGTCGCTCAGATTCATCCTATTACTACTGTATAATTTGTATTTGTCTTCCGGAAAATTGGATCAATTATTTACCATATTCGTTAAATATGACTAAAGTTGAATTTATACTGTATAATTTATATGAACTACTTAAAATTGCTCCCATGAAACACCTGGGTTTAGTAATAAAAGCGATGTATATACGCAGGGAGTGGTGTAGGGTATTATATAGTCGACCCCGCCCGATTTTATCCTTTCCTTACTTGTTCATATTACAAACTACTAAAATTTATTCATTTGGATGATTTTGTATTTATTTGTGGACATAATTTAATTTTTCTTATTTTGGCCAGTTTTAATTTTGGGCAATTTTTCATTTCGCGTTTCTAAGTTTCGCAAAAAAATTAGGATTATTTCCAGCCATTGTGATTTAAAATCGGATATATTTTTCAAAATTAGTCTAAAGTTTATTTATTTTCGATTTAAAAGAAAAGTAAAATTTTTAGTTTTTTATTTGTTCATTCAACTTCTTCAGATTTTGGAAATTTAAGAAAAAGCAATTAATTTTTTCGATTTTTTTTAAACTGTCTACAACTTCATAATTTTTTAAATATGGAATTGCAACTTTATGCGCCATAAAAAATACTCAGGAAATTATTATAGTTCGGTTCCACACGGAATTATTGACTTTTTATCAGGCATTATCGCCCCTTTTGTGTACACTGCCCTCGTACATTGTATATGCGCGCATGCATGTATGAGTAATTCATATGCATACATATATGAACATATTCTCGTACATGTATGCATATTACTCTATTAAAAATTGTTTGCAATTTTCCCGTCGCCTCAGTGCCTCTTGCCACTGTATTTCGGGAACTTCTTTAAAATTCATAAAAGCTCAGAGTAGCAGACAGCTAGTATGTCTGTAGTTACCTGGATGCAATAGCTCCTCTTACCAAAGAGATTGCCCGTGTGACTGTAAGTGCGAATTGATGTATGTAAATGCGTAGACATTAAGGCGGAGTGAAATGGAAAAAAACTACAATTGGAAATATCTTGCTATAAAGTCAAGTTAAACTTTTTGGATAAATGAACTTAAACGATTTGAGAAAATATTGAAATTTTAATTTTAGAAATCGGACTAAAGCAGACAAGAAATATACCGTCGCGATATATTTAATGACGTTAGTAGATTTTTTAGAATTATCCCTCAACTTTAAGTGAAACTATTTTTTTATTTTCAAATAACTCTGACGTGTGAATCGCGTGATTCAAAACGATTTGTTTAATTTCTTTCATTTGCCCCGCCTTAGTATACATATGTATGTAAGTATGTCTGTGCTACCGTAGCATGTAAAATATTTCATACATTTTTCGATGAAGGTGTGAAATTTCATTAAATTCGACATACGACCACCACCACTACCATCCATCCCTGTTCTCGATGCAACTATCGCACAAAGTGTGATGCTAAAAGTAAAATTCGGAGGGAGGGTGGCGACGAAGAAATTTGGAAAGTAAAAACCAATGAAGCAGAGTGCAATGAAAAATGAATTGATATTTTATTAAAGATGGATGGATGGATGGATGGACGGACGAATGCATTGATGGATGTCTTTCTGCGGCTGTTGGTTTTTTCAGTGCAATTTACACTTGACTTCTTGCCACATTAAGTGACGACCATCGACCATGATGCTGCTCAAAAGGCATACATACGGAAAATTGTATTTTGATTTAATGCGCTTGGACCAGTAGGGGAATAAAGTATTCGTACGAAGTAACTATAATTGCTGACTAATTAAAATCTGTACAAGCGCGAACTCAATTCCAGCTTATTTCTTAGGGGAGTTGTCCGTACAGCTGATTATGGGACGTTAATATTCGATTCGAAGATGAATTAATTTATTATTAATTTGAATTATACTGCAATTTGCAATAGCATTTTACATTATATTAGTTGCTGTAATATTCTGCTGTTTGTTAAATAAATATAGCAAAATGTGTTTAAATAAAAATATATATTTAAATAAATAGGAAGGGACACGGCCACTTTCCGCCCATATTTGCACAACTATTTACAAATTTTCAGCACTCTAAGTGTTATAGAAATGACAATTTTCGATAATGGAACTGACAATATTCAAAATTGGGGTTTTTCTTCGTATGTGAGATATCACACCCACTTTTCCAATACCGCCCATTTTTGGCACAACTTCGCACATTGATGCTAGATGCACGTATAAAAAATTTGAGCACTCTAGGTGTCATGAAACTGACAATATTCAAAATTGGGTTTTATCTTCGTATGGGAGGTACCACGCCCACTTTTTCAATACCGCCCATTTTGGCACAACTACGCATATTGATGGTAGATGCACTTACACGAAATTGCAGCACTCTAGGTGTCCCAGAACTGACAATATTCAAAATTGGGTTTTAACTTCGTATGGGAGGTGCCACGCCCACTTTTCCGATACCGCCCAGTTTAGTCAAAACTGTGCAGAATAATAATTAGTGAACTTTCACAAAAATTAAAGACTACCCGCAACAGTACTCCGAATATGCTAATTTATAAAAAACGAATAAAACCCCAATTTGTGTGGGAGGTGCCACGCCCACTTTTAAGGTCTGTAAAAAACCAAATATCGACAAGGACCCAAGCATTAACATATTTTTAAGTATTTGCTCATAATGCAAAGAAAAATTTTGATTTTTATACCCTACACCACTTCGTGGACTAGGGTATTATAAGTTAGTTTCGCGCCAAATGTTTGTAACGCCAAGAAATAATCGAGCTAGACCCACCGATCGGCTTAGAATCACCAGCTGAGTCGATTTAACGATGTCTGTCTGTCCGTCCGTCCGTCCGTCTGCTGTCCATCTAAGTTTGTTCGCCAAGGACCATCGGTACAAATATCCCTATAATTTACACTCTTACTGCTCTAGAATACACATTTTACAAGGTATCATGACAAAATTTTCAGGATCGTCTTATATTTGAACTAGAAACAGTTAACGGGAAAGTGGACCACATGGGTACATGGTTTGATATAGCCCCCATACAAACGTACCTTCGATTTACAATATTACTGCTCTAAAATGCACTTTTGACATCGGATCTTGATCAAATTTCTCACACAATGTTACATTTAGACTAGAAACGTCTATTTTAAAATCCAGCTATATAGGCCAATGTTTTGGTATAGCCCACATACAAATGGGTCCCCAGATCACACTATTATCGCTCTAGAACCCACATCTTACATTGGATCTTGATAAAATTTTGCAGATTATGTTATATTTCAATAAAGAATACCTACTTTGAAAGTGATCTGCATGGGCCCACTTTTTAAAGAAGCGCCCTTACAACAGGGCCCCCATTTTTATTATTGCCCCTCTAGGACCCACATTTTACATCGGAAGTTTATCAAATTTTGCGTTTCGTATTATGAAAGTCAAATATATGGGTCCATACTTTGGCATAACCCCCATACAAATTGGCCCCCATTATACTTTATTACATCTCTAGAACCCACATCGTGCATTGCATCTCGATATAATTTTGCACATCATGTCATAATTCAACTAAGAATAACTACTTTGAAAGTGATCTATATGTAACAAATTTTTAATGAGTTGTTTAGAACCCTTACAACTGGTCCCAATTTTAATTTTTACCCTCAAGGACGCAAATTTTACATCTGATTTTTTTTTTTCAAATTTTGCAGATAATATTATATTTCGAATTCAGCTATTTTGATCAAGTTTTTATACCCTCAAACTATAGGATGGGGGTATACTAACCAGAGCTGTTAAATTTCGATTACGATTAGTAATCAATTACATTACTTTTTAAAAAGAATCGTAATGATTATATAATCCACTATTCAACAATTTCTGATTACTAATTGATTACGATTACAAATAATCAAAAAATAATCAGGATTACTTGCGATTACCGTTACCTTTCGGTTTTAGCTGGCAAAAGAACGAGAACAGAAAAAATCAAAACTGACATATATTGAAAAGTCAAAAGTTTTGACAAACAGACTACTATGACTCTCATACCGATTTCGCGAGAATCAAAAGTAATCACAAAAAATCAAAAGTAATGTAAACTAGTCAAAAGTAATCAAAAGTAATCTTTTAATATAGTCGAACTAATTTTTGATTACTTTTGATTATTTTTCAGTAATCGCAAGTAATCCTGATTATTTTTTGATTACTTGTAATCGTAATCAATTACTAATCGTATAAAACTGAATGTAATCGTATTGTAATCATTACTTCTACTTTAAAAAAGAGTAATCTAATTACTAATGATTACGATTACTAATCATTACTTAACAGCTCTGATACTAACTTTGTCACTCCTTGAAATATCGACCTGGGACTCTATAAAGTATATATATTGTTGATAAAAATCTAAGACGATCTAGCCATGTCCGTCCGTCCGTCTGTTGAAAGCACGCTAGCATCTAACCGAAAGGAGCTAGGACGTCAACACTTTCCATAACTGCGTCTTATAGTCGTAGATCGGTTGTCATTGAAACTGGACGAAATCGACCTAAAGGGAAAAATTTTTACTCCTAATATTTTAGAGTATTTAAGAATATTTTTTATATATGTCTGTTTGTACTTATTTGATATTGGGTATGCGCATGCCTCCTACAACAAAAACATGCATGGGTTTGAAATGGGGAAAAAAGTGATACAAATTGTACCTTTTAAACCACAACAGCTATAAACACGAAATTCGGTGTGTGCAATGTACATTCCACTAGTCGAGTAGATACACAATTAGGGTTTGGGGTCCGGGAATTCCCGAAAAAATTTGGACGGGAATTCCCGGGAAAAATTTTTAAATTTCCCGGGAATACGGGAAATATTAAAAAATATTTTTTTTTTGTTTATTTTGAGCAATAATATAGTTTTACTATATAAATGGGAAATTGTAGATATATTTCAAATGCATATATTTACATTACTGACAATAATAATGACCATTTGATATTTTGGCTGTAACTTTAAATTTCCACGAAATAAAAGGTGAACATCTTCTCGAAGACGATTTTGCTTTACATATGGAACCATTGAGAAATGGTCTAAAAATATGAATAAAATTAAAATTGACACTTGGAACCTTTCAAGAGAAATCTAGTATGAATTAAAATATACCCTACGGTATATTTAAATTACCCTCTGTAAAATATGTTCCTCTCTAGACGAATGAATTATCTAAATTGAAGACGCCATAACATTCTCAGCCATATGGTTTCTTTAACCATTTTTATGCACTCCACGTATTATGTCTTTGTGCACTTGTTTGTAACACCCAAAAGGAAGCGAGATAAACCCATTGTTAATTATACCGATCGACTTAGAATCACTTATTGAATCGATTTAGCAATGTCCGTCTGTATGTCTGTCTGTCCATCTATTCTTGTAATCAAAGTACAGGTCGCAATTGTAGTCAGAAATAAATGAAAATTTTCGGGATAAGGACGAACGTTATTTAATTTGAAGAAAATCTGCCAGATTTAGATATAGCCCCCATACGAATTTCACTGCCGATTTAACTCTTTTCACTCTAGATACCATATATTTTAACAGATTTTGTTCAAAATTGGCAAAACATCTTATTTTTAAACTAGGAACACCTGTGTTGAAAATGTGTTAGATAGGTTCAGATTTATATATAGCTCCCGTTTTGACTTTTCTGCTCTAGAAAACACAAATTAAATTAGGAAACATACAAAAATCCTTCCCGTTTTCACTATTTTACCGAATGGAATTGTATTCGGATAGAATTGGATCATTTTAATTTTGAATCTAGTGTACGTGTCAGTTCACTTGTGCTTCTGATTTCAATGTCCAATATTATGACTTCTTCAATTCTGACTTTTGTCTAGAGTAAAATATTTGTAAAAATAAAAATAATATCTAAAATATTTTACCAAGAATATTAGTTTTTAATTTGTAATAGGTCAGTATTTTAACCCAATAACACTCATTCATTCAATTCTTTTCAATTATTTTCGTAATAACAACTACAATAGTAAAAAAATAGTTTTAGATTATTATTATTTTGTTTTGTTCTTCTCGATCACTAGTTCATATTTAAAAGTATCAAAAAAGTACGAAAACCTTGCAATAGTGTACACGGACGTGTACGGTGGGCGTTAATGTGTTAAAAAATCACACCTGTTACTAAATATTGATATTTTAAACCATATTGGACATACCTAAAATAAATTATTTTCCCGGGAATTCCCGGGAATGAAAATTTTCATTCCCGTTTTCCCGGGAAATGAAAAAATCCGGGAAACCCCAAACCCTATACACAATATAAAAGTATTTTTTCCAAATTCGTACTTTTAAGGGATAAAATGGGAATATAGGGATAAAAAGGTACAAAACAAACGGCTGCACCTAGAATAATGAAATTCGGTGTATACATTCCTCTAGAATGTATACACGGTAGACATGTAAAATAAACGGATTTTTCGAAATTTGTACTTTTTGGGGTTAAAATGGAAAAAGGGGATAAAAATAGTGCCAACCAAATCACCGCAGCCAGAGTCATGAAATTCGGAGTATAGATTCCTCTGACTGTGTAGATACGAAAAATAAACGTTTTTTTCCAAATTCGTACTTTCAAGGGATACAATGGGTACAGAGGGATAAAAATAGTACCAACTAAACGATTACAGCTAGAATGGTGAAATTCGGTGGTGGAGGGCCGGCCCGGCCGAACTTAATGCAGTTTTTTCTTGTTTATTTGTAAGAAGGAATTTTTTGTTTTGCTAATGTAGCTATACACACATTGGGCATATACGTATTTCATTATCCTGTGAGAGGACAAATCATCAGTTGCGATACTGTATAGAATACTTAGTATTATAATGCTGTTATCAACAATAATATCTTGCAATACCAAATGCGTTCACCGAATTTTATCAAAGTCGGAAGACCTTCGATAATTTCTCGTGGTTTTTACATGAAATTCCTCATTGTCACTGCAAGGACTAACCATAATACAAACGTGAGACCTTCAATTTGCAGTGTTCCCGTGCTTTACCTAACCAATCTATCTAATTTCATGTGTCTGTGGTATCAAAAAAGGATGGATTTTTGTTTCCTCATCTCCAATCTTTAAATGTTGTAGCTCAAGTTCTTCAACCTGTCTCTCTCTCCAAACAATTACCCAAAAAAGACATCCACTTAAATGCTGCATTATCCAACCTACTACGACTTACCCAATGTCTGGCTCAAGACCATTTTGCCATCCTCGCCCAGACAGGCGTTGCGAGCATCAAAAGGATTTGTGAATTGCACAAATGCATAACCTTTATGCATTGATATCCCTGCGAAGAAAGCAAAGAAGGATAACAAGAATTACAACCAGAAAAGAGCAATTTTAATTAAATATCTCTGGTAGCTGAAATAGCTTAAAATATGTAGGCGTGTGCGGCTTCCACCTCCACTAACCTGCAAGACGGCCATAAATCTGAAACATACGCTCCACATCGGTTTTGGAGCACTGAAACGTATTCAAATTCCCCACAAAAATACGCGAATTAACGGCTTGCGGATCCTGCGAGTTCGTTTGGTTAGATAGCTTTGACATCTTCATGTTGCCGCCGAGGCCGTGGCCCGATATGTTCGGTATGAGGGCGGTGCTCGGGTTGATGTTGGATGTGACGACAATGGCGGCGTTGTTGTTGTTGTTGGCGTAGTTAAGCATAAAGACGATGCGTCGCTAGAACTTGCGTTCATGCGATTTCAGCTGGGACAAAGAAGGAATATCTCAAGTGGCTAAGGGTGGGTGGTTGGATGGTGCGGTCGGGTGTGGTGTGTGTCCTTGGAGTTCAACTAGTTGAATGACTGACGAAATGAATGAATGAATGCGAGGAAAATGCGAGTTGCGCGTTTAATATGTTTCCCTCGTTCTCTGGATGTAACGGTATTGTTCGCTCGGTTAAGGAGGGTTCTACTTAAAGTTGAGCCGGATTATGTCAGTAAAAAGCTTTTTTATCCTTGAATGCCTTCGCATGTAAGAGTGTGTGTGGATGTATATGTGGGTGGGGGTTTGAGGTTTTCCGTATGTAAATGTTGATATAAATATGTTGGCTTTTGGCGGCGTTCTTCTTGTGGCTGTGGCTGTGATAAAATTCCGATTTTTTGTTTGTAGATTATTTCTACTTAAAATCGTCGTCGTAGTCCTTCTGCTCGTCCTCGTCGTCGATTGTTTGCGGTGATGAGCTCACGAATGAATGAATGCATGAATAGCCCGAACCATTACCCGGCAAATGGTTAATAAATTTTTAGCATATGCCTGCCTGCCGCACTAGACATGAAAATGGCCGAGATGGTTTTTCTTTTTTCCTCTTCTTCTGTCTGATTTATTTTCACTGGGCCCACTAGATTATTTTCTCATTTTGCGGCTATTGTTGTTGTCACTCTGATTCATAATCTGGCGAATATCAAACAATAGTTGTGTGGGAGTGTTGTTGTTGTTGGTTTTCTATTCGCTTTTGTTTTGCGTTTGCTGCTTTTGTTGTTGTTGTTTTGAAGGAACTTCAGCCTTGTCTGTTGTTGGCATTGATAAGGCTCGAGACCATAATCCGGCAATACGAGAACTGTAATGAAATAATAAAAGTAAGTTTCACTTAGGATTTGGCTATTTGGCTGAATAAGTGGAATTTTTCTATTGGAAAATTTAATGTGGAAGGAAAAATAGAGAAAAGTTCACAACATCAATATTTTTGTCATATTTAAGATTGGGTTGTGTAGCTATTAAATATTAAAATACATCTTAATTTTTTGCGATTTTAATTCTTTAATTAATATATTTTTTCTGAAGCAATGCAGATGATTGGAACATTAAATATATTTATTATAGTTGGAAAATAATTTACTTTATTTGAATCGCACATGAGCTTTGCAACACAATTCTCAATCGGGGATATGTTCATAGAAGACACACGACAAAGGGACTTTTGAATATACTCCATTCTTAATTGGATGTCCACTTTCAAAATCAATTTAAATTTAAAAATATTCCTTATAAGGACAATTTGGTATATACATATATAGGAATTTCATGAAAATCTAACGAGAGATTTTTGAGGGTCATTCGATTTTTATGAAATTTGGTGAAGATGTGATGTATTGTAAGATATTATGTGCGACGATTTTTTTGCAAAATATTGAAAACTGTAGAAAATAGGGGTTACCAGTCATAACTTTTGTTCTGTAAAAGATATTGAGGCAATTTATTTTTTAGGATAGTTGTTGGGTTTTAGCACAGAAATCTCAAAATCTAATGGAAATTAATTTTAATTAATTAAAATTATATTTTTTAAAAATAAGCATTAAAATTTATTACTTTTTTCACATTCCTTTAATTTTGTTTTGTTTTTTTTTTCAGCACTTTTTTTACTGTTAGTTCCCTCAAAGCTTATTTTTAGTAAAGTAATCGTCATTCCTTAATTTCGTTCGTGGATAGGAAGAAAACGAGGACAACATTTAATAACACTAAACAAGAAACATTTTGCCGAAAAGCTATGTATAACATATTCTGATCTATTTATATGAAGTTTAGATGTAATTTTTAATGGATACATTTTTTACTTAAATACCAATTTTCGAAGATACCCTTTACTATATTTTTTCAAATATAGGACCGATCACAACTGATTATATGTACAATTAAGGGTAAAAATAATGGCTACAAATGTTGCGAATTATATTTTCACATACTGTCGAAATAATTGCAAAAAATATATACTTTTCGAAAAAAAATATTTTTTTTTGGTGGCACGAACATAATCATAAAACATTAAAAAAATCCGAAAAAAAATTTTGTTCTGTTTTTTAGTAGCTAACATTCTAACGCAGAAAACCTTGTCTACATGTAAAAGATGTATGGATCAATGAAGAAGTTAAAGTCTTTATAAAGGGTGAGTTTTCAAAAGCTATAAAAAAGTTTTTCAAAAAAAAACACATAAAATTCAGAAAAATGCATGAAATCTTTATTTGAATCGATAGTACGGTCCATATAATTTATTGTTTGAAGATTATTACATGCAAATGTTGACCTTGACTGCGCCTCAAATGGTCCATCCGCGTAGTCCAATTTTGGCATACTCTTTCCAACATTTCGGCCGGTATCTCACGAATAAATGCTTCCATGTTGTCTTCCAATGCGTCAATTGAAGCGGGCTTGTCTGTATAGACAAGAGCTTTAACATAGCCCAAAAAGGCGTTAAATCGCACGATCTAGGCGGACACGCCTCTCAATAAGTCCATTGTTGCGCGTGCTGTGTGGCATGTGGCACCGTCTTGTTGAAACCACATGTCATGCAAGTCAAGCTCTTGCATTTTGGGCAAAAAAAAAGTCGGATATCATCTCACGGTAGCGCTCACCATTCACAGTTACGTTACGATTCGCATCAGCTTTGAAGAAGTACGGTCCCATGATGCCACCAGCCCATAAACCGCACCAAACTGTGACTTTTTCTGGATGCATTGGCAGCTCTTGCAATGCTTCTGGCTGATATTCACTCCAAAATCGACAACTCTGCCTATTTACGTACCCATTGAGCCAAAAGTGAGCTTCGTCGCTGAACACAATTGAAACACAAGAAGCGCGCGATGAACTTTCTTAACAGAGCACCCATTTTGATAATAAAATTCAATAATTTGCAAGCGTTGTTCGTTTGTAAGACGATTCATGGTTAAATTATAGACCAAACTGAAGATGTTTGACAGTGAAACAAAACACGAAACGTGCGTCAGCTGTTTAAACCAGTGTTGCCAAAAAGATAATAGCTAAAAAATCACCCTTTATAAAAGCACTTGTTCCGCCCTTTCCAAAATGGTATAAGTTCCTTTTATATAAAGTATACTTTTCTTCTTCATAACTATAATAAGATTTGAGTCCCTCAGTGAAATTCATAAAAGACGCATATAAATGAGGACAATATCAATATCTAACCCGATCTGACAAATTGGCTGTAAAATGCGGATTTTAAGTCGATAAATTAAATATGAAGAATATTTTTTTATATTATTATGGTAGTGGGTTATTGTAATTCCAACAGAAAACGACCCAAAACCCATAGTTTTGAATTTTCATCCTCTCCGATTTTGATGAAATTTGTTGCAATACTTTGGAAAACAGACGTAATTTCTTAACCTATGGCCACCCAACTCTGCATTTTTGATATTTTGTAGAGAATAAAATAAGCTAAAATACAAAACAAAATTAAGAAAATTAAAGATATAAGGACATTCATATTTTCATACAGATTCGGAAGGAGGAGGTGTAAATCTTTCGGATGCTATCAATATCATTAAGATCTGATGACACGATCCAAAGTTATGATATCGATAATGAAGGCATCTCTTCCAAAAAACCTCCGAGATAACCAACTTTGGACCACTGTAAAACTTAAGCCAAGTACAATTTTGAGCTACGGTAAGCAGTATATTGCCTGCAAATACTAGTAAAATGTATGTGCCAAATTTCATCAAAATTGATGATGGTCGAAATCCATGTTGGGTCGAAATCTTGTGGAATTACCAAGTACTTT
Organism: Polietes domitor; assembly: GCA_947397865.1. Taxonomy (NCBI): domain Eukaryota; kingdom Metazoa; phylum Arthropoda; class Insecta; order Diptera; family Muscidae; genus Polietes; species Polietes domitor. The sequence continues at coordinate 55,869,983 of OX377621.1, read as the reverse complement.
CCTACCTTCATAAATATATATGCAATGATTTATTATTGCCATATTATACATTTTGGAAAGAGGACTTCATGCAAATAGGCATAGATAAAGGCTTAAATATATATTACAAAAGTAATAATTGAATTTTATCCAAAGACATGGCCGCTAACAATAAATTTTATTATTAAAATATTATTTTTCTAAAAATAATCACATTTTTGGGATTTAGTTTCATCGTTTTAGGAATTGTGCGAGGTGACAGACTTTGGAGGTTCAGCTAGTTGTCCCTGGAACATATTTTTCCTTCCAAGGTTACAAAATTAAATCCAAAAGTTCCTATAAATTAATTAATTGAAATTAATACCTTTTAATGATATGAATGATAAAATAATAATAAAAGTTATTTAAAAACCCCCTTTTATACACGTTTCTTTAACTAATAAAATGACTATTCGGAAATTTACAGAGTGCTTAGAAAACAAGTGTAGCTAGTTGTTGAGAAAAAATCAAAAAATAAAAATGGAATTTTTCAAAAAAAAATTGCAATACTTGTTTTAAACAAAAATATTTTTTAATGATGCAAAAAATGTCTCAATATCTTTTGCAGAACAAAACGTATGACTGATTAATATAACTTTGGTTTTTTTCGTCTAACACAATATCTTGCAATACCAAAACATCACATTTCATCAAAATCAAAAGACCTTCGAAAATTCCTCGTTGATTTTAAATGGAATTCCTCTTATACCCGCTTGTTATTTGGAGTCGTTATAACTCCGGTGATTATTGTTAAACAAATTATTAATAATTAAATTCACTTTAACATTTAAATATGGAGGGAAATGTTAATTTTTCATTAACATTTCCAAAATTAATTCCATGTAGAATTGCCAACTAGGAAAGCAAGTTTCTATTCTCTTATAAATATAAAACACATTATTTCCAATCGGTGATTTAATATGGGATTCCGTTTATTTTCAATTTCCGCCTGATAGATTTCATGTTAATTGCTCTAATAATTGGAATTTAATTAAAGTCAAATAACTTCGCATGCAAACATTTCTGCAAAGATGTAACATGACAGGGTACGGTGTACGGTTTGTTCTTGACCGAGTTATGAGCCATTGATGGTATCAGCGAGAGTTTAATCAACGCTGCTGTTCTGTTCTGTTCAGTTCATTTAATAAAATGACACACTGTTGTTTTTTCTAAATGTCATCCGGATAAAGGACAGCACTTGTTCCACATTTCAGAGGCAATTAAAATTGTACATTATATATAATTTTGTAGGTAAATATATACATATAATTATGTATAATACATGTGTAAGTGAGTAGGTATATTAGAGTTCCACACGAAAAATATATGACATTCAAAATAAAAAATTTTACCAAAAAAAAAAAAGTACAAAAGGAAAAAGTACGAAATTAACTCTAAAACGAATTTGAAGTTTTGCCTTATTTCTGGCACTTAAGTTGGGTTTTGAGTTGTGGTGTATTCGGAGACTCATAGTGGCATTTTATGGCAAATATTTTTGTAGAACATTTTGAACCGCTAAATTTCTGTTTTATGAGTGGTTTTTACTCTTTTTCAAAAATGGGACCAGAAAGGTCCCTACATTGGGGAGCTAGAGGTTTAAAATATTCCACAAAAAAGTTTCCCGCAGTGTTTTAAATAATATTACTGAACACATCCTATAATACAAATGTAAGGATCACAAGCTTTCCTATGCCAATTTATCTTAAGAATGTGCAATAGTGGGAAATATTGACCTACCTCCATAATGACCACCAAAAGACCCCTATGTTGAGGAGCTAGAGGGTTAAAATGTTCCACAAAAATGTTCCCCGTAGTGTAATATTGCTAAACACATCCTGTACTTAAAATGTAAGGATCACAAGGGTTCCTATGCAGATTTATCATAAGATTGTGAAAAAGAGGAAATATTGATACCCTCTAAAATGACCACCAAAAGACCCCTATATTGAGGTGGTAGAGGGTTAAAATGTTCCACAAAAATTTTCCCCGCAATGTTTTAAGTAATATTGCTGAACACACCCTATACTTAAAATGTAAGGATCACAAGGTTTCCTATGCCGATTCATCATAAGAATGTGAAAAAGTGGGAAATATTGACCTTTCACTAAAATGACCTCCAAAAGACCCCTATATCAAGGAACTGGAGGGTTGAAATGTTCCACAAAAAATTTTCCCGTAGTGTTTTCAGTAATATTGCTAAACACACCCTATACTTTAAATGTAAGGATCACAAGGTTTCCTATGCCGATTCATCATAAGAATGTGCAAAAGGGGGAAATATTGAACTACCTCTAAAATGACAACCAAAAACCTCTATATTGAGGAGCTGGAGGGTTAAAATGTTCCACAAAAATGTTCCTCCTATTGTTTTAAATAATATTGCTAAACACATCCTATACTTAAAATCTAATGATCACATGGTTTCCTATGTCGATTAATCTTAAGAATTTGCAAAAATGGGAAATATTGACCTCTCTCTAAAATGACAACCAAAGACCCCTATATTGAGGAGATATAGGGTTGAAATGTTCCACAAAAAATTTCCCCGCAGTGTTTTAAGTAATATTGCTGAACACACCCTATACATAAAATGTAAGGATCACATGAATGAATCGGCCGATTCAGGTTAATAATGTGCAAAAGTAGAAATATTGACTCCCCTCTAAAATGACCTCCAAAAGACCCCTACATCAAGGAGCAGGAGGATTAGAATGTTCTGCAAAAATGTTCCCTGTAGAATTTTAAGTAATAATGCTGAACACACCTTAGTCTTAAAAAATAAGGACCTCAAGGTTTCCTATGCCAATTCATTTTAGGAATGTGCAAAAGTGGGAAATATTGACACCCTTCTAAAATGACCACCAACGGGCCCCAATATTGAGGAGCTAGAGGGATAAAAACTTTGACAAAAATTTTCCTCGTAGTGTTGTTAGTAATGTTGCTAAACACCTTCTATACTTAAAATCTAAGGATCCCACGGTTTCCTATACGGATTCATAATAAGTGACAATTATTTTGTAAACCTATACATATGAGACACTCTATTGTACTACATTAATTCATATGTATATGCGCCCCACATAATATAATGACAAATACTTACGTTAGCAACTCATAACGCGTCTTTTCACGGTTGAACATCGTACGCGTTGAGTTGAACTCTCCTGCATGGCCACCATGAAAAGGATGTCTGCCTGCTGCCTCTGTTTAGCATTTTAAATGGCCTTTTCGAAAGGATGCCTTGATATGCGAAGCATGGAGCTACTGTGTGTTACCAAAAGCCCATAATAAAAAGTAAACGGGGCGGGTGGTGTTATGTTGTTGTCGCTTTCGTTTTATATGTGTACCAAAACAACAAATTGCAACATGTTGTACTATTAAATGATATCTATGTACGGTTGGTTGGTGTTGCGCCACACCATATGTACACAGGCACTTAGACACACTGCTCGTGTCAATGCAATGCATGCCGTGTAAAATGTGTTGCTAATCTTTTTACATTATGTTTGGATGTATGTACATGCATCTAAGGTAATTGTTAATGCCACATTTTCAGATTGTCAGACCTAAACACTTCACGCCGTTTAATTTCGATGTTATTTTTTTATTCGAAAGTGACTCTTAAAGTGTTGCCATTGAATTTTATTCAAGCAAAATAAGTAGGTCGGCGGCTATAATTAAAGTTGATTTTAAGGAGTTCATAACTTTTCGCCTTTTTGGAATTTATCAAGGTTGAGTCAAACAAGATTTTGGCAAAAAAGAAGCCGCATAGAAAAATGTGTAAGCGCTAGGGTAATGCAAAGATTTTATCGCATAAAAATAGGAATCATGTAGAATAAAAAATAATGTTGAAATAAATTAATAGGGCAGGGAACCCTATGTCTAAACCAAATTCGAGCACTCTGCAGCATAACGGTAAGTGCCGGAATAGCTCTTGTTAGCTTATTGTCACCAATTCGATCGAGTTGACAGACATCTCTACGACGGATATAAATATATCGAATATAAACAAGTAAGGAAAAGCTAAAGTCGGGCGGGACCGACTATATGATACCCTCCACTTTCTGTCCGAATACAATTCAATTTGATAAAATTTTTCGTTTATTTGTAGCGGAGCTATATTCAAACATGGAATTAATTGACCCACTTTCATAATAGGTGCTTCCAGTTCAAGTATAACGTGTTATGCTACATTTGAAGAATTTATGTGAAAATAAGTGGTTTCTAGGTCGGAAAAAATCAATCCTGGAGAGAAATTTGTATGTGAGATATATCTAAATCTGAACCGATTTTCTTCAAATTAAATAGCGTTCGTCCTTGTCCCGAAAAACTTCGTTGTTTAAAGTTTCGTTTAGTTCTGGCTACAATTGCGACCTGTATCGTGATTACAAGAATAGACGGACATTGCTAAATCGACTCAGAAAGTGATTCTAAGCTGATCGGTATAATTAACAATGGGTCTATCCCCCTTCCTTTTGGGTGTTACAAACAAATGCACAAGGACATAATACTCTCGTGGAGTGTATAAATATTGGATCGATTAAGTTGATTTTGGCATTATTTTCTAATCTGGTCAGTAGGCTGGGACGCGGTCCGTACAAATGAAAAATGAATTTCCAGTCACACCCTAGATCAAGCCGTCTGTGAGCTAAACCCATTTTTTATTTTTGTCTGAATTTTTTCTCAAATCATAGCCCTCGAAAGCATTTTAAATATAAATGTTGATTCTTGTCTTTGAGTAACTTATTCGTCGAATTGTTGGACATACATTTTTTGGTATTTTTTTATAAGAAAAATTACACGGGAAATCTTCTGTTTTCAGGAGCGTTTAGCCCACAGACTTGAGGCTTGAGTCAGCGACGAAATATTTTGCAGGTAATCATTAAATAATTCAATCTTCATTTCTGGAGGGGTGAGTACAGCAATGTATTTTCGTGACTCATTCTACTGGTCAGTCCCCTAAATGAGCGTATGAGTAATATTATCTTCAATAAATATAACTAATACGCCACGATGTAAATTCGGCAAATAGTCATAAATGAGTTGGGATTCCTGAAGAAACAATTAATTCTTGCACTCCTTTAATTTAGATATATAAAAGTGTTGCGTTACTGAATGACTGACTGACTTATCATTGATCACGAAATTTTCAGGGTTGTTCCCAAATATGACGTAGACGCCGACTAAGAAAGGATTTTACAAATAAAATCGGATTTTCCAAAATTTGTACTTTTAAGGGTTGCGAGGGACACAAAGGGATAAAAATGGCACCAACTAAAGTATTGCAGCAAGAATCGTGAAATTTTGTATGTAAATTTCTCTGACCATGTAGAAGCGCAAATCTAAATATATTTTGTTCGTAATTTGTACTTATAAGAGGTGAGCGAGACAAAAAGGGAATTCAGCTAAAATAGTGTACATCGACAAGCACATTCATTTGACTGTGTAGGAGTGCTATATAATAGGATGTACTCAAATGACTATTTAAAATTTATCTATATCCACCAAAAGAAAATTTTATAAATACTATCCATTATCGCTTGCGAAGCAGCGGGTACTGCTAGTATTTATATTAATTTATTTATGTATACGTATTATATGTACAGCTTTCATTAGTTCGGTGATTTATAGTGAAATTTAATGTAATATATTTTTTCCATTCATCTCACACCCTTAAAAATCATTTTTGTGAGACAGTTTAAAACCAATTCGGGAAAAGTACGAAATTCATTTTTGGTTTTGACTTATTTCTGGCATTAAAATTGAGTCTTTGAGTTTTGGTGTATTCAGACACGTAGAGAAGAATTTTATGGCACGTATTTTTCTAGAATATTTTGAGAGATTGAACCTCTGGTTTAGTGGTGTTTTCCCCTATCTCGAGTAGCTAGAGGGTTAAAATTTTCCACAAAAATGTTCCTCGTAGTCTTTAAAGTAATATTGCTGAACACATCCTATACTTCAAATGTAAGCATCACAGGGTTTCCCATGGCGATACATCATAAGAATATTGCCACTCCTCTAAAATGACCTGCAAAAGAAACTAGAGGATTAAAATGTTCCACAATAATTTTCCCCGCAGTGCTCTAAATAATATTGCTGAACACATCCTATACTTAAAATGTAAGCATCACATGGTTTCCAATGGCGACTCATCATAAGATTGTGCACAAGGCGCAAATATTGACACCAACCTAAAACGAGCTCCAAAAGACATCTATATTGAGGAGCTAGAGGATTAAAATGTTCCACAAAAATTTTCCTCGTACGGTTTAAAGTAATATTGCTGAACACATCCTATACTTAAAATGTAAGCATCACAGGGATTCCTATGGCGATTCATCATAAGAATATGCAAAATGGGAAATATGAACTCCCCTCTAAAAAGACCTATATTGTGGAGCTAGAGGGCTGAAATGTTCCACAAAAATGTTCCCCTTAGTTTTGTAAGTGATACTGGTGAACACATCCTATATTTAAAATGTAAGCATGAGGAGCTAGAAGGTTAGAAGGTTGTAGTGTTTAAAGTAATATTGCTTAACACATCCTATACTTAAAATATAAGCATCATAGGGTTTCCTATGCTGATCCATCACAAAAATTTGCATCTATAATGACCCCATACGTAAACTGTCAAAACGCCGATATATTCTTTTTTTACCACCTCCCTATCAGAATCCCTTGTCAGTACCTTGTTATTTTTAATATTGAATATTTTAAAACGATTTTCAATCTTTTATCGCAAAAATAATTCCATTGACGAAAACTGGGGATATATTAACAGTAACATTTAATTGTGTCGAATCGAAAAATATGCGTCGTTTAAAATTGCAAATAATTATTTATCGAGCAACATGTTTTATACATTTCGTGGAAATATTATAGCACAAGGTGTGGCAAAAGTAAGCAACTAAGTTAAACATTTAGTGATGTCTCTTTTAGGTCAATGTTCTGTTGTAGATCCCATAGAATTGGCCTAGCGATAATAAAGCATTTCGAGAGGTTTGACACTCCTTTCTTTCCTTTAAACTAGTGCGTTTGTTGAAGCTTTAACTCACACAATTACTTTTTCCCCACCCTTTATTAGCAGACATATGCAATATGTGCCATTATATCTTATAACAGGCAACACAATGTAGCACAATACTCAGTACTTTGTTGCAACACTAGGTATGTGTTAAAAAGCAGGCCTTCCCTGTCCTATCCGACTGCTTGCCTGCCTGTGTGTATCTCTGTGTATTTCGTTTTATTTTTCTGCTCAGTTTGCAAATTTAATGGAAAAGCATTGCAATGTCGGCTGGGCTGGGGAAAATGTATACATACATTGATGGAAATCCTTTCAGATGATTGATAAAAACAACTCATAGTCAGTCAGTCATTCCATTCAGTCCATTATGAGCCTTGTTGTCGTTTGTTATTGTTTTGTTTGTGCTGATTGATGTTGTTGGTATTGTTTGTTTCATTTCAAGAAAAATACATTAAAATTTTGCTGTGAAATGAGTTGTGAATCCTTTTTCGATTTTACTATAAATTAAAACAAAATATTACATTTTTATTCAGATACATAATATTGCACTGTAAAATACATAATAAATATGGAATTAGTAGGTAGAAGAAAATGCTACATAAATCGATATTTCGAAATTTGAGGGGATAAGGGGGAAGCGAGACAAATAGCGCACAAAATGGTACCAACAAGAGTCTTTCGACAAGAATCATGAAGTTCAGTTCATGTACATGAATGGATTTTACGAAACAAGTACGTGAAGCGGGATAAAAAGGAATAAAAATGGCACCAACCAATGGGTTGTGTACACTAAATTGACTACGCGTAATATAAGTGCGGATTTTCGTAATTTTGGTTCTTTTCAGGGTTAAAGGGGATACAAATTGCACCAACCAGCTGCATCTTGAATCATGAAACTTCAGCGTACGTCTTAGATGCTCGGCATAAAGCGATTTAACTTAAAATGGATATCCTTAAACAAGGCAATTTTCGAAAAAACGAATTACAAAATGTTTAATAGAGAGACAAAATTCTCCTTCTAATTCTAATCTAGAAATAGCGTATCTCGATTTTTTCCACTTTCAATTTCTCTACATATTATGGCCTGTCATTCTCAAATACACATCCCATGCAAAAATTAATTTGTTTCATAATTAAATTTGATGTCTACTTTATTTCGAATTTTAATATTATTTTTCCTTCTCCCACGAAGAATCGCCCTTTCGAGAATAATCCAACGAATACTCGTTTTTGGTATAAGATTGTTAAAAATTGTTAGCTTGTGAACTCCGACTGTTATAAAATTTAGCATGAGGATAATGGAAATTTACTCATCTTTTTATATACGTTCCTATTTTTCAGGAGTTACTGAGAAAAAATTAGTTGTTCGCGTTTTGGAACTTAAAAATCTGACTTTTTGTACTAAAAGTATCCTACCTTTCAATGGAGCGATTTCGGGCGGTCTACCCTGGGCTACGTTAAAGGCTTTTGAAGGAAGAAGTTATGTTGGTCCAAAGTCAAAAAGAATATATTTTTTCATATTTGTTACAAACAAACTATATTCGACACAAACATAGGCGTCATAATAAAGCCAAGAAACCACAATTTCTAATAAAAAACAAGTAAGGAAAGGCTAAAGTCGGAAAGGGCTGACTCTATGATACACTCCACTTTCAATCCGAATACAATTTAATTCGGTGAAAAAGTGAAAGCGGGATGGATTTTGGTATCCTGTAAATGTATGTGTTTGACAAAAAATGTTAAATCGGAAAGGACATTTGTATGGGGGCATATTGAAATCTGGAACGAAATAGGTGAAATATAATACGTATAGTTTGGCCAAAATCGGTTAAACATTTGTATTTGCGCTGTCTCTAAATCTGAACCGATCTTAGCCACTTTCACCATAGGTTTTTTACTTGGATTATAAGCTGTTGTGCCAAATTTAAAGAAAATCGGGTACAATATGTCGTTTCTAGAGCGGAAAATGTCAAATCGGGAGCGACATTTTATGGGGGCTATATCTAAATCTCAACCGATCTTACCCACTTTATGCATAGGTGTTTCTAGTTGGATTATAAGATGTTGTGCCAAATTTAAAGAAAATCGGGTACAATATGTGGTTTCTCGAGCGGAAAATGTCAAATCGGGAGCGACATTTGTATGGGGGCTATATCTAAATCTGAACCGATTTGCCTCATATTAAATAGCGTTCGTCCTTGATCCATAAAACTTACTTTTGCCAATTTTTGGTAAGATCGGACTATAATTGCTACCTGTAATTTGATTACAACAATAGATGGACAGACGGACATTGCTAAATAGACTCAGAAAGTGATTCTAAGTCGATCGGCATACTTAACAATGGGTCTATCTCGCTTCCTTTTGGGTGTTACAAACAAATACACAAAGCCCTAATACTCTCGTGGAGTGTATAAATAGTGCAAAATCTCTTAAAATGTGTAAGAAACAGTTCGACAAAGTCAAAAAATGAAATTAATTTTTTCGACTTTCAAAATCTAAAAAAATTGAGAATCTGTAATACATAAAAATTAAAAAAAAAATCGCATTATTAACAAGTACGTAAAAATATGTTAAAAAGCAAAAACATAAAAATTTTAATTTTCTTTAAAATCGAAAAGTACGAAAAAGAGGCAACTTTGGGCCGATTTCTAAAATAGATCCAATTGTCCGATTTTCAATGTTAATAATCCTTGGGTCCTTGTCTAATTTTTGCTTTTTACAGAACTCAAAAATGTCTACTTAAACAAAAGTTATTGTATTTTGGCCGATGGATTTTGATTCTGTGCGGCGCTCGATAGTAAATATTTTGCTGACAAAAACACATTTTCACAAAATCTAACTATGCATTTCTATAGAAATGTGTTTTACTGAGAAAAATTCATAATTTGTTAGTAATTGTGAGCTAATTAAAAAGTCTATAAAAAAATCAACATTTGTAGTTTTCCTTCCGTCTACCTCCGTCTTGTCACTGAAACTAAAAGAAGCGCCAATCGCTGTGCAAAATCGAACCAAAACAAACAATTTTGTATAAAACAATTATTTTGAGTTATATGGACGGTATGTGACGGGAGCGGCACGATTCGATGGAATTTTCAAAACATTTTTATTTTGCTAATTGTAATCTTGACCAAAATTAGAAAAAATTTAGAGTGGCTATTAGACTTGATTTTGGGCAAACAGGGACATAATACATATGAGTATTTCGCGCCACAAGTTCTTTGACAGGAACTATAGTACAGATATCCCAGGAATGTCCTAAATCTTTTTCTGAATTTCAACACTGAAGGCTCTAAGATTGACGCTCAGAGTAATCCTTCTCTGCGAGGAATTATGATGTTACCCCTTAAAAGGACTACAAAGTTTCAAAGGAATACATTTTTCAAATAACTATTATTTTATCAAACTAAAGACGAGAGTATCGGTTAAAAATACTTCAAGCTCCATGCTTCTAGCTGTTTTAGTTCAGTATTAACAACCATTTCAAATTTCACCCATTAAAAGTTAAATATGAAAAATAAACTAAAAAACTAAGAGGGAAAAAGTTGAAATATATGTTAATGTTAAACCAATACAGATAGAAGCATGGAATTTGAAGTATTATTAGCAGATATTCTCCTCTATAAATTGACACTTATATTATATTATTATTATTCAAAATAATTATTTGAAAAATGTCATCCTTTGAAACTTTGTAGTCCTTTTAAGGGGTTTAATTTTTGGTTAAATTGCTCCAAACAAATGGACAACGCCCAATACTAGAGTTTGCAGGTTTGAAGGTTTAACAGCAAGACATATCTTACTCCAAGATTGAAGAAGGGATTTGCTTCGGACAATATCGATGGCTTTTTTCCAAGTCTAATTATCTAGTTCCTAGTCTCAACTATTTTGTGAATATTCTTAGTTTTACTTTCACACACAACTTTCTCCAGTCCTTGAAATGTCAACATCTATCTGCAGTCCGTCGATTTTTTTTTTGTGATAAATTAATATCACGTAAGTATATTTATTTTTTATTGGTTTCGTTTCCTTTCCTTTACTGGTGAATAAAAACGAGAGGCATTCATTTGAAATGGACGTTTTTTAATATTTCAAACAAATGGTGGAAAAACATTTGTCAAACGAAGCCGCTGTTGCCATGACGGGAACCAATACTCCCATCACACAGTCAAGTATCTCTTACACACACACTCTCTCAAACACACATAAAACATACGTCCTCATAGACAACTGTTGAGTTTATCTTGTCCTTTTTTTGTGGCATTCAGCGACTTATGGAGAGGGGGGAGCTGGAAACCTTCGACCACATAAGCTACTTTCCCAAAGAATTATCGCATTTGCACGTGTTACCATCTTGACTGCAATTCATGTATTCACATACATATACAGATACATTTGTTTGTTTGGCTAAAGGAGCGAGTGTGTATGAGGATACATATGGTTGGAGGATGGTTTTTTTTTTGACGAGAGCATGTGTCACGTGGCCGTGTGGCGACCGTAATAATTGTAATGGTCTCTGATGATGATGATGGTGCTAACAATGGCCTGTTTGTTTGATGTGGCTGGGCCACAGGATGTGAATGCTGCACAGTGGGGAAAAGATGGAGAGGAATGTATATATAAATGGATTCTAGCAGCTACGAAGTGGCATGACTCATAGCTCTTCTTGTATGATCTCTTCTCTACGATCGATGGGCATGGTTAAATTTTCTTAGAATTATGACTTCAAAATTGAAACGAAATAATTACAAATTGATTATTGTCTTTGAACAGGTTCCAACCAGTATGGTGGACCTGTTGGTCTCCCCTAGACGGAGTCTAGATGAGACAATTTATTAAAACAACACAAATTTGGATTTTTAATATTTTATTTGAGCAAGTGTTGCAGCTTCGTACGGAGTACACAAAACCACTACTCATTTGACAACCATAACAGAAACGATACCGCCATCTATCGGATTTATCTATATGTATTTTATAGCATTGCCATAAATTCATCAGTTGAGATCGACCATATGATCGATCTGCAACAGACTTTATTAGAAACATAACACGGTGGAACATAAAGAATAACAAGGTTCTGACAACGGATTCTGAAAATTTACGTATGGATGTGAGGGGGGTCTAAATTTCCCTCTTTTGCACATTCTTATGATGAATCGGCGTAGGAAACCTAGTGATCCTTACATTTAGGTATAGGATGTGTTTAGTAGTATTACTTAAAACAGTGCGAGGAATATTTTTGTGCAACATTTTAACCCTCTAGCTCCTCAATACAGGGATCTTTTGTACAAAAGGGTAAAAAACATCCCTAAAACAGCATTTTAAAGGGTCAAAATGTTCTACAAAAATATTTGGCATACAATTATACGATGAGTCTCTAAATACACCATACGAAACTAAAGATCGTATGTAGAAAAATCGTATACTCAGTCTACCATTTGGTGATGTTTTCTAATATAATTTTTATTTTATTTATTTACTTTTAATTTCCAAAGGATATTCATATTTTAATAATTTATTTTCGTATGTTTTAGCGTAAGATATGGCTATCGTATGAAAGAGAAGGATATCTGTTAAAAATACTTTAAATTTCATGCTTCTATCAGTATTAGTTTAGCACTGACCACCACTTCAAGTTTCCCCAATTAAAAATTAAAAAAAAAATAATAATTTCCAAAGGATTTTTATGTTCGAATAATTTATTTTCGTACTTTTGCGAATCATACAGAATCGATATGGGTATCAAATAAAAGAGATGCACATATCTGAAAAATACTTTAAACTTCATGCTTTTATCTGTATTATTTTTACATTAACAACTATTTCAAATGTTTCCCATTAAAAAGCAACAAATATTTAATAATAATTTCCAAAGGATATAGATGTTATAATAATTTATTTTCATACACTTTTGAGACATACAAAGGTGGTGTGAAGAACATTCTTGTGGAACGTATTCACCCTCTAGGTCCTTAATACAGGGGTCTTTTGGTCCCTTTTGTGCATAAAGTGTAAAAAACACCCCTAAAACAGCATTTTAAGGGGTCAAAATTTCTACAAAAATAGTTGGCATAAAATTTTACGATGAGTCTCTAGATACACCTTATGAGATGAGACTAGAGATCGTATGTGGAAATATCGTGTACTCAATTTTCCATTTGGTAATGTTTTCTAATTTTTACAAAACTTATAATTTCCGAAGGATATTCATATTTTAATAATTTATTTTCGTATTTTTTAGCGTAAGGTATGGCTATCGGATGAAAGAGAAGGATATCTGTTAAAAATACTTTAAATTTCATGCTTCTATCAGTATTAGGTTAGCACTGACCACCACTTCAAATTTCCCCCATTAAAAATTAAAAAAAAAATAATTTCCAAAGGATTTTTATGTTCGAATAATTTACTTTCGTACTTTTGCGAGTCATACAAAATCGATATGGGTATCAAATAAAAGAGATGCATATATCTTAAAAATACTTTAAACTTCATGTTTTTATCTGTATTATTTTTACATTAACAACTATTTCAAATGTTTCCCATTAAAAAGCAACAAATATTTAATAATAATTTCCAAAGGATATAGATGTTATAATAATTTATTTTCATACTTTTTTGAGTAATACAAAGACGGTGTGGACATCTAATGAAAGAGAGGAATATCTGTTAAAAATACTTTAAATTTCATGCTTATTCCTTTAATAGTTTAGCATTAACAAACATTTCAAATGTTCGCCCATTAAAATGATTATTCATGTTTTAATTTCTAATGGCAAAAAATTAAAATTGTTGTTAGTGCTAACCTAATACAAGTAGAAGCACGGAATTTTTATTATTTTTAACAGACATTCTACTCTTTCATTTGATATCCATCTTGTCTTTGTATGTGTCGCAAAAGTACGAAAATTAATTATTAAACATTATTAATCCAGTGGAAAGCACCATTAAAAAGCAACAAATATTTAATTTCCAAATGATATAGATGTTATAATAATTTATTTTTATACTTTTTTGAGCCATACAAAGATGGTGTGGATGTCTAATGAATGAGTGGAATATCTGTTAAAAATACTTTAAATTTCATGCTTATTCCTTTATTAGTTTAGTATTAACAAACATTTCAAATGTTTCCCCATTGAAGTGATTATTCATATTTTTTATACCTAATGGCAAAAAATTAAAATGGATGTTAGTGCTAACAGAATACAAGTAGAGGCACGGAATTTTTATTATTTTTAACAGACATTCTACTCTTTCATTTGATATCCATTTCGTCATTGTATGTGTCACAAAAGTACGAAAATAAATTATTAAAGATTAATTATCCAGTGGAAAGCACCATTAAAAAGCAACAAATATTTAATTTCCAAAGGATATACATGTTATAATAATTTATTTTCATACACTTTTGAGACATACAAAGACGGTGTGGATATCTAATGAAAGAGTGGAATATCTGTTAAAAATACTTTAAATTTCAAGCTTATTACTTTATTAGTTTAGTATTAACAACCATTTCAAATGTTCCCCACATTAAAATGATTATTCATGTTTTAATTTCTAATGGCAAAATATTAAAATTGTTGTTAGTGCTAACCGAGTACAAGTAGAGGCACGAAATTTTTATTATTTTTAACAGACATTCTACTCTTTCATTTGATATCCATCTCTTCTTTTTATGTGTCGCAAAAGTACGAAAATAAATTATTAAAACATCTGTATCCAGTGGAAATTAAAAGTCCTGTAAAAAGGGGAAAATATCGCCAAATGAACAAACTAAGTATACAGTTTTTCTACATACGATTTCTATTTGCATGTGTATATTGCCTTGTTCAGGTCCAAAAAGTACTATCGCACGGTGATATAATTTGGGACCGCACAGTGGAATATTTTCATATAAGCTGGGAAGCAAGAATTGAAAGTACTAGACCTTGTATTGTGAAATTAGATAAAAAACCGACGAAAAAACACACCCACAATAACATGAAATAATAAATTTATACATTTCTTGTTTTAATATATACCATAATACAAATCATTTCCAATGATTTCATTTGAGTCCACAATTAAATGAAAATTGCCCACATGCAATTTTTTATTTTTTTACGATTTCGAAATTTCAAATAAAACTCATTGTACATTTGCGTCCAAGGTAGCCAGCTCTTATAACTTTAAAAATAACTAAGGCTTAATATATCAGCTCAACATTTACAAAAAAGGTATTATACCTTACCCTTTTTTGTTAATTAATAAATCATTTCAAATACTCAGGCAAAGCATTCCTATAAAGTTATCGATTGTTTGGAATATGTGTATTTTACAATGCATACTTTTAGGCTTATAAAAAATTTACTATTGAATTATTTTGTGGTGGGTCTTAAGCTACAAATGTATGCAGATATTTAAATGCCACAAAAAATATTTTAATTAAAAATAATTATTTATATTTTACTACAAATCATAGCCAATGATTTAATTTGAGTCTACAATTAAATGAAAATTCTCCGCAAAGTCGAGATTAGGTAGCAACAAATTTGGGAGTTCATTGCCCCCACTGTGCGTTGCTGATAACATTTTCGTGTTGACAGTTGATTCTCAAGCCTCTTAGTAAGACAAAAAGTAATACTTTTAGTTCCACAGTTTCTTTTGGCATTTTATTGGGACTCGTATACAAAGTCAGTTGTCGTCTCATTGTCATAACAAAAAAATATTTTATGTATGAAAGAGCCAACGTTCCAGTGGCCACCATTCAATTGGCGTTGTCTAAAGAACAAAAGCCTGACAACTCCTTCGTTCGGCTATGAATGTGAAATTATCTGGCTGATGTGTTATGAGAACGAACGACCAACCGATTGTTGTTGGGGACAACATAAAAGTAACCATCCCATGGCCATTCGCCATAACATTCAAACGCCACCCTGTAGCCATTCATTTGTTTATTTTTGGGGACATGGTTATTTCTTCATTCTCACTTCCATGGATATTTGTATTATTGTCTATTGTACGGCGACAATGTTTGTATTTTCTCTCTCCTTTCATGTTTACTATCATCTCTTTTATATTCCTTAGCACAACAACAAAAACATCAGTCAAAGTATATATAAAAAAGCCAAAAAGTGTATGAATGATAAATTTAGAAAAGAAAACATGTTTGAGTGAATGAGCTGTGTAATTTTTTCCTTTTTTCTTTTTGCATTGCATTGAAATGGAATCAGGAAGAAGACGAAGTGGAGAAGAGAAGGCTGGCTTGGCTGCATGCATAGAAAATGGGTCCTTTGACATTTGATCGCTCGTATATGATAATAATGGGGCGGTTTTTTATGTTGCTGTTTGTTTTTTGTGTTTTTTGTGTTCATCATCAGATGCCCATGATGAAGATGGCTGTTGTCAGATGATGAAGATGGTTCATCATTTAATGTACGATAAAAATGTTTATGCGAAAGCATAAATTGAATACTTTCAGGACTTTATTCGTACGAGGACATGGTGGACTGCTTAAAAGCGGACCAACACAACATTTTGAAGGAAATTTCAATATTGTGATTAAAGTTCAATTAGGGTTATCTGAAGGCATTTTAGATGGCCGGTGTACTTTGAATGCAATAAATTTAATGTGTTGTGGGAATAAATTAGACAAGGGTCCTATCCTTGTTGTACTTCGATTGGTATTAAATTCGTAGTAAGAGCATAAATAACTAAAATAAAGCCCCTGTATTTAAATAGAAGACGGAAAAATTAAAACCAACATAAACAAGCGATGCACACCAACAGTAATAACTTATCTCTTAGCTTTTGGAATTTAAAAGTTTTCTCTTTTTTCTATAATAAGAACAGTCCAAGTATTCAAAAAGTTTTTGAGGTCCAAAAAGTACTGTCGCAAGGTGATACAATTTGGGTCATGTGGGTGCCGCACAGTGGAATAATTTCATACAAGCTGCTGCCAAAAGTAGAAGGAATAGGGCTGGGACTTTGAAATTGCGCACAGGAGAACCATATACTCAGTTTTCCATTTGTTGAGATTTTCTCCTCTTAATTTTCCAAGGATATAGAAGTTTTATTAATTTATTTTCATACTTTCGCGTGTCAATCAAAGGCGAGGGTGTCATACGAAAGAGAAGAATATCTTTTAAAAATACTATAAATGTATTGAGTCTATCTATATAAGCTTAGCATTAGCAAGCATTACAAATTTGCCCCTTAAAAACTTTAACTTTTTAAGAAGGGAAATTGAAATAGTTGTTAATGCTAAACTAAGGCAGAGATATATGCCTAATATTTAAAGGATTTTTAATACATTGACTTCTCTTTCTTTTGATATCCATACCACCTTTGTATATCTCGCAGAAGAATGAAAATAAATTATTAAAACTTATATATCCTTTAGAAATTAAAAGTCCTGTAAAAAGAAGAAAATATCACCAAATGGAAAACTGAGTACACAGCTTTGCTACACGCGATATCTAGATTCATGTCTGTATGGCCTTGTTGAGCTCCAATGAAAGAAAAATTGTAAACTTGTAGCACGATTTTATCAGATTAGATCAAAAAGAAGTTTTCGTTTAAATCCCCCACAACCAACCATGAAACATTAAATGGATTTTTCATTATAATTAATATATACGATAATACAAATCCTTACCACTGGTTTCATTTGAGTCAACAATTAAATGAAAATTGCCGGTGCCACGTCCAACGCCCATACGTAATTTTTTAATTTCGAAATCTCCTATATCTCTTGCATATCTTAATCAATGGTAATCAGATCTCATAATTCTAATAAAAAAACTAAGGCTTAATACATCAGATGATCATTTAAAAAAACATCAGGGGATAATGACTTGCAGGTTTCTGTTAATTTATCAATCATTCCAAATATCCTGGAAAATCATTCTTATAAATTTATCGACTAATGCGAATATGTATATTTGGCAGTGCATACTTTTAGGGTTATAATAAATTTACTATTGAAATATTTTGTTGGTAGTCGTATTTATTACCAAATAAAATATCAAATCCAACTCGAAATTATTCAACAACAGCTGAACAAATTTTTGCACAGCAAAACTTTAGGGCAATATTTGTTCCTGGCACTCAACTATGATTACACAGTCCGACAGCCCAAATTACACTTGAACCGGATGATATACGTCTGAAACTGTAGGCCAAATGGAGTTAATTGGCGTTTTCAGTTTTTTTTAAGGACTACAAAGTTTCAAGAGATAACATTTTTCAAATAATTATTTTGAATACTTATTCGCACCGTACGATACCGATAGAAATGTCAAATTAAAGACAAGAACATCTGTTAAAAATACATAAAATGCCATGCTTCTATCAGTATTAATTTAGCATTAGCATGGGGTTCAGAGAACCCACACGTGCTACTGAGAAGCCAATGTATCCAACACAAGTCACTGTTCGGAGTGGATTTTGGGCTGGAGACATCATCAGGCCATTTTTCTTCAAAACAATGAGCAAGGAGCCGCCGATGCCGTCAACCTTACCGTGCCTTGTTCATAAAATTTTTGTTTCTAAACATTCAAGACAATGACATGGACGACATTTGGTTGGATTCAACAAGACGACCATTGATATACATGTCACACAGACAACGCAACCATCGATATTTTACGCACGGTTCTTGAAAATCGAATAATCTGCTGAATTTGTCAATTCTCGCCTCGTAGCTTTGGATTATTTTCTGTGGGGAGCAATTAAGGAAAAATGTTACGCAAACCAGAGACAACAGAAAAGTTGAAACATGAAATCGAAGTTGCCATTGAAGAGATTCGAGCCGGAACAATCGGTAATGTACAATCGGATGATGTACTGCCGAACCAGTCGTGGTAATCATATGAATGATATTGTATTCGATTATTAAATGATAAAGTTCAACCTTTACAATAAAACCAGAAGTTTGAAAAAATAATCAGTACTTTTTTATAGCCGATTCTGATTTAAAATTTATAAATGGTCCACTTCATAGTGTTTTTATTTTTTCAATTTTAAACATTTGAAAAAAAAACTTAAGTAAAAAACAAAATCAAATGGCAAAGTTCAACCTATCCAATAAAAGCAGAAATTTGAAAAATACTCAGTACTTTTTGATTTATAGTCGATTCAAATTTAAAATGCTACATGGCCCACCCTATATATTGGATGGTATAGAATAGATTTTTTTTCAAAAATGTGTGAATTTGCGGTAGACTGTGACCCTGAGCTAAACCAATTTTTCGATCCAATATGTAGGTCTATAAAAAATATAAAAATAATACCAAATGTTTGCGTGCAAACAACAATTGCAACTATTTTTTCCGTGTAGGAGTAGTAGGATATTTTTGGAGGAAATCGATGGATACAAAGTTATGACGTATTATGTGAAATTTTTTATTCTTGAAAAGTCATTGCACCATTCAGAAGCTTGTTTTGGCAGCCGATTCGACGTTACTGCCCTAGAAAGGCGATTTCTGATATTCTCCTTAATCGATATATTAGTGGAACGAGGATAGTATTGTATGACAAATCTAATTAGTATCTGCTATTGGCCATTGCTATCGATTGTTATCCTCTAACCCAGGGGGTTAATTTTAAGACTTTTTGTTCCCCAGGACTTTTTGTTCCCCAAATTGTATTTTCTTAGCAAGTAATTAAAATTTAAAATAAATAAGCTTATTGCAGCCCACACACACACACTACATATGAGCCGAAAGGAAAAAGTAAAAGAAGCCCACATTCAATTCAAACAAAGCCAAACCAGCAACAGACGTCTAACTGAAATACCGCACAAACAAATAAAGTGAGAAAAAACGAACGCCAGACCGTAGACTTCCATAAAAAGACACACTCTAACGACAACAATAAACCGGAGAAAACTGAACCGCATTTGCAGTAAATTATTTAAACGTTACGTAAACGTAGCGGAAGAAGTCAACAACTTGAAATCAACTCCTCAATTTGGGAAACCCAAGGAACTCTCCACACATCACCTGTACCGACAATTACACTCACACACGGGAAGAAGTTTGTAGGGGGGGTGAGAAGATGAAGAGGGAAAAGTGGTTTAAAATACAGCCACCAGCTTTGGCTTACACTCACTTACCCACATGAGCCCACACTTACACACATGCATGCGAACATACGCGTTTGCACACATCAACAAACAGGATATAAACAGGATTTTAAAGGATAAAAAGTACTCTCATTTGTGTGTGAAGGTGTGATGCCGCCATACGGCTGCCTTTCCGCTTTGCCGCGCAGTTTAGAGCAGCACTCGGAAAACTTATATTTACTGAATTAATATAGGTAAAGGGTTCTCCAAAACGGGATGCCTAGATGCTGTCAGTTGGCGTGACCTTTAAGTAATCCAAATATAAAACATGTAAGGAAGGTTAAAGTCGGGCGTGGCCGACTATATGATACCCTACACTTAGTCATTATACCCTATGCTTTAGGATATAAAAAGGTCATTACATTTGAACCGGGTGATATACGATGTAGCTATAAGAGGAGAATATACAACAAATTCCATACTTCTATCTGTATTTGTAAGAAAATTTTAACACAAACTTTGAATGGGAGCTATATACAAATCTGAACCGATGTGACCCATGTTTAGAAAAGGTTTTCTTGTTGAAATATTAGACGCTTTCCCAAATTTTATGGAGTGTTAAAGATGTGGTTTCTAGAGCGGAAAGAATCAAAACGGGAGCTATATATAATCTGAACCGATTTGACCCACTTTCGCAATAGTAATTTCTATTTGAAACATTAGCTGATGTGCCGAATTAGAAGAAAATCTGTTCAAAAATGTTATTTCTAGAACGGAACTAATCAATTCAGTAGCGAAATTTGTAATGGAGCTATGTATATATATATATATCTGAACTCATCTGACCCATTTTCACCAGAGCTGTTTTTAGTTGATATAAAGGGTGATTTTTTAAGAGCTTGATAACTTTTTTTTTTAAAAAAACGCATAAAATTTGCAAAATCTCATCGGTTCTTTATTTGAAACGTTAGATTGGTCCATGACATTTACTTTTTGAAGATAATTTCATTTAAATGTTGACCGCGGCTGCGTCTTAGGTGGTCCATCCGCTTAGTCCAATTTTGGCATTTCCACGTTTTTGAGTAACAGAGACCCAATTGGTGCGAACGGCGACGAATCGAAAATTGGTGGTCATCATTAACACTGGCCGATACAGCTGCGATATTTTCTTCAGTTCGCACTCTACGTAAGCGTGTTGGTGGTTTAATGTCCAACAATGTAAATTTGGTGCGAAATTTAGTCACAATAGCCCGAATAGCCGCTTCAGTGGGTCGATTAAACTGACCATAAAATGGAAGCGCGCAATGAACTTTCTTAACAGAGCACGCATTTTGATAATAAAATTCAATAATTTGCAAGCGTTGTTCGTTTGTAAGACGATTCATGATGAAATGTCAAAGCATACTGAGCATCTTTCTCTTTGACACCATGTCTGAAATCCCACGTGATCTGTCAAATACTAATGCATGAAAATCCTAACCTCAAAAAAATCACTCTTTATAAGCTTTTTTGCCAAATTTGGAGAAAATCTGTCAAAGTTTGTGGTTTCTAGAGCGGAAAGAGTCAAATCGGAAGAGACATTTGTATGGGAGCTATATATAAATCTGAACCGATCTATCCTATTTTTACCACAGCTGTTTCTAGTTGAAATATACGGTGTTTTGCCAAATTGGAGGAAAATATGTGGTTTCTAGAGCGGAAAAAGTAAAACCGGAAGCAAAATTTGTATGGGAGATATATCTAAATCTGAACCGTTCGTCCTTGTCCCAAAAAACTTCGTTGTGCAAAGTTTCATTTAGTTCTAACAACAAATGCGACCTGGACTTTGATTACAAGAATAGATGGACAGACGGACGGACATCGCTAAATCGACTCAAAAAGTGATTCGATCGTTATAATAAACGATGGGTCTATCTCGTTTACTTTTGGGTGTTACAAACAAATACACAAAGACATTATACCCTGTGGTGTAGGGTATAAATAGTTTATAACTAGACAGCGGATTTTTATGCAAATTCCATTTTTAATACTCAAGTATATAAAATATGCATATTGCTATGCAAGATATACTTACATAAAATTGGTTATATTGGTTTTTTAAAATGTTTTATAAGTAAAATCATTTGTGTGAAGGCGGCATTCAATTATAACCATCCGTTAAAAATGCAATTTTGCGTAAAAATGCGCTGTCTATTTATAACTAAACATAATATTAAATTATGCTAAACATATATATGTAAATATATATACGCAAACATTATATGTAAATATTTAAAAAAAACTACTTTTCTTTATTAAGAGCTTAAAGTCTTAGTAACTATAGCTCCAAAAATTGTATAAGTATATAATTTAAATTGTGTTGGAATATAATTAGGAGCAAGTAAACAACGCACAGTGGAATATTTTCATACAAGCTGCGACAAAAAAATAGAAGGAATAGAGCTAGAACATTGAAATTTCAAAAAGCCCACATACAAATTTTAGTTTTATTTTTATTTATCGATTTATTTTTATCGATAACAAGCGGCTATTATTATTTAATAAAAAACTTAAGATTAATATATCGGCTCAATATTTATATGAGCTCGCATGTCATAAAACCTTACATCCCTAAAGTATGCTTCAAATAAATTTTCCAAAATACATTAACAGAGAACAACGAAGAAAGTATTGCTTCATTTTTCGCTTAGAAGGTTTTTCTTTTAAAATGAATAAAACAAATAATAGTTTAACAATATTTTTAAATTACGAGGCATCGGCCGGCCTCGCGAATATAATTTTATACTGTACAAAAGTGAGCATACTAAATAAATGCAATCTTCAGGTAATACACTGTCTTAAAAGGAAATCGAAAACATAATTACCTCTTTTTAAATGCAAACGAAGACCTCAACAACTCTTGTTTTCTACTAACTAAACGTAATTCCAGTACGATATATTGTTTCCGAGATGCATCCCAATAAAATAACATCTATTATTAGTTTGGTCTATTTTAGACTATATGAACTTTAAATGCATCAACAGCTAAATTTAGCCGCGATATCGGTAAAATCTTTTTGAATACGCTTAATAGGAATGTTCTTCAATAAATAAATTCGAGATTTGGACACATGAAATATGCAAGTTTTTGCCGCTGTGTGCCGTCCTGTTGGGAAAAACATGTCTTCAGCCAACACTCCATCCAATTGGGTCACAAAATGATCTCAAAATCATGGTTCTATAGCACACGCTGTTGATTTAATTTTTAAAGAATGTAATGTTGCCTCATGATTGACTAGCAAATATAGCAAATTATGTTTAATATGAGCCTCACAGAAATTGCTTCATAATTACGATTCCCGAACTGAAGCATGATTTTCAAAATAAATTGACACAATTTTACATCGCTAGCTACTTCACTAATAGCACTATGGTCTATGTATATTCCTTTGCTGATGTATTTTGGTGTTCTAAAAAAATATGGATATTTTTTTTATTTTACTAAAATTACAATTTTCGCCAAAGTTGCCTTTTATATTTTCTTGATTTTTTTATTGTTTTTATACCTTATGTTTATGAACTTATGAAAAAATCATTATTCTGATGATTTTATACTGAGATTCTGGTTGATTTTGCAAAAAAAATCGCAAAATATAAAATCCATCATTTCACCACTTCCAAACTAACATAGTCGCTAAAAAGAACATCTAAGAACACTACTTAAAAATTTCAAGAATACGGATTAATGTAAACATTTCGAAAATCAAAAAAAAGTTGACAAACACTTTAAAAAATCTAACCGGCTATAAAATACCATTTCAACACTTTAAAAGCAATTGAAATTACCTTCAAAACAAAGTATATCACAATAAAATCGGTTAAGTATTTTTGTAGACGCAAAATAGTGAAAAGTTAAAAAAGGAAATGATTCAATTTTCTGTATACAAATTTACAAACCACCCCCATATACACCTTTTTCAATTCTAATTCAAAAGACATCACTGGAAATTCAAAGGACACCAGTTGAAATTCAAAAATTCCATTTGAAATTCAAAAAATATCACTTGAAATTCAAAAATTCTATTTGAAATTCAGAAAATGCCAATTGAATTTCAAAACTCTCCATTTGTAATTCAAAAGACAACATTTGAAATTCAAAAAACATCATTTGAAATTCAAAAGACATCACTTGAAATTCAAAACTCTTCATTTGTAATTCAAAAGCCATTATTTGCAATTCAAAACTCGTCATTTGCAATTCAAAACTCGTCATAAGTAATTCAAAAGACACCATTTGAAATTCAAAAATTATTCCATTTGTAATTCAAAAAGGGTACACAAAATTATTTAAGCAGCATTTACTTATTTGAGCGATATTGCAAGACCTCTCACATAAATTGGCATAAGCTTTGGTTAACATAAAACTGATCAGTAATAATTTTATATTGGAAATAGTTTTACAATCACTTTATACCTGTAAAATAATTATAATTTAATAAGTAAAATGCAAGTCCTTATAAATTATATACAGATGCTCTCTGAGCTGGTGAAGGTTATAAACTATATATGAAATTACCGACATTTTACATCATTATAATTATTAGTTGCTTATCATTTTATTATATCTGTTTCCAAAACTGCTGAATATCCAAATTTGCAGCAAAAATAAATGCTACCCCACCTAATGTACATTTTTCTTAAATAATTTTGTTTACATTTTTGAATTTCAAATGGAATAATTTTTGAATTTCAAATGAAAACATTTGAATTTTAAAAGGTGTCTTTTGAAATTCAAAACTCGTCATTTGAATTTCAAATGAGATTTTTTGAATTTAAATTAGTATTTTTTGAATTTCAAATGGTGTCTTTTGAATTACACTTGAAAATGGTGTAGAAAATAAAAAAACATGTGTCCGTGTAAAGCCCCATATGTAAGTATTATTTGTATACTAACACATACCTAAGCTGAGCACATTGTATGTTTGTGTGCTAGCAAAGTAACTTAAAGTCAACTAAAGTGGTGAGTTAACTTGGCTTAATTATAATTAACTGCACTTGGCTGAACGCAAGCGACGACGATGCTGTTGTTTTCGTTTTGTGGGAGAAGGAGGCGGCAAGTCAAGCCAAGAAAAAGACAGAAGGAACCCTCAACAAATATTTGTAGCGTATCGTGGTTTTGTTTCCAGCAGAGTCCTATGTGTGAGTGAGTGTTTTTTCTAAAGAGTTTAAGGCTTAAATTATGTTGGCTCACATAACCAGGCTCACTTTCCCCCGTCTTATTCTTGTGGCGTTTGCTTTGGCTTTTTGTCGTCTGCAGTTTATGCGGGTAGCATTGTATTGCATTCCATTCCATTTTCCAAATGAACACTTTCTCTGTGTGTGTTGTCGTACAAGAAGTGTTTAATTGTAGTTGTTGTTTTTGGGGGGTGGGGGGAGGTTCTACAAATGTTGAATTTGTTGTAATTACTGTTGTTGTCAACTAGTATTTTATGTTGACATTTAGTTAATTAAAGGAAATTAAATTACAGAAACAAATTGAAAATGACCAAAAAGAGAAAGAAGAAAATATATATACGAAACGATTGAATTATTTGAAAGGATGAAGATCGCCATTTGCTGTACATTATCCGATTGTAACCTTTTCGCTTGAACTTCAACAAAGGATATTTTTTTAATTTTAACGAATTTAGTAAAATTCGAGTTCACATAACTGCTGCCACACGACTAACCTCTGCTCGTATCAAACTATATCAATATTTA
This sequence comes from Polietes domitor, assembly GCA_947397865.1. Lineage (NCBI taxonomy): Eukaryota > Metazoa > Arthropoda > Insecta > Diptera > Muscidae > Polietes > Polietes domitor. Next base: position 55,844,151 of record OX377621.1, on the reverse strand, counting down.
GGGGGAAATCCTCCCTTAGACTTAACCTCTGCGGAGACAATTAAGAAACAGTTGTATGTCTTAAGAAGCAATAACACTTTGCAATGACTAATTACTTCGAGAAATTAATATGTTCCAGGGTATTATGGACTAATCGTCAATACATGTTGAACATGAGTGTGTTTAACATTTGGTAACCCCATCTCGCAGAGCTGCATAGAAGAGGGGGCTGTAATAATATCAAATATCACTCATTCTTCTTAGGCATGACTAGGGTTTCACAGTGACATTTTTTTACAACATCTGCTGGGCAGTTGGGCGAGCGAGTAATATTTGAGGTGAAATATGATAAACACTTTTTCGCCTCTACCGCCGCTTTGTGACTTTTTCCTATAATTTGCTATAGCAAATAAATAACACATGAATTCGAGTCGCGAAACACAATAATGCCGGTTATTACTTGTTAGCGGGTATATTGACTTTTAGCCCAAAAATTAAATAAACGACACCATGTGATACGGAATGAATGTATGAATATACGCATAGTATGGGCGGGGGAATTGTGAAATTTAATGGGAGAAAACAGACAAACAGTGATACCTGTGAGTAGTGGTTACTTGAAATGGAAATGTTTTATTTTACGCATCCTTCCAAAAACGAATACATATATATTTGGTCAAACCAAAAATACAAATTAAAATTGAATATATGTTTATAGTAATAATAATGTTTTATAGTAATAATAAGTACGAATTTGGAAAAATCTTTTTATTTATTTCAGCGGAATGTATACACCATTCCATGATTCTAGCCATTTGGTTGGTACCATTTTTATCCCCATTTTCATATTTTACCCTATATACGGCTTTCTAAAATCTCTTTATTTTACGTGCCTGTGTAATTAGAGGGATTTGCACGCCGAATTTCATCATTCTAGATGAAGCCGTTTAGAAGGTACCATTTTTATCCCTCTGTTCCCATAGTATCCCTTGAAAGTACGAATGTGGAAAAAACTTTTATTTTTCGTGTCTATGCAATCAGAGGAATGTATATTCCTAATTTCATGACTCTAGCTGCGGTCATTCGGTAGTTACTATTTTTATCCCTTTTTCCATTTTAACCCTTAAAGTACGAATTTAGAAAAATCCGTTTATTTTATGTGTCTACGCAATCAGAGGAATGTATACAAAGAATTTCATTATTTTAGGTGCAACCGTTTGGTTTGTACCATTTTTATCCCTCCATTCCCATTTTATCCATTAAATGTACGAATTTGGAAAAAATACTTTTATATTATGTATCTACTCAATTAGAGGAATGTACACATCGAATTTCGTGTTTCTAGCTGTTGTCGTTTGATAGGTACCATTTTTATCCCTTTTTGCCCCATTTCACCCTTTACGAATAAGAATCACTTTATGGTGCACATTTTTGTTATAAGGGGAAACGCATTCCCAATATCAAGCAAATATAAGCAGACATTTTGAAAAAACTTTAAATATTAGGGTTTTTTTCAGTCCTTGTGAGGGACAATTTTTTTCCTCTGTGCCGATTTCGCTCACTTTCAATCCCAACCGATCTATAACCATAAGACATATTTAGGGAAAATTTGAACCTCCTAGCTCATTTCGTTCGGAATACAACAGACAGACAGACAGACGGATATGGCTATATCGTCTTAGAATTTTACCACGACCTAGAATATATATACTTTATGGGGTCTCCGAAGAATATTTTAAGGTGTTACAAACGGAATGACAAAGTGAATATACCCCCATCCTTAGGTGGAGGGTATAAAAATAATAAAAAAAAAGTAAAAATATGAAATTATGTTCAAATTAAAGGAAAGATCGGCCAAATGAAAAATAAAAAATCGTTCAAATAAAATTGGGTCGTCTTTCACGTTCTGCGAACTGTGACTCCCGCGAAGAAAGACAAAGTTGAAAAATAAGATATTTTCACATTTTAAATTGGGGCTATATTAAATATTTTTAATCGAGTTTGTAATTATTTCGGATAAAGTACCAATATGGAGGCTCTTACTGACGCTATTAACTAGAATGTCCAACGAATTAAGACTTTTTGATTGGAACAGAATAGCGAGCCTATAATTCTGAAAGGACATGTTGAGTAGATCATTTTTTATAGAATAAACATATCCAGTCCAGCTGGTCTGAGTTCCTTTTTACAGTGGATAAAAGTTTTAATTTTTTGGTCGAAGAGAGCATTATACTAAGTTAGAAAAGTGTTGTAATGTCTGAGAGAATTCTTATTGTCAGAACTTTGTTGTGGAATTGTAAGAGGATCAGTTTTGTGGAAGATCTTAATTTTCCAACTCTTCTCTTTATGGGTCAAGTTGAACCTTTTTGCGAGAAAATCAAAAAACTCCTTTCAAAAAGGACATTTATGGATTAAAATGTTCTATGAAAAAGTTGTCGGAAATTGCAAAGTTGTAAATAAAGCTCTTACCGCATAAATAGGAATATTACACGCTAGATTATACAACAAAATTACTAGGGTTAAAATTGGTCCATGTATTGGGTATTGCAGTAGAGCACGGTAAATACAAATTGGATATTTTTGCAAAATTTTTATTTTTGCGGGAGAAATGCCAAAATGATTTGTTTGCATCACATTTTTGTTATTTTCTCACTATCTATCCAACGGATTCGGCTGATACTCTGCATTTGTATTGAAAGCCAATTTCACAATTTTTGACTTTAAAGCCAAAATTTATCCCATTTCTCTTTTTGACAATAATAATTCTCTCAGACATTAAATTACAACATGTTTTTCTTCCTTCGACCACATGGGCAAACTTGAAGAATGAGGTATTTTTACATTTTAAATTGGGGCTATAATATTTTTGGTTTATTTTATTTTAACACCATCATGCAACTTATGGAGCGTCTATCTTACAGACATTATTAATAAAATTTATTTTACAAAATTCGAAGGTATATTTTTGGTTTATAAAATAAATAAAAAAAAATTTTTAACATTTGACAATTTCTGAAAAACTAGAAGAAATTTGCTTGAAAAAAGTTTTATTAATTACCTTATGAAAAAAACTCTGTTTTCGATCCACCATAGAGTCTAAATTTTTTTATAAATGGGGATATGCACCTCTATTCGCCTTATGGAAAATACATATTTGGAAAATTTCATCAAAATCGGAGGGAAGAGCAAAAATGTGTGTGATGTGATGTATTTCAAAAATGTTTTTTAAAAAATTAAAGATTTGAATTTCTAATGATACGATATTAGATAAAAAAATACTAGACCAAGATAAGACAAATAATGTAGAACTCTTTAACTAGAGTAGATAAAAAATTGCTAGCGCGTTTTTGTGAGTACTGAATAGCATTTTTTAAAGAATTTTTCTCCTACCCGTGGTCACCAACCATGCAACTCAAAACCTATTTACATTAGATGGTCAAGAAAAGGGTATATAAATTCGATGGCACCTCGTCTATGGCTGAGTGAAATTTCATGACAGCTACGACAAACTCAGCCGAATCGATTTCCAAGCACTGTGTGAGCAATGTCAAACCGAACACACTAAAATTTGTCTCAGATTTTTCAGAATTAGTCTGCACTCTGGAGTACTTTCTCAATGAGACCTCTTACCACGGAGATTACAAATCTCAAATTATGTTGATCAAATCTACAACATTGAGCTTAGCTTTGAACAGTGATGAACTAAAAGTAAGCTAGGTCATATAGGACTCCATATATCCGTTGAGTCCGGTAATAAGCATCTGTCATTATATCCCGGTTTCCGATTTTAGTCTTGTCTCAATCTCTGTCTAGAGGTTTCACTGTCCATTGAAATGATTTAAATATTTTATTTACACATTTTTCACATCTGAAATTGACCAGAGTTGAAAACAAACAAACCAGACCAAAGGACCAACACTCACATTCACATACACACAAACACATTTTCATACATACATATATTCGTAAACCCTTAACCGCACACAGCCATTCAGCAACTGAGGGACAGACGAACACTGGTACAGACGCGAAATAAGTCGATATCGTTTGCCAGGCATGGAATGGCGTGGCAAATTGTTAACTTGGTTAAAGTGTTAAATTTATTGCACTGATATGGTTGAAATCATACTCGTGCAACAGACAGACAGATGGAGGGACGGACGGACGGACATACAGACGGCCGCATAGAGACAGTCATACGCATTCTTTATGGAAATTCGATTGTTCATACGAGTATAAACAACTATACATGCATGCATGTGGATACACCGACTACAAGAAGTGACGTATGTATGTGTACATTAGGGTGCCCTGCCACAAGAAAAATAGTTGCATGACTGCAGCAAAGTGATGGACAGAGAGCAGAATAAAGGGAGTATTCTATTTGTCATGCTACGCCAATATAAAGAAATTCGTTGCCACGCAGTGAACGCCTAAATAGACAGTAGGGGTAGTCCTTTTAACTGGCAATTTTTTGAAGGAATTTTTTAAGCCTCATCAGAAGAAATATTGGAATTTTTAATTGTTCCATTAATGTTTAGATAGTGCGACCATGTTTTTGAAATCGTATGGCCGTCGCTAATGAGGAATTCCATGACAAACCAATGAAAATTATTCGAATGTCTTCTGATGCCAGATATATTTTAGAAGAATTTTTTTGATAACTGTGTAAGTTTGAGGTTTTTTACTGAACCAGTCACATCTTTTGATTTGAACTAAAAATAAAAATGTTGTTTTTTTTTCAAAAAATATTAAATTTTTTCTTCAAAAAAATATTAAATTTATTTAAGAAAACAATGTGGTAGAGTCACTGTGGTAGAGTTGACGTCTTTTACTCAACAGGCCACAACTTTTTTCTAACAAAAAACTATTCTTTTTTAACAAAAAACATTTATTTTAGTTTTTTTCTTTTGCATTTTTTTGATCTGTAATCAATATTTGATTTGAACTGGAATATTGTCCTGGCTCAAGACCATTCTTTCGCTGCGAAGCCACTTGAAAAGACTTTTGACATGGTCGAAATCATGATCGTGGTAGTCTGCAGCCAAGTAATAAATGTCACCATGCCATTTGTAAATAAATTTGCATTCTATTAATTATAGATGCAAAATGGTCTTGAGCCAGGACAATATCCCAGTTCAAATAAAAAAAACATTTATTTTGGTTTCTCATGAGGTTTAATAAAACTCCGAATGGGATCGCCAAAAAATCAAAAAAAAAAAACGTAAGACTAACACCATCCTAAAGTCAAGTCAGCATGTGGAAATGACCTAAAATTGTCTTCCGGAAGTGACATAGAAGTGTCTTCTGCTAGTGGCGTAGAAGTGTCCTCCGGAAGTGATTTAGAAGTGAATTTTGAAATAAATTCGTTTCAATGAATTCATGAAAATACCAATGAAACTGTGGATTATAGAAACGATGATAAAATTGGAATATAAATTTTATTTTTTTTCGGAACATCCTAATGTACATACTTATATGTATTTCTGGCGATATGTGAGAGCAAAAAAAACTATAAGCGGTTCACTCATTAACACCATCCACACACATTTAAGTTGAATGAATAAAGCACTTGTTATTGTAACATTTAAAATAACTTTATGTATGAATACATATGTACATACATATATATGTATGTATATAAGTAGTACATACATCTGTATGTTATGCTCTGGATTGTATAAATGATGCTTTTACATGTGACCTGTGAACCGCCAGCGATAATAATTCGCATGTTTTTTGTGAGCAACCATGCTAAAGAGTGATTTTTTTGAGGTTAGGATTTTCATGCATTAGTATTTGACAGATCACGTGGGATTTCAGACATGGTGTCAAAGAGAAAGATGCTCAGTATGCTTTGACATTTCATCATGAATAGACTTACTAACGAGCAACGCTTGCAAATCATTGAATTTTATTATCAAAATGCGTGCTCTGTTAAGAAAGTTCAGAAAGAAAGAAATTGTGTTCAGCGACGAAGCTCATTTTTGGCTCAATGGGTACGTAAATAGGCAGAATTGTCGATTTTGGAGTGAATATCAGCCAGAAGCATTGCAAGAGCTACCAATGCATCCAGAAAAAGTCACAGTTTGGTGCGGTTTATGGGCTGGTGGCATCATTGAACCGTACTTCTTCAAAGATGATGCAAATCGTAACGTAACTGTGAATGGTGAGCGCTACCGTGAGATGATATCCAACTTTTTTTTGCCCAAAATGGAAGAACTGAACTTGGTTGACATGTGGTTTCAACAAGATGGCGCTACATGCCACACAGCTCGCGATTCTATGGCCATTTTGAGGGAAAACTTCGGAGAACAATTCATCTCAAGAAATGGACCGGTAAGTTGGCCACCAAGATCATGCGATTTGACGCCTTTAGACTATTTTTTGTGGGGCTACGTCAAGTCTAAAGTCTACAGAAATAAGCCAGCAACTATTCCAGCTTTGGAAGACAACATTTCCGAATAAATTCGGGCTATTCCGGCCGAAATGCTCGAAAAAGTTGCCCAAAATTGGACTTTCCGAATGGACCACCTAAGACGCAGCCGCGGTCAACATTTAAATGAAATTATCTTCAAAAAGTAAATGTCATGGACCAATCTAACGTTTCAAATAAAGAACCGATGAGATTTTGCAAATTTTATGCGTTTTTTTTAAAAAAAAGTTATCAAGCTCTTAAAAAATCACCCTTTATTTATAAAATACAAACCATTAAAGTCAGCAAACATTATCAATTCAGGCGGTAAGCACCGACTTACATATGGTCTCAGCCTTAAAAGGGAGAAGAGTGATAAAAATGCTATCATAAAATTGGGACCAATTTTTCATTTTGCAACATTTCATTTCAAAACTCGTAACTTCTTCAAAAAAGTGTCCCAAACTTTATGAGAAATTGGAATGTAATAAATATCACCATGTCATTTGTAAATATATCTGCATTCTATAAAATATAAATGCAAAATTGTCTTGAGGAAGGACAGTTCAAATCAAATTCGATTTAAGTTTCCCAAGTCATAAAATTATAACGATCCTTTGGAACAAGGATAAAAACGTAAAATTGCGTGAGGTATATGAAAAAACTGGCCCCCCTTTTTAAATTTTTCAAACTTCTTTTTCTACCTTGTTAATATTTTTGTAAATTCATTTGCAATACCCTTATCTTGACTGCATGCAGTTTAAGCTTGCACAGTGAGTGTGCAACTGATCGCTCTTGAAAGTACTGCCTTCCAAAATGCCCTTACTCGAATGTTGGGCAGTGTTTAATAACGCTCACTCACTGTCGATTGTTTTAAAATATGCCATGAAAATATCACAATGAGTGAAATGTGTTAAATAGCAATAACGAAAAGAATAAAGCTATTGTTGCATTTAATTATTTTAAATATTTTCCTCTCACAAAGCGCCGAATGATGCATACATTGTATGTATGTCGTGTGAACGCATTCATGTGGACATTAGAGTACGTCGCGAGAAAAGGATGCCCATTATGATGTGACCCACAAGTGAGAACTCGTGTAAAAATGCTGACGTCTCGACGTTTGTTTGGAAATTTTGTTAAACATTTCTTTTTAGAAATGACATTATATTACAGCGATTTTGTCGAACATTTTCTGTTGTATTTGGGCGTTGAAAAAATTTTAATTGTAAGCGTTTTGGGAGACATTATTACAACTGTAATTACCTTAACATAAGGGTGATTTTTAGCTATTATCTTTCTGGCAACACTGGTTTAAACAGCTGACGCACGTTTCGTGTATTGTTTCACTGTCAAACATCTTCAGTTTGGTCAATAATTTAACCATGAATCGTCTTACAAACGAACAACGCTTGCAAATTATTGAATTTTATTATCGAAATGCGTGCTCTGTTAAGAAAGTTCATCGCGCGCTTCCATTTTATGGTCAGTTTAATCGACCCACTGAAGCGGCTATTCGGGCTATTGTGACTAAATTTCGCACGAAATTTACATTGTTGGACATTAAACCACCAGCACCCTTACTTAGAGTGCGAACTGAAGAAAATATCGCAGCTGTCTCGGCCAGTGTTAATGATGACCATCAATTATCGATTCGTCGCCGTTCGCAGCAATTGGGCCTCTGTTACTCAGCAACGTGGAAAATTTTGCGGAAGGATTTAGGTATGATGCCTTTCAAAATACACCTGGTGCAGGAATTGAAGCCGAACGACCTACCGCAACGTAAAATTTTTGGTGAATGGGCTCTTGGAAAGTTGGCCGAAGATCCACTTTTTTTACCGAAAAATTGTGTTCAGCGACGAAGCCCATTTTTGGCTCAATGGGTACGTAAATAGGCAGAATTGTCGATTTTGGAGTGAATATCGGCCAGAAGCATTGTAAGAGCTACCAATGCATCCAAATAAAGTCACAGTTTGGTGCGGTTGGTGGCATCATTGGACCGTACTTCTTCAAAGATGATGCGAATGAGATGATATCCAACTTTTTTTGCCCAAAATGCAAGAGCTTGACTTATGTACACATATACACATATGTAAGTAGGCGGATCACGCCCCATTATATGCACATATTGTCCTATTGTTAAAACAAATAAAATTGCAAAATTTGTGCAATTTGTAATAAAAATATATTTGCAAATACAGGTTATTAAAGGGTGATTTTTTAAGAGCTTGATAACTTTTTTTTTAAAAAAACGCATACAATTTGCAAAATCTCATCGGTTCTTTATTTGAAACGTTAGATTGGTCCATGACATTTACTTTTTGAAGATAATTTCATTTAAATGTTGACCGCGGCTGCGTCTTAGGTGGTCCATTCGGAAAGTCCAATTTTGGGCAACTTTTTCGAGCATTTCGGCCGGAATAGCCCGAATTTCTTCGGAAATGTTGTCTTCCAAAGCTGGAATAGTTGCTGGCTTATTTCTGTAGACTTTAGACTTGACGTAGCCCCACAAAAAATAGTCTAAAGGCGTCAAATCGCATGATCTTGGTGGCCAACTTACCGGTCCATTTCTTGAGATGAATTGTTCTCCGAAGTTTTCCCTCAAAATGGCCATAGAATCGCGAGCTGTGTGGCATCTAGCGCCATCTTGTTGAAACCACATGTCAACCAAGTTCAGTTCTTCCATTTTTGGCAACAAAAAGTTTGTTAGCATCGAACGATAGCGATCGCCATTCACCGTAACGTTGCGTCCAACAGCATCTTTGAAAAAATACGGTCCAATGATTCCACCAGCGTACAAACCACACCAAACAGTGCATTTTTCGGGATGCATGGGCAGTTCTTGAACGGCTTCTGGTTGCTCTTCACTCCAAATGCGGCAATTTTGTTTATTTACGTAGCCATTCAACCAGAAATGAGCCTCATCGCTGAACAAAATTTGTCGATAAAAAAGCGGATTTTCTGCCAACTTTTCTAGGGCCCATTCACTGAAAATTCGACGTTGTGGCAGATCGTTTGGCTTCAGTTCTTGCACGAGCTGTATTTTATACGGTTTTACACCAAGATCTTTGCGTAAAATCTTCCATGTGGTCGAATAACACTCTTTGACACTCTTTGACACCATGTCTGAAATCCCACGTGATCTGTCAAATACTAATGCATGAAAATCCTAACCTCAAAAAAATCACTCTTTATAACTCCAAGTTGTATGGGAGGTGGGAGTTGCAGTCGCCACGAATTCATATAACAGTTAGATATAGTCATAAAAAATAGTGAAATATAGAATTTTGTCCCTAAAAATTGACAAACCGTACACTGCGCTCCGAAACAATTCTAATTTTAAGAACACAAAATTTAAAAAATAATTCTTAAAAATTTACTGTTTATATTGCCTAACAAAACACATTAAAATATATATTCTTAGGTTCGAAACACAATTATTCTATATTTCTTTGCTTATTTTTATTAATTGTAGTTTTTGGATGATTTGATTTGAATTTAAACTTTACAAGAAATAAATTTTCCAAGACTTCACTAAAATCTTCGTTCATTTGAATTAATTTTTATTTTTATACACTCCACGAGAGTATTATGTCTTTGTGCATTTGTTTGTAACACCCAAAAGGAAGCGAGATAGACCCATTGTTAATTATACCGATCGACTTAGAATCACTTTTTGAATCACATCTATTCTTGTAATCACGATTCGGGTCGCAATTGTAGGTAGAACCAAATGAAACTTTTCACAACAAAGTTTTTCGGGATAAGGATGAACGCTATTTAATTTGAAGAAAATCGATTCAGATTTGGATATAGCCCCCCATACGAATTTCACTACCGATTTGACTCTTTTCACTCTAGATACCACATATTTTATCAGATTTTCTTCAAAATTGGCAAATCATCTTATATTTCAACTAGAAACAACTGTGTTGAAAATGTCATAGAGCGGTTCAGATTTATATCTAGCTCCCACACAAATTTCACTCCCGATTTGACCTTTTTCGCTATAGAAACCACATGTTTTAACAGATCTTCTTAAAATCTTCAAAATATTTTATATTTCAATTAGAAACACCCATGATGAAAATGGGTCAGACCGGTTCAGATTTAGATATATAGCCCAATTCAAATTTCGACTTTCCCGCACCAGAAACCACAGATTTTCACCGAATTTCTTCAAATTGAGCATAACACGTTATACTTGAACTTGAAGATTCTCTTGTGAATGTGAGTCTCTTCATTCCATGTTTGGATATAGCCCCGATACAAATATTCTTCTCGATTTAACAAATTGGGTCAGGTCATATTAGCCTATGATTAGAAAACGTACAAAAATCCTTCCACTTTTTTACCGAATTGAATTGTATTCGGATAGAAAGTGGAGTGTATCATATAGTCGGCCCCGCCCGACATTAGCCCTTCCGTACTTGTTTATTTTTATAATTTATATGAATTTTTATTTTTTTATTATTTTTACGTGTTCCGGTCATTTTAGAGGGGAGAATATTTCCCCACTTTGCTCGTTCTTATGTAGTAGCGACATAGGAAACCTTGCGGTGCTTACATTTTAAGTACAGGATGTGTTCAGCAATATTACCTATAACACTACGAGGCACTTTTGTAGCTCGAGCTCCTCAGTAAAAGGGTTTTAGGGATCCCAATAATTTCAAAATTTATGGGGAGAACGCAGAACGCACTAATTTTTCGTAATGCTTCCTACATTAACTCGATACTGAATTCTTAGTGCGGCCCACTTTAATGTACATACATAAAAGTGTATGTAATTCGTAAACTTCATGTATACATGTATGTAAGGCAATAAATCATTAACAGATTTAAATGGGGAAAGATGTATATTAAATTTACTCACATTATTGTTGTCTGAGAAGATATGGAATGTTGCACAATGATGGCGAGCCGAGATACTAAACAAATTGCATTTTTTGCGGAGATGGAATCAACAATGGTATTTATTGTGGGCAGTGGAATTCATACTTTGGATATTAAACATAAAAGAAGGCGTGAGTATTTCCGCTACATTAATAATTCTTGAGACAGTAATACAGGACAAATCCGGCATACTTTTAAGGGCAGAAGTGCAAACTTTTGCCCTTGAAGTGCCCTGCGAATAATCAGAAAGAAAAAAACAAGTAAGGGAAGGCTAAAATCGGTCGGGGCCGACTGTATGATACCCTACACTTTCTACTCCATTACAATTCAATTCGGCGAAAATCGTGAACGCCATTTGTATGGGAGCAATATATAAATCCGAACCGATCTCATCCTCTTTTACCATTGATTTTTCTAGGTTAAATATAAGTTATCCTGCCGAATTTGAAGAAAATCGGTAAAGGTATGTGGTTTCTACAGCGATTAACCTCAAATCGGGAGCGAAATTTCTATATCTAAATATGAACCGATTTGGAAATTTTTTTTATCACAGATGTTTCTAGATGTGCTGTGCCAAATTTCGTCAAAATCGCTTAAATTGTGTGGTTTCTAAAGCAAAGAAAGTCAAATAGGGAGAAACATTTGTATGGAGACTATATCTAAATCTGAACCGATTTGCTTCCAATTTAATCGCGTCCGTCCTCGACGTGCAAAAATCTTTTGTGTCAAGTTTCGTTAAAATTGGACAATAATTGCGACCTGTATCGTGATTACAAGAGTAGATGGACGGACGGACAGACAGACAGACGGACATGGCTAAATCGATTCAAAAAGTGATTCTATGTCGATCGGTATAATAAACGATGGGTCTATCTCGCTTCATTTTGGGTGTAACAAACAAATGCACAAAGACCTGTGGTGTAGGGTATAAACATGACGGGCGGACATGGATCAATCAATCTAAAAAGTCATGAAGCGGATTTGGCGCAAACACATTTAGTGTGTCAAATCACTCCTTCGAAACGTTACACGTTCTATCTGCCCCAAATGATGTATACGCTACTACCCTGTAGGATGAGGTTATAGAAATGTCTGTCCTTTTCTTTAAAAATTGTTCTTTCTTTAAAAACTAACTATGTATATTCTGCTCTGATTTTGTCGAAATAAATTCAATTAGTCGAAATATTGAAATTACCTCTAACGGAAAATGGAAATCTAATAAACAAAAATATGTTAAAAAATGGCTGTAAATTAATATAATATTTCTAGCCTTTTCAACACAAATCCTCACTGGACATCGCCAAATGTCCGCCAGTTTATCAATCGTGTTATCCACGTTGTCATCCATCAGAATGCTCATGCCTGTACAACGCTATGCACTTTGTGCAAATTCACTTGGAAAAAATGCAATTATTTTTATCGCATTATAAATTAAATGCATATAATTTCATTAAGCGTTTTCGTGTCCGAACAGCTGTGTCCAATACACTCACCACCGAAAATCACTCGACACTCTGGTCAGGCCAGGCCGCGCCCATTACAAATGTATGTAATGTAATCTAAGCGATGTTTTGGGGCGAAATTGTTTATTTTTTTCATATTTTTTGCCACCATAAAAATAATAATAAATAATGAACCGGCAAATAATTTCATGGAATTTAATAACAATTGCTGCCGTTCATTACAACTATCTGGCAGGCAGGCATACATACTGCAAGTGTTCCATGTGTGAGTGGGTGGCTGGGACCAGAAGATGAGGTGTTAAATTGGAAATGGTTAAAGTGCAAATAAAATAAATGAAAACACTATAAATCTCGTGCAAATTTGTTGTAATTTAAATAAACAAGCGATAAATTTAAAGCTCAAGCACACACACTCCAAACATATGGGTTATTTCATGGAAACCTGGAAAATCTTGTCTTGGAATAACTCATTGGTAGAATTATTGGGCGTTTATAATGATTTTTTGTGGGTTTTCAAGGTGAAAGCTAAAAACTCATATTTCCAGGAAACATTTTGCAAAAGGTGTAATAAAAACTAAATAGAAGGAATCATTATCTTTCGAATGATGCCTTAATGATGAATATCGGACGAAAAATTGTGAAATTTTGTGAAATAATCTAGGTTTTAATAGCCAAAATGCTCAAACTCTTTTTAAAAAAATGAACGCTGCAGCGTCAATTTCTTTCCAATGTTCGTCATGTAGGCAGCTATTTATTTTTATAAAAATACTAACACCAAATATGAAAAAGTTTTCAGCCGTGACTGTGAAAATCCACAAAAAAATACTGTAAACGTCCAATAATTCGAGCAATAAGTTACTCTAAGACAGGAATCAAAATTTATATTTAAAGTGCTTTCAAGGGCCTATTATTTCAGAAGAAAACAATTTGAGAAAAAATTTAACACAAAAAAATACACTGGAAAGACATGATTTTTAGGGTTATTTTCAGGAGCGTTTAACTCACCGATGGCTTGATCTAGGAACAAAATATTTTGCAAAACATCATTAAACAATCCAAACTTTATTTTCGTGGGGTGACTGGAACTTGTTTCTCCATTTGTACTGGGACCGCCGTCTTGCAATGACGCTGGGCTGTTGGCGTAGACCTTATCTTTCACGTGGCCCCAAAGGAAGAAGTCGCAAGGTGTTAAATCACAAGATCTCGGTGGCCAATTGTGATCACTTCTTAGAGAGATAACACGGTCCGGAAACTTTTCCCTTAAAAGAGCAATGCTTTCGTTTGCGTGTGTGTGGCACGTAGCGCCGTCTTGTTGAAAGTAAACGTTGTCCAGATTAATACCATCCAACTCCGACCATAAAAAAATCATTAATCATCTCTCGATAGCGCAATTCATTCACCGCAACTGTTGATCCAAACTCATTTTCGAAAAAGTAAGGCCCAATGACCCCGCCAGACCATAAACCGCACAAAACAGTCACACAGTGAGGATGGAGAGGCTTTTCAACAATAACTCTTGGGTTTTCCGAGCCCCAGATGCGACAATTTTGCTTGTTGACGTAGCCACCGAGCTGGAAATGGGCCTCATCAGTCAAGATGATTTTTCGATGGAATTCCGGATCATTTTCATTCATGAATTTTAATAATTTCAATGCGTTGTTGAAGCGTGTATCGTTCCATTTTTAGTAATGGCGTAGTTTCTACTTGTCAATTGTCAAAGAATAAAAGCTTCAAAAGTGACAGCTACCGAAATACCGGGTGATTCAAAATAACACCTCTTGATGGAAAAACCCTGTATTATAAGAAGAATTCTTCGAAAACTTTTTATTCAAGTTTTTATACGTAAAAAAAAGAATTATTTTATAGAATTGACTTTATTTTAAAATGATCTCAAACAAAAAAATGCTACTGAAGTTCCTTATTATTAGTTCCTATTTACTTTCGTAATAAAAAAAATTAATTTAAATATTTTCGTACTTTGATTTAATAAACCGGTTATAACCGGTTTTGTAAAAAAACTTTAACCGAAAAGGGGTTTTGTAAAAAAACTATAACCGAAAACCGGTTAAAAAAAATAATTTTCGGTTGAATAGAAAACGGTTTTTCTAAAATAACCGTTTTTTTGGACACCTTAGTGGGTGCATTTTAAGTTATCCTATTTGGTTGGTCTTGCACAGTGGAAGACAACCTAACTTCATGATTCAACCACTTTTTGCCGTAAAAGTAAAAAATTGGAAAAATCTTTTTATTTTGCTTGTCTATGCAGTAAGAGGAATGTATACACCGAATTCCATGATTCTAGGTGCGGCCATTTGGTTGGTACAATTTTTGTCCCCTTTTTCCATTTTACCCCTTTAAAAGTACGACTTTTTAAAATCTATTTTTTAACGTTCTACGCAATTAGAGAGTTGTACACACCGAATTTTATCATTCTAAAGGGTAGTTAAATTGCAAGGGCCGATGTTGAATGTGAACCACACCTAAACGTCAAGTTTTTGACATTTCTCAATTTCAGACTAATTCAATTTGAACCATGTAAAGATTCACAATCGAGCAACGCGTTAAAGTTATTCAGGCTTATTATGAAAATGGGCGTTCAACTCATGCATATCGTCCACTTCGTGATTTTTTCGGTCAATTTGATGAGGCACATTTTCACCTCAGTGGATTCGTCAATAAGCAGAATTGCCGCATTTGGGCGAATGATACTCCAAGAGTGATTGTCGAAAAACCAATCCATTCACAAAGAGTGACTGTTTGGAGCGGTTTATGGGCTGGCGGCATCATCGGCCGTATTTTTTTCCAAAATGAGGCCGGACAGGCAGTTACTGTGAATGGTCTTCCCTATTGTGAGATGATAAGGAACTTTTTATGGCCCGAATTTGAAGATATGGATTTGGACGATATGTGGTTTCAACAGGATGGTGCCACTTGCCACACAGCTAACGAAACAATGACTCTTTTGCGCCACAAATTCAATGGCCGTGGCGATGTCAATTGGTCGCCAATATCATATGATTTGACACCGTTGGACTTCTTTCTTTGGGGCTATTTGAAAGAAAAGATGTACGTCGATAAGCCAGCAACAATTCAACAGCTAAAGAATGAGATAATGCGGCACATTAACAGCATAGAATCTCAATTATGCCTCAGCATCATCGAAAATTTGGACCATCGAATGGAGGTGTGTCGCTGAGGTCGCGGCGGCCATTTGGCCGATATTTTATACCATACTAATATTATCATAATAAAAAGAAATGACAATAATTGGCTAAATAATTTGTGTTTTATACAAAATCAAAATCGGCCCTTAAAATTTAACCACCCTTTAGCTGTAGCCATTTAGTTGGTACCATTTTTATCCCTCTGTTCGCATTGTATGCCTTGAAAGTACGAATTTGGAAAAACCTTTTATTTTATGTGTCTGCGCAGTCAGAGGAATGTATGCTCCGAATTTCAAGACTCTAGCTGCGGTCATTTGGTTGGTACAATTTGTATCCCCTTTTTCCCATTTTAACACCAAAAAGTACGAGTTTCCAAAAATCTCTTTATTTTACGTGTCTACGCAATCAGAAGAATGTATTCACCGATTTTCACTATTTTAGGTGCATCAGTTTGGTGGGTACCATTTTTATCCCTCTATTCCCATTTTACTCCTTAAAAGTACGAATTTGGAAAAAATCGTTTATATTATGTATCTACTCAATAAGAGGAATGTACACACCGAATTTTGTGTTTCTTGCTGTTGTCTTTTAATAGGTACCATTTTTATCCCTTTTTGGCCCATTTCACCCCATACGAATAAAAATCACTTTATGGTGCATGTTTTTGTTATAGGGGGAATGCGTATTCCCAATATCAAGTAATTACAAGCAGACATATTAAAAAAACATGCTTAAATACTCTAAAATATTAGGGGTTATTATGGGTATTTTCAGTCCTTGTGAAGGAAAAAATTTTTCCCTTTGAACTGATTTCACCCGGTTACAATTCCAACCGATCTACGACTATAAGACGTATTTATGGAAAATTTGGACGTCCTAGCTCTTTTCGTTTAGACGTTTTAGAATTTCATGACGATCCAGAATATATATACTTTATAGGGTCTCAGGTCAATATTTCAAGGTGTTACAAACGGAATGACACAGTTAGTATGCTTAAAATACATAATAGATAATATTTGCTGATATTAGATGTTTTCTTACAAATATTTCTTTTATATTATGTAGAATTAATAAAATTGAAAGAGTATTACACAGTAACACAGTGGGATATATAAAGCTCCAAAACTCAGTTTAAATAATAATTTGCAGATAATTCGATTTCGGATATTTTGATATTTCAAAGAGCAACCATTTCACTAAAAGTTATTAAAATTCAAATATTGAGTACAGACCAAAAAAATACAAACGAAAAAAACTAAAACAAATGAGCGTTGGCACGGCAGTATTGCTGGGTAACTATACCTGCAGATACACATACTTACATATGCAACTCAGTGAGATGCTTGTAAGATGGCATGTGTGCTTTATTACTTGGTGCGATTTTTTAAACGCAAATTCGGCAAGTGAGTTGTGCTTCTCGTTCGTTTGTGAGAATCATCTCCTTATAGAGGCCGGGTTTGATGTTGAAAAGTCGCTGCGAAGCCACTTGAAAAGACTTTTGACATGATCGTGGTAGTCTACAGCCAAGTAATAAATGTCACCATGCCATTTGTAAATAAATTTGCATTCTATTAATTATAGATGCAAAATGGTCTTGAGCCAGGACAATATCTCAGTTCAAATCAAATTTTGAAGATCAACAAAAAATATTTCTTATCGCAACCATTATCTTTTAAAATCAGTCCACTTATTTTATAACATTTAACACACTGTGCTGTAGTACTTGGTTTGACTTGGAATTGGTCATATTTCCACCAATTGTAGTATGACATGTAAAGAATCGCAAAAGTTATGCCAACGAATATACAACTCTCTGACTGGAAGCTATTTGACATTGTGTTTGTTGTTAATCGCCCTCGAATATCGCATTACATCATCATTAATAATTGTGAATTATTTCGAGAGCTATGAACTCCTTTGACTACCACTATCAGTTAGTGTTGCTGCTGTAAATAAGCTGCAACATTATCATGGATTAAAAAAACGCCTGTCATGCTGCTCCGGCAGGACAAAGTATGTAAAGTAGCCTAAAGATAGTATGTACCTGGAATGATAAGAAAGAACAGAAATTAAACGTTATTAATTATCCCTGATTTATAAACAGCTTAAATAAAGTATTTATGAAACTAAATGAGTTAAGGAATTTTTTTAACTTGAAAATTTCATCCAAGGTATGATTAACAATTTTACTATCTTCATGATTCAATTTATTTTTAAGAAAACAATCTCGAGATATCTCTTTGCAAGAGAGCTCTTTTAGCACATATTTTTCGTTTCGTTAAATTTTCATTCTATTTAAGAACATTTAGTTATTTCCCTTCTACATATTTGCCAGTCTGCTGATAGGCATGATGCTTATTAGTCAATGGGTGTGCTTTTCTACTATTCCCCACAAACAAGTAATAAAAATAGCCGAAGGCACAATTGATAATTATCATTAAAAGGTATTAAATATAAAATCAGCCACAAACATTTACGCAAAATTGACCACAAACGGAAACCGATGCGATGAGCCACATCACTGACAGCGGTGTTCAATAAAGGAGCACATTAAAATCTTTACCTATGCAATTTGTACAATAACACTGGGACGCACAAATAATAGAAATAAATGCAATAGATTCAGACACTGGACAATTGTAATCAACTAAAATCTTTGCTTAAATAGCAAAATCTACAACCTGAACTTAAATATTAAATATAGAAATAGAGTAGCAATTTGTTAAGTGTTAGAATTGTTGTTTCTTCATTTAAAAGAAAATCGATTTCTAGAAAAATTTCAGATGTTTTCTAATGTTACTCTTATTGCTACAAATAGTCCCGCTTTTTAATTTAATAATTTTTAAAGAATTTTTGTTTTAAGATGATATAAATACAAAATGAAAATTGTAATTCATTATAATTGGAATAAGTTTGCCAGGGATAAAAATGACAGATTCTGGGGTATAAACCACATATGAAAACCTGGTATTACAGAGAATCAATATGGAAAACTGAAATTAGGACGCTTTGAAATTGATACCAGTTAATTTTTTCCAAAAACCAAGTATATTTTACCTGGTATAAGGAAAAAGTGAATTTAAAACATGTTTTGCTTCAGAGTATGCAAAAGTCATACAAAAATCAAGTAAGGAAAGGCTTAAAGTCGGGCTGGGGCGACTATATGATACTTACCAATGCCATCATAGGAGCGATTTTCGCTAATAAAAAAAATAATTTTTCTAATTTTACCATTTTTCACGATCTTTTCAAAATTCGAATTCAAAAACTATCTGTTTTAGAATTAATTTAGAAAAAGAAATGATAGTGAGATGATGCTAGGAAACAAATCAGTTGATGAGATCTTTTTTCCACACCACAGCAGGGTAGTGTTTTTATTTGTTACGCTTCAGTGGTTTTTAGTGCCATATTTCTCTATCAGTATCTGACAATATAGTTCGAAACCCCTCGATACGATGAACATTTTCGTAGAACACCTCAAATTAAAAAGTGAGATATTGAAAAAAAAACTTCACGCATTAAAATAGTGTTCTTCACAATAAACCTTTTCTTCGGCCATCAGCCTTTTTACACTAAACGCGAAATGGTTCTTAGATTGATATTAACTCGATTTTAAGGGTCAAATCTCGCAGGTGTGAAATAGCCAAAAACAGTGTTGCCAATTTAGCAATTTTCCGGGCAAGAATTTGATATTTGAGTCTTCATGATCTGATTATATTTTTGGAAAGAGGACCTCAAAATAAGAAAAAAAAATGTCGGCATGTTATCGATTTCTCGCTTAGTTATCTAGGTTAATATGAACAAAAAAAACGGAATAAATAATATAATATAACTATCTTAGTTATCGAAATATTGAAATTAAAAAAAATAATTTAAATTTTCTCGAAAGTTATCGAAACTATATTACTAAAAAAATATATAGAAAACTTAAAAATAGCCAGAAAAGGTAAAGTAATATTTTTCGATACATAGCGTAGTTATAGAGATATAGTACAATGTTTTTTAGTCCAAAAAGTACAATTTAGTATTCAGCCATGCATTTGGGATGATATTGCTATTGCTGCATTTTATATAGGGACCGCCAAATAACTTTTTTTTTGAAAATGCTATAAAAAAACTACTGAATATTTTCTCAAATTTCTTTTTTTATTTGAAAGTACAATCCTTCCGGTTAATAATGGAAAATAATTTCATTCAAACGGCTGCCTCGGCACCCCACAAGTAATAAAAAAATACGTTAGATGGCGGACCCTATATTACGGCCGACAATATGTGGAAAAATATTGAAAAATGGCCAAATTAAATATGCATTCTAAATTTAGAATCGGATCTTTTAAAATATTTTTTTCAATATTTTCAAAATAATTTTTAAACCTCCCTATGGGAAATTAGTAGCAATTACTAGGATCTGGGATAGGTCAATGTGGATATATCACAATCGGTCCCAAAGTGTGAATAAATGGTCAATTCATATATTTGGGTTAGAACCAGGTCCGATCCTTACCCTCCAGGTACTAGTCGTAGGACTTGTCCTGTAATGGTTAATTTTCCCGTAGGGCTCTACTGAACGCCGCATGGGAAATCCTATTTAAAAATAAAACGGGTGAATTTTTAAAAACATTTTTTCTTTTTTAGTTTTCATTAAAGTCCATATAATAATTATTTTTGTTATTGAATTTCTTTTTTTATCATTCGTTAAATGATATAGATAACTATGTTTGTTAACCGAAACTAAAAAGTTAGCCAAATTTCGTCCGATAACTCGATAAAGAAGCAAGATATCGAAAACATTCTTATTTTGAAGTACTCTTTCCAAAAATATAGTCAAATCATAAGGCCTCGGATATAATTCATTTTTCATCTAGCCATAAATAAATGACTAGATTTTGTCTAGCCCAAAAATTTAGACAATTTTATTTCATAAATAAATGTCACAATTCAAACATAATCCATTCAATTTCTCTTATAGCCTTTTCATCGATTGAATGCTATTAGGTTCTAGGGATCTATAAATCGACTTTCGACTAATCGACTTTTGGGAGGAAAAAGTCCAAAAGTCGGAATCGACTTTACCATATCCAAAAGTCTACTTTCCAAAAGTCAAAAAGTCGACATTTTTCGTCTTTGTGCACCACTGAATTTAAGTTATTGCATACCGATTTTACTTTTTTTCGCTCTACAAAACACATCCTTTATCCGATTTTCTTCAAATTTGGCACAATAACTAGAAACATCTATGCGAAAAGTGGGTAAGATCGGTTCAGATTTATATATCCAATATAAATATCTCTCGATTTGGTCTATTCGTCTTTTCATTCATTTGAAATGTCGCAATTTTATTTATTTGCAACAGTCGAAAAGTCGATTTTTCAAAAGTGGAAAAGTTCAAAAATTCGACTTTTCATATATTTGCAAAAATCGACTATTCATATATTTCCAAAAGTCGCAAAATCGACTTTTTGCTCCAACTCCCTATTAGGTTCTGTTTAATTTGTAATACTTTCTATATATCATTGTAGAAAAATATTTTTTTATTATGACTATATCGTTACTACCATTATTTGACTATACTTCAATTCTTGTTAAAAATTTATCAAAAAATTTAATAATACGCATGTGACATTTAATCAATTTATTGTCAAGAAAATAATAACGAAATTATTTTTAATTTTCTAGAATAATATTTATCGAGTCAGCAAAATTGCTACCCAAGAGCATTAGTTTTTAATACACAATTTCTGAACTTTTATGGGTGGGCCATTTAAAATTTTAAATTTGAGCTACCGATTAATTTCTAATTGTATTTTGTTTATGTTTGACATTTGCAAAATGGGACGCTATACGCTGGAACAAAATTGGGAAATAATAAAAAAACTTACTTCCAACGTAGTGAGTTTTTAACGTGGACAATTTTCGAGAAGAGGCCGGCCTTCAGTTCAGCCTTCATGAAGCTCAGTTTCATCTCGGTGGCTAAGTCAATAAGAAAAATTGCCGCATATGGGGTTCAGAGAACCCACACGTGACTATTGAGAAGCCAATGCATCCACAACGAGTCACTGTTTGGTATGGATTCTGGGCTGATGGCAGGGTTGTCAGATTATTTTGTACCTCTATCGCCAAATCAAATGTCAGAAATCGCCAAAAACCGCCAAATTTAAACAACTTCAGTTTTTGTTAAAAAAAATCGACAAATTTTATGAAGCAGTTTCTAATATTGAGTTAATCTATTTCTTCCGTTTTCAAAAATGGCGTTTTCGGTCGTCTACATATATTACAGTTTTTTAAATTAATTTCTCAATTATTAAATGTCTATTTTTTATTTTTTAAGAAAACCGAAAACATTTCAATACCATTTCAATGTTCTTATCTCGAACCTTTTATCTTATTTTTACTAATTCTCAAATGGTCATATCTTTTAAAAAATCTTTCTTTTCGTCCTCTATAAATCAAATATTTTATAGAGTGAAGTTATCCTACTAAGTTGCAAGGAAATCGGAAATGGTAATTTAAATAGTGTTCGGATTGACATTAACGCATTCTCTACAAAGTAACGCCAATGTAATAAGATCGGAGGACAGATTTAAAATTTTCTAAAATTAGCCAAGAAAATCGCCAACTATTTTATAAATCGCCAAAAATCGCCATGTCGCCAAATCGAAAATAAAGTCGCCAAACATGTTTAAAATTCGCCACGTTTGGCGAGAAATCGCAAAGAAATGACAAAGTTCAACCTTTCCAATAAAACCAGAAATTTGAAAAAAATAATCAGTACTTTTTTATAGCCAATTCTAATTTAAAATGCTACATGGCTCACCCTAATTTATATCGTCAGCGAATTTTCTTCACAAGAGCATTCATTTTTAATACAAAATTCCTGAACTGTTGTTAACTAGAGACTCAAAAGTAAAAAATAATTGAAAAATTTGCTTGCAAAAATTTGTTTTTGTCTTGTCTTTGCCTTGCCAGAACTACATAGCGATTTTTAATTTCAAATTGGTAACACTGCTCAAAAACTAAAGAAATATTTAAGTAACAGTCAAAAAAAGTAATATTTTTATACCCTACACCACTTCGTGGGCTAGGGTATTATTTATACGTATTTCCGTTTGCTATTTTATTACCCTCCGCTGTAGCAATTTAATTATTTCAATGGAATTAGAACACGATAGAGAGCACAGAACCTCTAGCATGCTATAAAATTGTCGTGAAATATGTGGTTCCGAACAACATTGAACCAAAAACGGAAAGAATAAACATATGGTTTCCATAACTGGGAAAGTCGCACAAAACAAATAAACAAGGTCACCCACGGCGGCACAGAATGGCAAGTAGAGAGCGAGCAAGCGAGAGAGGCACATCAATTGCGCGAGAAAGAAATGGCAGGAAAAGAGAAAGACTACAGACTACGGCAGCAAAATACAATAGACGTCATCAATAAATAAAGCAGAGCCAGAGGAAAGTATGAGTCATGCACTTAAGTATGGGTATCTCGGGGCGACAGACGAAAACATACACAAACACACACAGGAAAAGAGTTGTCAGTGAGAGAGAGCCACTAAGAGTAATTTAAAAGGCCAGAGAGTTTAGATATTTTTCATGTGTGTGCTTAGAGGAGGAAATGAAACAGTTATATTGATGAGTGGTGGAATAACGATCTCCGCAGAGAAAGAGATAACATTAGTTGGAGCTAGGTAAACATTACCTTTGTGAGTTGTAGGGGAGAGAGAGCGCACTGCATTGCTGTGGCTTGCAAGACAAACAAGATCTACTGTATAGTGTGAAGCGAACTATCTGAGAGATACTTTTGGTGTGGGCATTTATCGGTGAGTAAGCGTACGTGCGGCGCTCACTTGTTTAGGGGCCCTGCGCTGCTTAGTTGGTGCAGTGATTTCAAAGCGATTGGGTGTGTTTGTTTATAGTGAGTGGCAAGTGTCGAGTGTTTTGCGTCGGTTTCGGGTATCTTGCGGATATCCACCACCACTACGGAGTGAATAATTGAACACTAACAGATCGAAAGCAACAAAAAAAGATAATAAAGAAAACAAGCAAACAAAGAAAGAACAAACAACAGCAACAACCACCATAGACTAAAAACAAAATTCATTTGCATCAAGTCGCAGGGAACTCACAGACAGCAAAAACAGAAGAGAGAGAAAAAAACTAATAATAAAAAACAGCAACAACAACATCACAATCAATCTACAGACATAGAAAGTGAAGGAAAAAATTAATAAACATTTTAACTAAGAAAAAAATATTCGTTTTTTGCCAAAACAAAGCGATTGTGTAATCATCAGACGAACTACAGGTTTTCGGATAAAAAAAAAACTGGATAATAATCGTCGAGAATCAAAAGCCAACACGCAAATACACAACGACGACTAGACAGATTGGAACATTGGGTGTAGCTTGGAAGCACACAACACACTCTACTCTCAATCTCAACACTGTGGATTAACTCGTTCATCTAGATCATCAGCATGCAGGCGATTAAGTGCGTGGTGGTCGGCGATGGCGCCGTGGGTAAGACTTGCCTTCTGATCAGCTACACGACCAATGCCTTCCCCGGCGAATACATACCCACCGTCTTCGACAACTACTCGGCCAATGTTATGGTCGATGCCAAGCCCATCAACCTGGGCCTCTGGGATACGGCCGGCCAGGAGGATTACGATCGTTTGCGTCCGCTCTCCTATCCGCAGACCGATGTCTTTCTCATCTGCTTCTCGCTGGTCAATCCGGCCTCGTTCGAGAATGTCCGGGCCAAATGGTATCCCGAGGTGCGTCATCACTGCCCCAATGTGCCCATCATACTGGTGGGCACCAAGTTGGATTTGCGCGACGACAAGGCCACCATCGAGAAGCTGAAAGACAAGAAGCTAACACCCATCACCTATCCGCAGGGCTTGGCCATGGCCAAGGAAATCGGTGCTGTCAAGTATTTGGAGTGCTCGGCCTTGACCCAGAAGGGCCTGAAAACAGTATTCGATGAGGCCATACGCTCGGTGCTGTGTCCCGTAATGCGGGCCCCCAAGAAGCGCAAATGTCTGATTCTATAAATTTGTTTGTTAAGAACGGAAGTCCACATTAAGTTAAGAAAGAAGAAGAAGAAGTAGAAGATGAGCAAGTGCAACCAACGAAATAAACACGAAATATTCATAAAATGAATAAGAATAAGTAACCAGAACGAACAGAGAACAAAGGAAGTTGAGAACTTCCTCCAGCTGTTAAAGAACACAAATATTTTTGGGACAACACAAAAGAACGAGAAGCGGAAAAAGAAGTGGAAGAGATCCCCTCCCAAGTGGGGTGAAGTGGATGGTGGTTCCAATGGCAATAAACTGCTAACACTGTTTTAGTTTTTATAAGTGAAGAAGAAATGCAATTTATTTTTATTTTTTTTTAATACAGAAATTTTTTGTATTGTTTGTGTAGTCAGTCACTTTATTGTTTTTGTTTTTATTTTTATTTTCTTATTTCAAACGGAATTAATCAGTTTTATCTAGCTAACGACAAACACTATATGAATGTATGTATGTATTGTACTGTATGTGACAAACTATCGCCTTTTTATATACACAAAAAATATTAAATTAAAAAACCTATTCTTTTTTATAAACCTCAAAAAATGGGTAGTTTATTTGATGGCTCTATCAACCACAAAACTATGAGACAAAACCAGAAAGATGAGGGAGCGGGATTGTTTTGATCCACTTTTTTGTTTGATCATTGAGTTCTATCCGCAACTATCTATCCAATCTATCTGCCAGTGTATGTACGAGTATGTTTCTATGTGAAATAATTTTAAGTATACAATCTATATGAATGTACATATGTATGTATGTCAGTACACTTCTGTATGTGTGGCTGATGATGATGATGTTTTTTGTTTTATTATTTATTTATTTATCTCAATGTGGGGCCAATCATACATACACTCCGCCGTTGTCGCCGCCGCTTCACACGCATACATACATGTACGCATGCTGAGCAGAGCGTATGACATAAACAATTTGTACAGCAACAATTGGGGTATTCACTTCAATGAATTCAACTGCGCGGGGAAATTGCAATAATACCACGCAGTAACAATTTACAACAGGCCTCTTGTTAAAGTGAAATTAATTAAAGATCAAAAAATCTATCTAAAACTAACGATTTTTATTCAATTTTTTTCTCAAATTATATTTATCAAATCATTATTATATTTATCAAATATATTTGAAATTTTCAATAGCGTCATTTTTCTTCAATTTAAGATAAACAAGCTAAGGACGTTAAGTTCTGGCGGGCTGAATCATTTACCGACAGCTTATAGGTTATTGACATAAATACGCGAGAAATAGTTATTGCATTCCTAAATCTGAGTAGATTCCATACTACAATTTCGTTGAACAATTTTACTCCAGTTCAGTAACAATTTCCTAAAAGGTTGGAAAATTAACTAAATATGAGTAAATTTTCCCACTTTCAAAACCATAGTAAATAGTTCATTGACTAGAAATAGGTAGGTAAATTTACTTAAAAACATTTCTTTGGGTCTAACAAAAAATTCTTACAATTGAGTAAATTCATACTTGTATGGAAGAAAATCAGAAATTGTTTGTAGGAAATTTTAACTTAAAATGTGTTTTTCCTAAAATTAATTTTATTGAAATTTATGTCGAGTTCTTCGTAAATATTAAAAAAAATATTAATAATCTTATAAAAAATCATCTGAAATTGTTTCTTGAGTATTAATCTAAGAATCAATTCTCGTTCGTTTGCGGAGACTTATTTCTTAAATACTTCAAGTATTATTCTAAACAACCACTGCGAAGGCGCCTATCTTGCCTTCGCAACAATCATGAAACATTTAAGAATCATGTTGTTATTTTTTTTTTACCAGTTTTGCATACCCATTTGTTTGATTTTTTAATTAAATTGGACTTATTTTAAGTTCACTTTTCTCCTTGTATCAAGTAATATTTTCTTCAGTTTAAGTAAAAAATTACTGGTTTTAATCAAAAAATTAGCAAAATTGTCCTCATTTTAAGTAAGTTGATTGTAGTAAACAATTTACTTAGTTTTAGGGAAATTTCAGCTAAATTTTCCTCAGTTGATGTAAATATTTACTTGATTTGAGTATAAATGTACTTAGTTTTAGTAAAATTTCATCAAAAAAACCCCATGGGTTTATTTTCAGTCCTTGTTTGGGAAAAACGTTATCCCTCTGGACCGATTTTGGCCATAACAATCACATTCTGCGTAGTCTGCTTTAGACATACTCCAGAGGAGAAAATCCTTAAGTCAGACAACCCAGAAAAACCTTTACTGTGCCTTACCGGCTTTGGACATACGCCAGAGAAGAATTCCTTTAACAGGAACACAGTCAACCGTTTCTATGAGTAGCAGGAATTTGGCGTACCCCAGATGATATATTTTTGAGCGGTTTTTCATATTAAGATTTACTGATATTTTTGGGCGATTTTTCGCGTGAAAAAGACCCAGTTTTTTGGGCTATTTTTCATTGTAGATTTGGGTTGTTTTTCATTATTTATTATGTGGCCCAATTTTTATTTTGGGGGATTTTACAATTATTATTTTTTGGCGATTTTTGATATCGCCATCCGACATGATAATAATTTACGTGGATAATTTATTTACGTGGAAAGTCTAAATAAGACTTAAGGAGAAACTTTTTCTTTTTATGATTTTTTGAGATTCGGAAGTGTAATGTGATTGACATGTAGGCCGACTAGGACAGAATTACAAGCCGAACCATAATTATCGGCGGCGGCGGCGCTACCCAAAATGTGTCGGCGGCGGCGGCTTTCGGCTGATTTGCCGGCTCGTTCTCTCATTCGATCACCCCTATTACGAATTTTATTTGCCAATTTTGGGAAAAGGGAAGGAACAATTTTTATTGGTTTTTAATACTTTTTCTTTTATTTTTGGCAAGTAGTTCAATATTCGTTAATATTAGCTGATATTAGCCAATGTTCCCATAATTTCATATTATTATCTCATACAAATATTTTTATAATATGTGGTTGAAGTCGATATAAGCCGATGAAATCGGCGGCGGCGCGGCTCATTCAGAAAATCGGTCGGCTTGTATCTCTGGACTAGGATTATTATAGATTGTTTGGAATTTTGTGAAGATCAGGCGAAAGCTGATTGGTTGATTTTGATTTGATTTTGCGATGATATATTCTGACCGATCTTATCCTTATGATATTCCTGCATTGAGTCAATTGGAAATCTGAATTTTATTTACCCTTGGTCTTGTCAAATTTGAATAATCTGAGATCCATGAATAATGTTGGCCCCAATGGAGTGCCATTTTTATTTATTTGAAGGAAATATGCATTGTTCCTCCCCGAAAGTGTAGCTAGGTTGAGTGCTATTCCGAAGCTTTTTGAGAAATTTGTTACTGATGTGGTAACTCATGAAAGTAAACATGTCCCTGCCAACATGGAGGGTGGGTCATTTAAAACTTTAAGTTAGAATCGGCTATAAAAAAGTACTGATTAGTTTTTCAAATTTCTGGTTTTATTGGAATGGTTGAACTTTGTCATTTGGAACACAATATTAGTCATATGACTGCCTCGGCAGTACCTCATCCGATCAACCCAATTTTTCATTGCCGTCAGCCCAATAGTCACGTGTGGGTAATCTGAACCTCATATGCGGCAATTTTGCTTATTGACATAGCCACCGAGATGAAAATGAGCTTCATCCGAAAACACGGAACTTTTCCACGTAAATTTCTTACAGTTTGCGTTAAAGACTCACTACTTTGGAAGTAAGTTTTTAATATTTCGCAATTTTGTTCGATCGTATAGCGTCCCATTTTGCAAATTTCAAACATAAACCTGAAAATAAAAATTAAAAAAATATTCTACCTTTCAAAGTCAAAGTAATCGGTAGTTCAAATTTTAAATGACCCATCCTATAGGTATTGTTGAGTAGAAGAAGAATTTGTTTGTGAACTTTCCGATTATGCATACCTTATAAGCATATCACTTATAATTTCAACCGACTTTCAGTTTCTCACCGGATTTAAAAGAATCCATCAGGTCTGCATTACTCTGCACCGCTCATTACATTCCCAGCTTGAATTTTATAAAGTGAATACCCCCAATGAAAAGAACTTAAAGTTGTTAGTGTTGTTGTTGCTTTTGTCATCATATACTGAGATCAATTAAATTACTTGACATTCTAATACAAATGAAACTATGACCGAAATACGCACACAAACACACACACACATGTCTGTATATGGCGGGGCAGTGTAGTGATTAATTGGTATATAATAGAAAGAATATGTCCGTATGTATGTATGTACAGTGAGCATACATAAATCACACACAACTTGGAAGTTTTCTTTGACGTCATTAGTATTTGTGGCATCATTGTTAAATCGTTCGTCGTTTATCTCTCTGCAGCTGATCTCAACCTAAAAGCGACCTAAAAAAGCCATGGAATTTTCTCCAAAAACAGATGCTCATTAATGACGGACAACACACAAGTAAGGTAGACAGATAAGTCGTACATTCATTCGGGCACTCACTCACTGGCGGAGTGTCACAGACAATGTGAAACCTACGTGGTCATTACCCCCGATCGGAATGACGAAAATATCTAATCTACGCTTAAGCGGTGTGGGGCAGTGTATGTATAGTGAAATCTCCGCTCAAGAGATATTATTCCAGAACTATGTGTAATTGTTGAGAAATTCTAAAAAAGTGACCAACAGTTTTATAGGTCGAGACTTTCGATTTGTGTTTTTGTTGGATCGTTGGAGAGGTATTGATCACCAATTTCAATTTTTAGAACTTCCTAACCCATTAAGGCCCACTTTTTATACACTCCACGAGAGTATTATGTCTTTGTGCATTTGTTTGTAATACCCAAATGGATGCGAGATAGACACATTGTTAATTATACCGATACATACAAAAATTAAGCTAGTAAGCCCAATCGAACAGTCCATCTGCGTAATGCAATCTATGGTGGAGGGTTTATAAGATTCGCACGGTCGAACTTAACGCATTTTTTCTTGTTTAATTATCACCTCTAGTTCAAGAGTTCTTTCAACCACTTTTAATATATTTTTATATAAAATAGCTGCTGGGTCATATAGGGCTTTATGCAAGGTCATATTTTCGGTGACCGATCGACCGCACACTGTTATGGTGAACAATACACTATTTTAGACCCTAGTACGCTTTTATTTTAATGTACAATGGCGGTTTTCGTAGAATAACTGCACTTCTAATAGGAAAATGATTTTTTTAAATAGGAAAACCGAAAAAAATAAAAATATTGAAAAAATAATTTTATAAATGAATATAAAATTTGTATTATTTTAAATCACGCTTATAAGGCAAGGCTACCAAAACGTTTATACTGTATATATCGAAAGTACGACTTTCTAAAATCTATTTATTTTACGTGTCTACGCAATTAGTGGGATCATTCTAGCTGTAGCCGTTTGGTTGGTACCATTTTTATCCCTCTGTTCCCATTGTATCCTTGAAAGTAAGAATTTGGGAAAACCTCTTTATTTCTGTTGTCTACGCACTCAGAGGAATGTCTACGACGAATTTCAGGACTCTAGCTGCGGTCATTTCGTTGGTACAATTTGTATCCTTTTTTTCATTTCAAGCCCAAAATCCTCATCACTTTATTTTAGTGAATTTCATTATTCTAGGTGCATCCGTTTGGTTGGTGCCATTATTATCCCTCTATTCCCATTTCACGTCTTAAAATACGAATTTGGAAAAAGTACTTTTATATTATGTATCTACTCAATTAGAGGAATGTACACACTGAATTTCGTGTTTCTAGCTGTTGTCGTTTGATAGGTACCATTTTTATCCATTTTTGTTATAAGGAGTCCATTTGCGGGAATTTTTTCCCCTTTGGACCGATTTCGCCCAGTCGCAATCCCAGCCGATGTCCGACTATACGACCTATTTTTCCTTGGATTTTTCATCATTATACCCTCCACCTCCAGGATGGGGGTATATTCACTTTGTTATTCCGTTTGTAACACCTTGAAATATTCATCGGAGACCCCATAAAGTATATATATTCCGGGTCGTGGTGAAATTCTAAGACGATATAGCCATGTCCGTCTGTCTGTCTGTTGAAAGCACGATAGCGGCCGAATGAAATGAGCTAGGAGGTTCAAATTTTTCCTAAATGTGTCTTATGGTTGTAGATCGATTGGGATTGAAAGTGGGCGAAATCGGCCAAGAGGGAAAAATTTTTCCCTCACAGGGACTGAAAATACCCCTAATATTTAGAGTATTTCAGCATGTTTTTTGAAAATTTCCAATTTTATACACTTGAAATTTGTTTCGTACCTTCCTCCAGTAACGTGTAATCACAAAAAAGTACAAAAAAGTTTTAGTGGATTAAATGGGACAAAAGGGATAAAAATTTTACCTTTGATACGACAACAGCTAGAAACATGAAATTCGGTGTGTACGTTCCTATAATTACGTAGACATGTAAAATATAAAGATTTTTTGAAATTTGTACTTTTAAGGGATACAATTGGTAAAGGGGGATAAAAATGGTACCAACCAAAGCGCTGAATATAAAATCATGAAATTCGGTGTATGCATTTATCTGACTGTGTAGACGTGAAACATAATGAATTTGTTCGAAAATTGTACTTTTAGGCGGAAAGTGGGGCGAAAGGGATAAAAATGGTACCAATTAAAAACGGAATAAAATTGGTAGCTAGAATAATGATATTCAGTGGTTATACTCGTCTGTCTTCGTAGACACGCACAATATGAGTATTTCTCCCAAATCGTACTTTAAGGTCAACATTTAAACTTACTTCACTTCTTTGTAAAGTCGGCAGCCGGTAATCTACCGGTTATTCTATGGAATGCACTCTGTGGTGGAGGGTATGTAAGATTCGGCCCGGCCGAACTTAACGCCTTTTTACTTCTTTTTATATCTTGTGTTTATGATCTAATAAAAAAATTATAATTTTGATGATTTTTCACTGTAATCCTGGTTCATTTTGTAAAAAAAAAAATCGAAAAAAATCGTAAAAAATAGAAGCCATCATTTCACCACTTTCAAACTCACACATTCGCTTTAAAGTAGACCTAAGCACACTACTTTAAAATTTTAACAAAATAGATTGGTGTAATCATTTCGAAAGTCAAATCCTGCAGGTGGAGGGTATACAAATAAAGTTTATTATATTCGTACTTTTAAGGTAAAAATGGGCAAGTGGGGCAACATTTGTCACGTAATCAAATGGTTGCAGCTAGAATTATAAAAATCTGAGCGCATATACCCGCAATAACAAGTTTTTTAGTCTAGACCGCTTCCCTGAATTAACAACATGTTTGGCTTTATTTAAAGTACATTTACAAAAATGCTGTGTATATTGTTGTGAATCTGTTTTATTATTTATCATATAATGCTTTATCGTCCGATAACCTTGAGATCCTCATTAAGGGGTTTTGGCACCTCATTCCGCCTCAAATTGGAATGTCACAACAATTTGTTTAAATACATATATACCTAAGCCGCATTCAATTGACTTAGCATTGTAAGAATTTTTTAAATACGATTTAAACGAAAATAAGCACATTCCAATACCACAAAGATATCGACAAATAGTATGTAAATATATATAAAAAATGAATATAAATAATATACATATGTATGTACTCATACTTTGCCATAATTTCAACGAACGAACGTACATAAGTAAGTACGTCTGTAAGTCTCTCTGTGTACCAACAAGTGTATTATTTTATTTATTGCAACAAAACAACGACTCACTTTATTTAGGCACTAAAGAGTGTGTGTGTGAGTGTGGATGTGTATTACGAGCAGTCAATTCTATGCCGTTTGAAGCCAGCACTTGTTAGTCATTTTTGTTGTCAAATATCCACGGCAAACGAACCTCCGACGAGCGCACAGAAATTAAATGCGACGCGCTCACAAACAATCTTATCAAATTCAATTAAAACGATAAGAAATCATTGAGAGTTTTCCCCCGCCGACACCAACAACCACATCAATGCGCAGCGAGCGAGCGTAGCATTATCAACGGGAAGTGATTAGAAAAGTATTTTGAATTTTATGAAAATTAAACCAAATTGAAAGACTATCGCCGAAGCAGCTGCCCGCTAGCCGAGGGAGCTGGATTTATTATTAATGACAGGCGATTAAAGGTTAATAGAATGGCATGGAATGCAACCGAAGAGGAGGATTTTTTACAGGAAATTCCAGGGAATAGCTGAATAAATGTTATTCAAATTTGTGGGAAAATTTGTTCGGTAGAACAAATTATTTAATTCTCTTGAGTTTCGTTTTGCATGGGAATCAACCTTAATGACCTTTCCCGAGCTAGTGGCCATACACACTTGCCAAAAAACCATTTCGCTATTATATGAGGTATCAATGGTTGAAAATGTTTTACAAGCTTAAAACAATAACATCATTGGTAAGCTGGACCCCAGTACAAATTCCGCTATACGTTTTATTTGTCAGATATCTTCTACTTCCGCTATCCTAAATACCTACCGGGCAACAATGATCGTGTTAAAAAAGTATGTAGAAAAAATATAATTCAAGTATTAAAATGAAAAGTTATTTAAAATATAAGAAAATCAAAAAAAAAATGCTTAAGGTTTATGTATAACATTTTCTTATGTATTTGGGTTATCTAGACTCCATAGGGATATTTTTTTAATTTTTTACTAAAATTCCGATTTTTGCCGAAGTTAACTTTAATATTTGCACTCTAATTTTGAAAATAAGTAGGTCCGATAAAGCCATCTTATATGTCCATTTAAAGGTAAAAATTGATTTTTATATCCATCCTGGAGGGTATAAAACCGTTTGTAACACCTTGAAATATCGACCTGCGACCCTATAAAGTATATATATTCTTGATCGTGATAAAATTCTAGCCATGTCCGTCATTCCTTCTGTTTAAAGCACGCAACGAAACGAAAGGAGCAAGGACGTCCAAATTTTCCATAAATCCGTCTTATAGTCGTAGATCGGTTGTGATTGAAACTGGGCGAAATCGGCCCAAAGGGAAAATCATTCTCGTTGTAGTCATTTAGTTGGTACTATTTTTATCCCTCTGTAGCATTGTATCCCTTGAAAGTACGAATTTCGAAAAATTCGTTTATTTTCCGTGTCTACGCAGTCAGAGGAATGTATATTCCGAATTTCATAACTCTAGCTGCGGTCATTTGATTAGTTCTATTTGTATCCCCTTTTTACATTTTAACCCCAAAAAGTAGCAATTTTTAAAAATCCGTGTGTTTCATTATTCTAGGTACAGCCGTTTGGTACTTTAAAAATGGTACTTTATCCCTCTATTCCCATTTTACCCCTTAAAAGTACGAATTTAAAAAAATGATTTTATATTATGAATCTACTCAATTCGTGTTTCTAACTGTTGTCGTTTAATATGTACCATTTTTATCCCTTTTTTGTCCCATTTCACCCCCTACAAATAAGAACCACTTTATGGTGCACGTTTTCGCTATAAGGGGAATGCGCATAACAAATATCAAGCAAATATAAACAGAAATATTCAAAAAACATGCTTAAATACGCTAAAATATTAGGGATTATTATGGGTATTTTTAGTCCTTGTGAGGGAAAAATTTTTCCCTTTGGGCCGATTTCGCCCCATTTCAATCCCAAACGATGAAAATAAATCGTTGACGAAATTTTGTTTCTTCCTGTTATGTATATGTATATCAACATTATTTTCCCTTGGATAATATTATAATCTAACGCAACATAATATTTAACATATGAGTTAATTTCTTTATCCAACAATAATTATAATTCAATTTGTAACACTGTAACACACACAGCAGCTTCAACAGACTCTCTACATATTTATCAGACTTTCAACAAATCATATAAATTATTTACATTGAATTGAAAATTTAGTTATACGAATGAATATATGTACCATTGTATGATCTATGTATGTACACATACGAATTCCCATAAAGCCATACATAAATGCACATATGTATACATTGAAGTGGGTAAAGCAAATGACAAATATAAATAAATATAAAAAATAAAGTGTTTGCGTGAGAAACACTCTAACATTTAAACAAAGTGAACTAGGATGGTCAAATTTCCATTTAGATATATTTTTATATATTTTAAACAAATTATAATTTTGGAGATTATTTTTTGCAGCTTTTGGAAACGTAATTGTTATCGAGAGCAGCAGAAACAATTAAAAACTGCAGCAACTCAAAAAAGCACTCAATTTTTACACCAATCGATAATTCTGCTGGCGTGTATGTGGCAAGACCTATAATCGATGATAACACTTCCCCAGTAACGAAATAAAAACAAACAAGTAAAAACGGCGTTAAGTTCGACCCGGCCGAACTTTATATACCCTCCACCATGAATTGCATTCCACAGAGGATGTCGATTTTCGTAGAAGTGCTGTCATTTTATAGGAAAGTACATTTTTTAATATATCCAAACCAAAACAAATACAAATATTGAAAAAATAATTTTATAAATAAATATAATATTTTTATTATTTCAAACCACGCTTACAAGGCAAGTCTACCAATACCTTTACACTATATATATATACAAAATAATAATTCATAATCAGAATTCAAAAAATAAATATTCTTCTATTTATATTTTCAAAAAGCTTAAATACCATAAATATTGGTAGATAGTGGGTGTATTTCCATTCTATTTTAATTCCAAGAGTACAAATTTTGAAAATCCATTATCTCACGTACATAGTAAAAAATAATTTAACTTCATGATTCAACCAATTTTTGTCTTAAAAGTAAAAAGTACGAATTTGGAAAAATCTTTTTATTTTGCGTGTCTATGCAGTCAGAGGAATGTATACACCGAATTTAATGATTCTAGCTGCCGACATTTGCTTGGTACCATTTTTATGTCCTTTTTCCTATTTTACCCCCTTAAAAGTACGACTTTCTAAAATCTCTTTATTTTGTCAATGCAATAAGAGGAGAGAGGAGAAAGAGAGTCGTTTAGTTGGTACTATTTTTATCCCTATGTACCCATTGTATCCCTTGAAAGTACGAATTTGGAAGAAACCTTTTATTTTTCGTGTCTACGCAGTCTGAGGAATGTATATTCCGAATTTCATGACGCTGCGGTCATTTGGTTGGTACTATTTTTTTCCCTTTTTCCATTTTAATACTAAAAAGTTTCGGATTTTCGAAAAATCCGTTTATTTTATGTGTCTACGCAATCAGTGGAATGTATACACCGAATTTCATTATTCTAGGTGCAACCGTTTGGATGGTACCATTTTTATCCCTCTATTCCCATTTTATTCCTTAAAAGTACGAATTTTGGACAAATGCTTTTATATTATGTATCTACTCAATTAGAGGAATGTACACATCAAATTTCATGTTTCCAGCTATTGCCGTTTGAAAGGTACCATTTTTATCCCTTTTTCCATTTTAACCCAAAAAGTACGAATTTCGAAAAATCCGTTTATTTTATGTGTCTACGCAATCAGAGGAATGTATACACCATATTTCATTACTTTAGATGCAGCCGTTTGGATGGTACCATTTTTATCCCTCTATTCCCATTGTATCCCTTAAAAGTACGAATTTGGAAAACTAATTTTATATTATGTATCTACTCATTTAGAGGAATGTACACATCAAATTTCGCGTTTCTAGCTGTTGCTGTTTGAAAGGTACCATTTTTATCCCTTTTTCCATTTTAACCCCAAAAAGTACGAATTTCGAAAAATCCGTTCATTTTATGTGTGTATGGAATGTATACACCATATTTTATTATTTTATATACAGCCGTTTGGATGGTACCATTTTTATCCCTCTATTCCCATTTTATCCTATAAAAGTACGAATTTGGAAAAATACTTTTATATTATGTATCTACTCAATTAGAGGAATGTACACATCAAATTTCATGTTTCCAGCTTTTGCCGTTTGAAAGGTACCATTTTTATCCATTTTAACCCCAAAAAGTACGAATATCGAAAAATCCGTTTATTTTATGTGTCTACGCAATCAGAGGAATGTAAAGGGTGATTTTTTAAGAGCTTGATAACTTTTTTTTAAAAAAAAACGCATAAAATTTGCAAAATCTCATCGGTTCTTTATTTGAAACGTTAGATTGGTCCATGACATTTACTTTTTGAAGATAATTTCATTTAAATGTTGACCGCGGCTGCGTCTTAGGTGGTCCATCCGCTTAGTCCAATTTTGTCATTTCCACGTTTTTGAGTAACAGAGACCCAATTGGTGCGAACGGCGACGAATCGAAAATTGGTGGTCATCATTAACACTGGCCGATACAGCTGCGATATTTTCTTCAGTTCGCACTCTACGTAAGCGTGTTGGTGGTTTAATGTCCAACAATGTAAATTTGGTGCGAAATTTAGTCACAATAGCCCGAATAGCCGCTTCAGTGGGTCGATTAAACTGACCATAAAATGGAAACGCGCAATGAACTTTCTTAACAGAGCACGCATTTTGATAATAAAATTCAATAATTTGCAAGCGTTGTTCGTTTGTAAGACGATTCATGATGAAATGTCAAAGCATACTGAGCATCTTTCTCTTTGACACCATGTCTGAAATCCCACGTGATCTGTCAAATACTAATGCATGAAAATCCTAACCTCAAAAAAATCACTCTTTATATACCACATTTCATTACTTTAGATGCAGCCGTTTGGATGGTACCATTTTTATCCCTCTATTCCCATTTTATCCTATAAAAGTACGAATTTGGAAAAATACTTTTATATTATGTATCTACTCAATTAGAGGAATGTACACATCAAATTTCGTGTATCTAGCTGTTGCTGTTTGAAAGGTACCATTTTTATCCCTTTTTTCCCATCTCACCCCCTTCGAATAAAAATCACTTTGTGGTGCTCGTTTTTGTTATAGGGGGAATGCGCACAACCATTATCAAGTAAGTACAAGCAGACATATTGAAAAACTCTGTTTAAATACGCTAAAATATTAGGGAATATTATGGGTATTTTTAGTCCTTGTGAGGGACAACATTTTCCCTTTAGGCCGATTTCGCTCAGTTTCAATCCCAACCGATTTACGACTATAAGCCGCACTTCTGTAAAATTTGGACGTCCTAGCTTCTTTCGTTTAGATGCTAGTGTGCTTTCAACAGACGGACGGGCACGGCTAGATCGTCTTAGAATTTTATGACGATCACGAATGTATATACTTTATAAGGTCTCAGGTCGATATTTCAAGGTGTTACAAACGGAATGACAAAGTTAGTATACCCCAATCCTGGTGGTGGAGGGTATAAAGATCTACCACACCATTCTATTTTTGATTCTTAATTCATGAGATCGGGAATTTTTATTCTTACTTTCAAAATTTTTAAAAGGCTTCCCTTTTAGAAAGACAGCACTTAAGAACATTATCTGTGACCCCACCCTAATGTACATACTCGGACGGTGTTATGTATATGCTTGGTATGCAGCAATTGTTGCATGTCTAAAATTTCAAACATCACCGCCGACAACAATAGCAACACCCAGTGGTACCCACTGGTGATGACAAATGCAAATATCACTCACACCTCCGCCACCAAACACACACACACATACACTCCACGTACATATGTATGAATTCTACATACATATTATTCATATTTGTCGTTGCATTCAGAGTGTGTGTGTGTGTGCGCTCTGATATCATAAAATATGATTTATGTTTAATTGAGAAATTTATGCAAAATATGCATAAATTGCATTGAGAGTGTAAAGTGTGCCCTGTGTAAAGCGTACAACGTACACTGTTTCACTAACTACTCACTCTGTCTTCACTCCTCGTGCGAACAGATTCTTTTTTGTGTGTTTCGGACAGCACAATTTCAA
The DNA here is from genome assembly GCA_947397865.1 of Polietes domitor. Classification (NCBI taxonomy): domain Eukaryota; kingdom Metazoa; phylum Arthropoda; class Insecta; order Diptera; family Muscidae; genus Polietes; species Polietes domitor. The sequence goes on along the minus strand of OX377621.1, from coordinate 55,805,325 downwards.
CAACAAAATTAATTTAGAATTTCCTAAATGAATTTGTTATATTCGCCTGCCTGCATGTCCGTTCCGTCCCCGTCCGTCCCACTGTAATTTACAGTGCGGATGTCAAAAATTATCATGTTAGAATTGTTTGGTAATTAATATTTGTGCAGCATAACTTGAGGCGTTTGTGGAAAAATTATTAATTTGGTGGTGTGTTTGTGAAATGATTAAACTAAATGAGAGTTGGCTGGCTGGCTGGTCCGTCCCGAGGGCTTTATGAAGAGAATTTGAAAATTTTGGAAAATATTTCAAATATTCTAAAATGTAAATACACAAAAGGCCTCGGAAATTGTATGCAATAACAATCAATAAGGGAAATAATTTTTATGATAAATTGTTGTTTGTTCGTATTTTATATACCCTCCAACATCAAGTAGATTTCACAGTATTTAGGGTTGAGAAGATGGAAACCCTAGCATGCAAAAATATTTTTAGAAAACCTCAGTAAGTGGCAGCATTATGTCAAAGGGAAGGGACAATGGAGTAATTTTAGCTTGTAATGAAAACGTCTTTAGTAGCATTAAATTAAAATTAATTTAAATATTACTTGACATTAAAAATAAAAATGTTGTGTCCGAAACAAGAAATGGTTAAATTGGGTAAAAAAATCACCACCAACAAATTGTCACGGATATTTTTTTATTTTTTTACTAAAATTCCGATTTTTGTCGAATGTACTTCTAACATTTGTACTTTCATTTAGGCCCTTGGCATCATAATTATCTTTAATTGAACATATACTAGAGTTGAAAATTTACTGGAACTAAAAAAAAAACAAGTAAGGAAAGTCTAAAGTCGGACGGAGCCGACTATATGATACACTCCACTTGTTATGCTATTATAATTCAATTCTGTAAAAAAGTGAAATCGGGAAGGATTTTTGTATCCTGCAAATGTATGTGTTTCACGAAAAATGTTACATCGGAAAGGACATCTGCATGGGAGTATATTGAAACATGGAACGATGTGAACCATATTCACTATGTATGTTTATAGATGAAATATAATATGTAAAGCAGAGCTGTTAAATTTCGATTACGATTAGTAATCAATTACATTACTTTTTAAAAAGAATCGTAATGATTATATAATCCACTATTCAACAATTTCTGATTACTAATTGATTACGATTACAAATAATCAAAAAATAATCAGGATTACTTGCGATTACCCTTACCTTTCGGTTTTAGCTGGCAAAAGAACGAGAACAGAAAAAATCAAAACTGACATATATTGAAAAGTCAAAAGTTTTGACAAACAGACTACAATGACTCTCATACCGATTTCGCGAGAATCAAAAGTAATCACAAAAAATCAAAAGTAATCAAATGTAATCTAAAATAGTCGAAAGTAATCAAAAGTAATCTTTTAAAGTAGTCGAACTCATTTTTGGTTATTTTTCAGTAATCGCAAGTTATCCTGATTATTTTTTGATTACTTGTAATCGTAATCAATTACTAACCGTATAAAACTGAATGTAATCGTATTGTAATCATTACTTCTACTTTAAAAAAAGTAATCTAATTACTAATGATTATGATTACTAATCATTACTTAACAGTTCTGATGTAAAGTTTGGCCAAAATCGGCCTCACATTTGGGAGCAACATTTGTATATATATATAAAAAATTATATCTAAATCTGAACCGATCTTACCCACGTTCACCATGGATGTTTTTAGTTGAATTATAAGATGTTGTGCCAAATTTGAATCAAATCGAGTGAAATATGTGATTTCTAGAGCGGAAAAAGTCAACTCGGGAGCGACATTTGTATGGCGGGCTATATCTAAATCTGCACCGATTTGCTTCAAATTAAATAGCGCTCGTCCTTGATGCACAAAACTTACTTGTGCCAATTTTTGTTAAGATCGGACTATAATTGCGACCAGTAATTTGATTACAAAAATAGATGGGTCCACTTAGTAATCTTCAGTGGAATATTTAAACAAGTAAGGAAGGTTAAAGTCGGGCGTGGCCGACTATATGATACCCTACACTTAGCCATTATACCCTATGGTGTAGGATATAAAAAGGTCATAACATTTGAAGCGGGTGATATACGATGCAGCTATAAGAGGAGAATATACTACAAATTCCATACTTCTATCTGCATTTTGAACACAAACTTTGAATGGGAGCTATATGCAATGCAAATCTGAACCGATCTGACCCATGTTTAGCAAAGGTTTTCTAGTTGAAATATTTGACGCTTTCCCAAATTTTATGGAGTGTTAAAAATGTGGTTTCTAGAGCGGAAAGAATCAAATCGGGAGCTATATATTATCTGAACCGATGTGACCCACTTTCGCTATAGTAATTTCTATTTGAAACATTAGCTGATGTGCCGAATTAGAAGAAAATCTGTTCAAATATGCTATTTCTAGAGCGGAAATAATCAATTCAGTAGCTAGTAGTAGAAATTTGTAATGAGATATATATATATATATATCATCTGACCCATTTTCACCAGTGGTGTTTTTAGTTGAAATATAAGCTGTTTTCCCAAATTTGAAGAAAATCTGTCAAAGTTTGTGATTTCTAGAGCGGAAAGAATCAAATCGGAGGAGACATTTGTATGGGACCTATATATAAATCTGAACCGATCTATCCTAATTTTACCAGAGCTGTTTCTAGTTGAAATATACGGCGCCTTGCCAAATTGGACGAAAATCTGTTGAAATATGTGGTTTCTAGAGCGGAAAAAGTAAAATCGGAAGCAAAATTTGTATGGGAGCTATATCTAAATCTGTACCGATTTGCTTCAAATTAACTAGCGTTCGTCCTTATCCCATAAAACTTCGTTGTGCAAAGTTTAATTTAGTTCTAACAACAATTGCGACCTGGACTTTGATTACAAGAATAGATGGACAGACGGACGGACATCGCTAAATCGAATCAAAAAGTGATTCTAAGTCTATCGGTATAATAAACGATGGGTCTATCTCGTTTCCTTTTGGGTGTTACAAACAAATGCACAAAGACATTATACCCTGTGTTGTAGGTTATAAAAATATACGGATATCCTCTGTCAAAGTTTATTAGTAAAATTAGATTTTTAGCTTAATTTTTCGTGGGAGTTAAGCGTGGTTTTGGGTAAGATATGTGTATGGAATTTCAACAACTTCAAGCTTGTATGTATATATAAAGGTATATTTTTGTCATGCGAATATTGGTATTTTTTATGGACTAGTAAATATTATTGGCCGTCATTGCACAGAGTATTTCCCTATGTATCCAAAACTCTGGAAGTTATCTTAATTGGCATATTAATACTCATCATATGAATGACCAGACGCCCTAATATACATAGATGAAATATATGTACAATTATACAGATAAATATATATATAAACTAGACATAATTGCCGATATAATGATAGACATAATTTCATTGAAAAATACACAAGTCATTTTTCTCCTTAGCCAGTCGAGGCGAGGCGAACACACATTTTTCTTCGTGTCGATAAAATGTTATGAAAAATGACGGTGTAAACACAAACTTGAGTATGAAATCCGTAAAAAATATTTACAAAATTCTTAAAGAAAAAACGTATTTTTTTGTAGACAATTTTTCAAATTTCATTTAAATAATCTCGAGTATTACAAATGCCTGTACGAGTGAGTATTTCACCAAGAGCATTTTTTCGATTTTGGCCACATATTTTGCATCACATTCGCACTCGACATACAAATGAACTACCAAAAATCTGAAGAAGAAGAGGAAGGTAATTAAAACAATTAATTACAGGAGCCGAGACCTATAATTAATTACAATTTTTACATTTAAGTGCACACACATTACAACCGATGTAGAGAAGACCACGAAGAGTTAGCAGCAGACATGGCCAGGGGAGCTGAGATAGGCAGCAATCACACGTTCATAAATCCCTTTGTTTTAGATTACTTTGTCGGCATTTGCGGGCAATTGCATTAACCGAATAGTCGTTGATATATAAACCAAAATAGCAACATTGCCATCATCACCAGCACCAACACCACAGTACCGGCAATTTCATGTTCATGTTGCAACTGCAGCAACGCCAACAAACACGACAAGCAGCAACATCAAGAAACATTTACGACACTCAGTTATGCGAAGAATTCATCTGTGAGATATTGCAATGTCCGCAATGCACGACTACTTAATTGCTAAATTTTCACAGTCGAAGAAAATTAAACATGTACAGGGTGGTCATGGTCGACTATGTGATACCCTATGCGAAGATATGATAAATATGTAGAAAATAATATTGGTGAGTTTGTCTGGAGTGATTTGCCAAATACTTAATAGACCGAAGAAATTTAAAATGCAAATGTAATGAGAAAGCAAGAACTCTCATTACCAAATAATCTAAGGGGTAAGCTAATTACCCTTCGAATTACTTTTACACATCAATAGTGGAAATTTCAAATCTTATAGAATTTTTTTAATTTTCTATTAAAATTCGCGATGTTTAAAAAGGATTTTGCCCAGATATAAATTTCGATCGATTTGGAATGGAAATCTCTTAAGTGAAACCCACCATTTTCCACGAAACAAACACCTTTTAGTAGCGTATAGACATTACTAAAAGAAACCCCAAATTCATACACTCATGTATGCCCATTTGTTTGTACATTCGAAATTGTTTGTAAATCTTTCAGTATTTTGTAAAAAAAAAAAACACAATCACAACCGACCGACGGTGTTCTTGTACTCGTAGTACAAGTATCGTACACAATATTAGCATTTGTCCCCATACATACGTACGCGGGTAAAATTTATTTTGATAGTGCCAAAAAAATAGAATATTTCAAATAGCATAAAATCGCGAAATTTAATTTGAATTTGCTTTTGCATTTTTACCTTTGGCTGTTATCATCACTTGACATCTGTGAACATGGTCTAATTAAATGGGTATGAAACGCCAATGAAACATTTTAAAGGATAAATGCGTTGTTTGGTGCAGCATATTGGGCAAATGGTAAAAGGGTATGGCACAGAGGTGCGATTAGGTGGGAGCGTTGGAATGGTATTGATACTGAGATATATTGGAAATTATGGGGTGGACGTTTAATGTAATAGAAATAAAGAAATATCATAGATAGATACCTTTGTGTATTTGATTGTACCAGAAGAGTTCCATGTAAAACCAAGATGAAAGTTTCGAAGGTGTTCCGATTTTGAAAAGAAAGAAAATATGAATTTAAAAAAAATATATATATTGAAAATTATGGCGACAAGTCTGTAACGTTGAAGATTTGCATTTTTATACCCTCCACCTCCAGGATGGGGGTATACTACCTTTGTCATTCCGTTTGTAACACCTTGAAATATAGACCTGGGACCCTATAAAGTATATATATTGTTGCTCGTCATAAAATTCTAAGACGATCTTGCGATGTCCGTCCGTCTATTGAAAGCACGCTAGCATCTAAACGAAAAGAGCTAGGATGTTCAAATTTTCCCTAAATGTTTCTTATGGTTGCAGATCGGTTGGGATTGAAAGTGGGCGAAATCGGCCTAAAGGGAAAAATATTTCCCTCACAAGAACTAAAAATACCCATAATAATCCCTAATATTTTAACGTATTTAAACATGTTTTTTGAATATGTCTGTGTATATTTGCTTGATATTTGGTATGCGAATTCCCCTTATAGCAAAAACGTGCACCATAAAGTGATTCTTATTTGTAGGGGGTGAAATGGGGCAAAAAAGGGATAAAAATGGTACATATTAAACGACAACAGCTAGAAAAACGAAATTAGGTGTGTACATTTCTCTAACTGAGTAGAGACAAAATGTAAAACTATTTTTTCCAAAATCGCACTTTTAAGGGGTAAAATGGGAATAGAGGGATAAAAATTGTACAAACCAAACGGCTGTCCCTAGAATAATCAAATTCGGTGTATACATTCCTCTGATTGCATAGACACGAAAAATACACGGATTTTTCAAAATGCGTACTTTTTGGGGTTAAAATGAAAAAAAGGGGATAAAAATAGTACCGATCAAAGACCGCAGCTAGAGTTATGAAATACGGAGTATACATCCCCCTGACTGTGTAGACACGGAAAATAAACGGTTTTTTCGAAATTCGTACTTTTTGGGTCAAAATGGAAAAAGGGGATAAAAATAGTACCAACCAAATGACAGCAGCTAGAGTCATGAAATTCAGAGTATACAATCCTTTGACTATGTAGACATGGAAAATAAAAGGTTTTTTCCAAATTCGTACTTTCAAGGGATACCATGGTACCATAAAAATGGTACTAACCAAACGGCTACACCTAGAATAATGAAATTAAGTGAATACATTCCTCTGATAGCGTAGACACATAAAATATACGGATTTTTCGAAATTCGTACTTTTTTGGGTTAAAATGAAAAAGGGGGTACAAATAGTACCAACCAAATGACCGCAGCTAGAGTCCTGAAATTCGGAGTATACATTCCTCTGACAGCGTAGACACGGAAAAACGGATTTTGCGAAATTCGTACTTTCAAGGAATATAATGGTGCAGAGGGATAGAAATAGTACCAACTAAACGACTACAGCTAGAATGATGAAATTCTAACTGGGTAGAAACGTCAAATAAAGAGCTTTTAGATAGTCGTACTCTTAAGGGGGTAAAAATGGTACCAACCAAATGGCCGCAGCTGGAATCACGGAATTCGGTGTATACATTCCTCTGACTGCATAGACACGCAAAATAAAAAGTTTTTCGAAATTCTTACTTTTTCTTTTACGGCAAAAATTGGTTGTGTCATGAAGTTGGATTTTCAAAATTTGTACTTTTGGAATTAAAATAGAATGAAAATACAACAAACTTTTAGTTTTTAGAAAATATAAATATAAGAATATTTATTTTTTGAATTGACGTATTGATAGCCTTGCCTTTTAACCGTGGTTTGAAGTAATTAAAATATTATATTTATTTATAAAATTATTTTTTCAATATTATTTGTTTTGGTTTGGCTATATTAAAATTTTTATATATTTCTGTAATATAGAAATTTGAGAAAATATTCAGAAGTTTAAAGAAAAAGTTATTTGTTGAAATATGTGGTTTCTAGAGCGGAAAAAGTAAATCATATGAGACATTGGTATGGGAGCTATATAAAGGGTCCGCCATCTAACGTTTTTTAACTATTCAATCGTTGGACTATTATTTGTGGGGTGCCCGAGGCAGCCATTTGAATGAAATTATTTTCCATTATTAACCGGAGGGATTGTACTTTCAAATAAAAAAAGAAATTTGAGAAAATATTCAGTAGTTTTTTGATAGCATTTTCAAAAAAGTTTTTTGGCGGACCCTATATTACTTCACTTCTACGAAAATCGACATAAAGTTCGGCCCGGCCGAACTTAACGCCTTTTTTACTTGTTAACACTAAAAAATCAAATAAAAATCTAACAAAAATTTAAGTCAATTAAAATTTAAGTCAAGTACACTCAGAAAAATGACATTCTTAAATCTGAGTACAATCCATACAATACGCTAGACGAGTTTTCACCGACACCGATGGATCTGCCATGATGGCGGTCGTCTTAGAAGTGCTGTAGTAGGAGGAAGTTCGAAAGGAGTGTTAGTATAGTTTTTAATATTTATATCTATAGTATGTATAGATCCTGCACCTTAAGTTAAATAACAATTTATTAAAAACTATTCCAATATATTTTTTGGATGTACGATAACACTGTGCGACAGTCCGAAAACTACTTCAATCTTTTTTGTAGCAATGTAATCAACTAAAATAAATATTTTTATTTTCAGGAGAATTTCTTTAAATGTTTGAAAAAGGCCAACCCATGCGTAAAGCAATGTAAGTAGATGTAAAGAGGTTAGATCATAGATATAAAGGGAAAGTCTGTCTAAAAAAATGTTATGTTATCAAAAATCTAAATAGTCTTTTTGCGCTGGTTAAACAAAAATTAGAAAATAATGATTTTTCAAAAAATATTTTGCGTCTACAAAGAGTGTAATAACTTCTACATTTTTCCATAGATCATATACATTTGTCACTTGTTATCTATTAAAAAATATAATAAAAAAATTTTTTAAAAATTCGGAATTGTATTTCCAAAATAAGAGTACAAATATTTAGCGAAAATTGGAATTTTATTAAATTAAATTTAAAAAATATCCATAAAAGAATTTTTATACCCTACACCACTACGTGGACTAGGGTATTATAAGTTAGTTTTCTGCCGAATGTTTGTAACACCAAGAAATAATTAAGTATACGGATCGGCTTAGAATCACCAGCAGAATCGATTAAACGATGTCTGTCTGTTCGTCCGTCTGCTGTCCATCTAAGCTTGTTCGCACTCTACAGGTCGCAATTGTTGTCCGATTGTCATGAAATTTGGCAGAAGTTTTTTCGGCCAAGGACGTTTGGTATTGAATTTGGAGAAAATCGATAAGATTTAGAAATTACACTATTACTGCTCTAGAATACATATTTTACATGGGATCATGACCAAATTTTCAGGGTCGTGTTATATTTGAACTACAAATAGCTCACCGGAAAGTGGACCACATGGGTCTATGTTTTGATATATCCCCCATACAAATGTACCTCCGATTTACAATAATACTTCTTTAAATTTCCTTCTTTTAAAATTTTACGTCGGAACTTGATCAAATTTTCCACACAATGTTACATTTAGACTAGAAACACGTATTTGGAAAGCCAGCTATATAGGTCGAGCGATGTTATCGCTCTAGAACCCACATCTTACATAGGATATTGATAAAATTTTCAATAAAGAATACCTACTTTGAAAGTGATCTATAAAGACCCACTTTTTAGTGTCGCGCCCTTACAAATGGGCCCCCGTTTCAATTATTACTTCTCTAGGCCCCACATTTTACATCGGAAGTATTTCAAATTTTGCAGATTATATTATATTTCAACTATTAAAGTCAAATATATGGGTCCATATTTTGGTATAACCCCCATGCAAATTGGCCCCCATTATATTCTATTACATCTCTGGAACACACAAAGTGCATTGGATCTCGATATAATTTTGCATATCATGTCACATTTCAACTAAGAATACCTACTTTGAAAGTGATCTATATGGGCCCCATTTTTTGTTACCCCTCTAGGACCCACATTTTACATAGGAAGTTTTTCAAATTTTGCAGATTATATTATATTTCAACTAAGAGTACATCCTATGAAAGTCAAATATATGTGTCCATATTTTGGTATAACCCCCATACAAATTGGGCCCCCATTCTACTCTATTAGATCTCTAGAACCCATATCGTGCATTGGATCTCGATACAATTTTTCATGTCATGTCATATTTCAACTAAGAATACGTATTTTGAAAGTGATCTATATGGACCCACTTTTTAATGTAGCGCCCTTACAAATGGGCCCCATTTTTATTATTACCTCTAGGACCCAGAACTGATTCCTTCATGAATTTATAACAAATATATTTAACATCAATATTTATTCTGCAAAACCTGCCACCCCTTCTGTGTCTACCCTTTAGCGAACGTAAGTACCCACCATTCATATATTACCTGTCTGACATATCGCTTAGTCAAAATCTTTTGTTTAGATCATCTCGTTTTTTGGCTGCTTTTCATTCTCCCCCCCCTTCCCACAACCCAAAAAAAAATGAACGGACGCCATGTCATAGTGTTTGAAAAAACACTGAATGCTGTCTATTTTTATTTAATTCATTAAATGTAAATAAATGTATTCATGTTAGTTTTAAGTAATAACGTAATTTTTAAGAAACTAAATGTTGTAGACGAAATACAAATTTATAATTTTTCAAAATCACACTCCTACACTTACAATGGTGGCTCTTCTTTCAAAATCTCAAATGTAGAGACAGATATATGAGTAGAGGCAGACAGGCGGAAGGAAGGACGGACGGACATATGCTCCGCACATGAGTTCAAATCACTCAACGCACTTTCATCCGTTCACTTGCCGTTGACATTAAAATATTGTAGGTGCGGCGTGCCGTGCCGTGGCGTGGCGTGACCATTGCTACTGAGTGTTGTGTAGGGTTGTGAGGGAGGATACGGAGGGGCGGTTGGGAGGCCTACGAGTATGTTTGTTCCACAGTAACAAAATTCGTTTTCATGCCGCCACTAATTAATTTTGAAAATCTATTACGAGCACATAGTACTCACCCATATGTATGACGATAGCTATTTATAAATGTGTGTGTGTGTGTGTTTGTAACACTGTGTTACATGGATTTTGGGGCCAGAATCGGGATGTGTTAATGATATTAATGTGCTTTTGATGGCAGCTAATGAGTTGTCCTTCAAAATTCATTATAAAAGTTTTATAGTTTGAATATATCAGATTTTGGAGAATTAGAATATGCCATGATAGTCTCATTATATTTTTTAGATTTAATACCTGGCCCGGTCGCCTGCCAGAAAAAACAGCTTCTTGCCAAATTTCACGGCGATGCACCAACAATTGCGACCTGTAGTAAACCGATTTAGCTGGTAGTTATTCACAAAAAATTTTGAAAATAAAAAAATATATAACCACAAAAACTCTTTTCGGTTTTAAAATATTCAGGAATTTTGTTGTTTTCTAAAAAAAGTCTGTAAAAACCAAAATAATTTCTGTAGCTCAGTGTCATCTGCGTTATGCCACATTTTTGAAATTGTTTGTTTGTGATTTTCAGTTTTTGTTTTTTCTCCCTGCTCCGCTCTTTTCTATTCTCCCGAAATGTTGCAGTAGCTTTTATTTTGTATAAGATTGATTGATGTGTAGTAATTGCATTTATTATGAACGAATACGAGGCAACATAGTGCGAGGCCTCCTCGCATGTTCAGCCAAGTAGTAGTTGTGGCATGATGATTTTGGGTGATAAAATGATGTGAGATGTGTGAAGTGAAATGTGAAATGTGCATCAACACCATTTGGTTTCACACAGTCATTTGAGACTTTTTTCTTAAAAACTACTGACTTGGTTGGTTTTATTTAGACATTGTTTCTTTATATTTATATTCACGGTGGGGAACGAATTAATAGGGCAAGTATTTGTCTAGTCAAAGTAAGAAGTGAAGTACGCATAATAAACTAGAAATGTATATATTTTTGATGAAATGAAGTCATTTAGAAAATGTTTAATTGCAAATATTTTATATTTTTATACCATCTTAATTACACATTATAAAGTATGATAAAGTTGAGAAGTTACTTCGAAACGAAAGAGTTCATTGGTTTTGCTAACATTGAATATCCCTGAGGATGATCGTCGATGACGATCGAAAACTCGGAAAAGAATAAATAAATAAAACAATTTAAAAAAACTAAACATCAGTTTTTTGATTTGTTCATGACCTCAAGCCAGACTATCCGGAAAAATAAAAAAAATAATTAATAATATTTGAAGTTGCATTCTATTAAATATAGAAGCAAAATGGTCTTGAGCCAGGACAATATCCCAGTTCAAATCAAATATTGATTACAGACCAAAAAAATACAAACGAAAAAAGTAAAACAAATGATCGTTGGCAGAAGTATTGCTGGGTAACTATACCTGCATATACGCATACTTACAAATGCAACTCAATGAGAATCTTGTAAGATGGCATGTGTGCTTTATTACTTGGTGCGATTTTTTAAACGCAAATTCGGCAAGTGAGTTGTGCTTCTCGTTCGTTTGTGAGAATCATCTCCTTATAGAGGCCGGGTTTGTTGTTGAAAAGTCGCTGCGAAGCCACTTGAAAAGACTTTTGACATGGCCGAAATCATGATCGTGGTAGTCTGCAGCCAAGTAATAAATGTCACCATGCCATTTGTAAAAAAATTTGCAGTCTATTAAATATAGCTCAAAATATTATATTTTTAATGTTTAGTATTCCATATCATTAGAAAACTTTACGGTTGAAGCAATGGCCCTTGAAGCAATATTGTATTTTTACTAAAAAATAAAAAATCTGAGTCATATAATTAAGAGTTTGCACTATTTTTGCAGACAATTCTCTACCTATTTTTATACCCTCCACCATACTAACTTTGTCATTCCGTTTGTAACACCTTGAAATATCGACCTGAGACCCTATAAAGTATATATATTCTTGATCGTCATAAAATTCTAAGACGATCTAGCCATTTCCGTCTGTTGAAACCACACTAGCATCTAAACGAAAGGAGCTAGGTCGTCCAAATTTTCCATAAATGCGTCTTATAGTCGTAGATCTGTTGGGATTGAAATGGGGCGAAATCGGCCCAAAGGGAAAAAATTTTCCCTCACAAGGACTAAAAATACCCATAATAATCCCTATTATTTTAGCGTATTTAAGCATGCTTTTTGAATATGTCTGTTTATATTTGCTTGATATTTGGTATGCGTATTCCCCTTATAACTAAAAACTGCACCATAAAGTGATTCTTATTCGTAAGGAGTGAAATGGGGCAAAAAAGGGATAAAAGTGGTACACATTAAACGACAACAGCTAGAAACACGAAATTCGGTGTGTACATTCCTCTAATTGAGCAGATACATAATATAAAAGTATTTTTTTCAAATTCGTACTTTTAAGGGGTAAAATGGGAATAGAGGGATAAAAATGGGACCAACCAAACGGCTGTACCTAGAATAATGAAATTCGGTGTATACATTCCTCTGATTGCATATACAAGTAAAATACATGGATTTTTCAAAATTCGTACTTTTTGGGGTTAAAATGAAAAAAAGGGGATAAAAATAGTACCAACCAAATGACCGCAGCTGGAGTCATGAAATTCGAAGTATACATTCATTTGACTACGTAGACATGAAAAATAAAAGGTTTTTCCAAATTCGTACTTTCAAGGGATACAATGGGTACGGAGGGATAAAAAAGTACCAACCAACCGGCTACACCTGGAATAATGAAATTCTTTGTATGCATTCCTTTGATAGCGTAGACACTTAAAATAAACAGGTTTTTCGAAATTCGTACTTTTTGGGGTTAAAATGAAAAAAGGGGATAAAAATAGTACCAATTAAATGGCAGCAGCTAGAGTCAAGAAATTCGGAGTATACATTCCTCTGATTGCGTAGATACGGAAAATAGACGCATTTTTCGAAATTCGTACATTTTGGGGTTAAAATTTAAAAAGGGGATAAAAATAGTACCAATCACATGACCGCATCTAGAGTCATGAAATTTGGAGTATACATTCCTCTGACTGCGTAGACACGGAAAATAGACGATTTTTTTCGAAATTCGTACACTCAAGCATACAATGATACAGACGATAAAAATACGTCTGATAATGGATTTTCAAAATTTGTACTTTTGGAATTAAAATATAATACCAATATTTATGGTATTTAAGCTTTTTGAAAATATAAATATAAGAATATTTATTTTTTGATTTGAAATAAATAATGGGTTTGAAATATGTAAAATAATATATTTATTTATAATATTATTTTTTCAATATTTGTATTTGTTTTGGTTTGGCTATATTAAAAAAATTATATTTTCCTGTAATATTACTGCACTTCTACGAAAACCGACAACCTCTGTGGAATGCAATCCATGGTGGATGGTATATAAAGTTCGGCCCGGCCGAACTTAACGCCGTTTTTACTTGTTTATAATCTTTTTGCATAGTGTAATTTTTGCAATTACACTATTCCATAGATGAATTCAAATTCATCTATGCTCAACCTTACAATTGAAGTGTTTAGTAAGCAATTTATTCCCAAAAAAATCCATAGATCTGCCCGCCTGCAAGTGTTACTCATTTGTCTTGCGGCTAAAAGGCATTCCCGTCATTTGCCAGGATTACTGTTTGTCACTTAGCCTGTCTCATTGGTAAACATTTCTCTTCAATCCATATTGTGAATGTTAGCTTTTCAATTACTGCTGCTTCGGTTACGGGTTTGGCTCTTTGTTCTTGTTGTTGTTGTTTTTTTGCATGAGGCTCGGATCGTTCGTATCTATGACAGACTAACGAGGCTGATGCGCCGCAACAGGCAATTTAAGGGTAATCAATCAGCATTAACTTGTCAAAATATGACACAATTGTCAAATGGATGATAATTCCTTTAAAAGCGAAAGAAGGGCTTTCAAATGATTTAATTACATTCATGTTCAGATAAAAGCAAAGCAAACAAAAACATTAAACGAAAAAAATAGTTCCTACATTAAACCAAGAAGTTGAAATTAGTTTAAACATCTTAAAATATTCCCCGTTCATCAATCAATGGAAGTGAAGTTTCCCAGAAATAGCCTAATTGCTTTCGTTAGAAAGGAATTAGCCAATTCGTCTTCGAACATACCATAATACAACAAACTCACCACACCTCCCATTTGTTAACTTGCAAGTATGTAGTTACCTGAAAGAAAAATAGAAAAAATTAAATTAATGTAAGCTCTTTATAAATACAATCCAAAGGTGTAAATTTAAATTAAATCTGAAGAAGACAAAATAAAAATACAAAAATAACAAACATCATTAATGCATTAGCACTCGTACCCAGAGGTACGACGTCAGACTTGCTGCCGGCCAATTGCTCTAATCTTTAACGATACTACCGACCAGGTTATCCAATGGAAATAATAAACTGACCCGTGCATGCCATCATCAATAAGTATAAAACTCACTGGATAAAACCATATCCGGTTTCCGGTAGTCTGTGTAACCGCCGATGAGATGTGAGATGAAGAACACTCGCACCTAGTGGACGTTGCTCACTACGAGGGCAGTTTAATAAGCAGCCTAGATCATTTTTTGATAAACAACCAATCTCTTAATAGGCTACATCACAATAATGGAGGTAGTGTCTCGATGAAGTGCATAGTGAATTGATAAATATCGCTCAAACCGATCAGAATTCAGCGAATTCTCAGAAATTATCAAAAAAATCTGTGATATATTTTCCAATGGTAGACGAGGATTCCAATAAGGACAAGGACGATGATGGAGCCACGAAAAATCGCCCAATGAAAAATCACTCACAAAACAATACCCAAAAAATTGTGATTATTTCATAATTATTGGGCAATATATCATTCTTCCTTTAGGATAAATTTTCATTACAAAAATCACCCAAAAATCAATGGGCGATATTTCAAAAATTCAAATATGAAAAATTAGGCAACGCAGAAAATCTTCACTCCGCGTAGCCAACTCTGAACCTACTATATATGAGAAAAATTTTTGGGCGATTTTTCATATTAAAAATTAACCAAATTTCAAATGGAAAATTATTAAATTTGTGGGTAATATTGGATTTTTTTATACCCTTCACCATATGATGGGGGTACACTAACGTTGTCATTCCGTTTGTAACAGCTTGAAATATTGACATGAAACCCTATAAAGTATAAATATATTAAAATAAATCAAAGCAGATAAAAATTGCAAAAAAGCATGGTGGCAATTTTAATAAAAAATCCTTAATTTTGGAACACATTTCCCCACTTTGGGAATTCGGATTTTTTTGGAAAAAAAAATGGTAATTTGTTCATCGTTTTTATCTTTTTGTCGAATTTTAAGTACTTTGATAGAACTTAAATTCGAGAGATTTGAACTAGAATGACCAAAACTGGTATTTTTGTTTTAGAGAAAACTTCAGTAACTCAGTCAATCGTTTTACTTCTTACAAAATGTGTTATTCAAATGGATTTACAAGTGGTACGGTTACCTAACAAAATAATGTGCAAAAACATTGTCAAATTTGAAAAATGTCTAAAAAATGTTTAAAAAATGTCTTTGCTGGGCAAAAGCACACAGATTTCTTTCTTGAAGAAGCTATATATCGATCGAAAGCTACAGGTTTCTCATATCCGTTCCAGGTTCTCAAATCCGCTGTGATAGTGAAAATCGGTTGATAAACAACTAAGTTACATGCATATAAGTGAGAAAAGGTACGAAGCCGTTTTTTATCCATAACTCAAGATTTTTTTTGGTGGGTGGGGGGGTGGTGGGTGTTGTGGCAAATTTCAAATACAGGTTCTTCTTCTACTCGACAATACCTACCACAAAAACTATCACTTCTCAGAGAGTTTCTGGACTGTCACACATTGTTATTAATCGTCATAAAATTCTAAAACGATCTAGCCATGTCGGGCCGTCCATCTGTTGAAAGCACGCGTCTAAACAAATTTTTCACGTCCAAATTCTCTAATGATTACATCTTATCGTTGTAAGTCGATTGGGCTTGAAAATGGGCGAACTCGGCTCAGCGGTAAAAAATTTTCTCTGACAAGCACAATAAATACTCCTAATATACACTAATATTTCGAGTATTTAAGCATTTTTTAAATATGACGGCTTATATTTTCTTGATATTTGGTATGCACATTCACCTTAAAGCACGCTAAAGTAATTCTTATTTTGGGGGGGGGGGTGAAATGGAGCCAAAAGGGATAAAAATGGTACCCATCAAACAACAACCGCCAGAAACACGAAATCCGGTGTTTACAATCATTTAATTGAGTAGGCTCGTAAAATAAACAATTTTGTACTTTGAAAGTGGTAAAGTGGGAATAGAGAAGTGAGATGCGCAAAAAGGGATAAAAATGGTACCAGTCCAATCGCAGTAGCCAGCAACATGAAGCAACGGTTTCTACATACCTTTAATTGCGTATAATTTTAAGCGATAAAATGGGAATCTAGGTTTTCACATTACTCTGACTGTGAAGACGCACAACATAAAGGTATTTTTCGAAATTTGTAAATTTAGGTTGTACTAACCAAACGGCTGCAGCTATATTAATGATATTCGGTGTATACATTCATCTGACTGCGTAGACATGCTTTTGAGGGGTAAAGTGGGATTAGAGGGATACAAATGTACCAACCAAACGGGTACATCTGGAATAATGATTTCTGCTGTGAATTTACTTCATATTTGGTCAGTTCAATCATTTTATAGCGTGAACGCGCACCATAAAGTGATCCATAATTTTAAGGCGGGAAATGGAGCAAAATGGTACAAATTAAACGACAATAGTTAGAAAGGTGAAATTCGTTCTGTACATCCCTCTAATCGCAATTCGTACTTTTAAGGGGGGAAATGTTTAAAAAGGGATAAAATTGGTACCGAAAAAAAGGCTGCAGCTAAAATAATGAAATTCGGTATGTACATTCCTAGACGTACACAATCGAGAAAATTTTCTAAACTTGCACTTTTATGGGAAAACGGGGAGAAAGGGGATACAATTGGTAACAATTAAACCGCTACAGATGGAATAGAGATTGGTGTATATTTCGCTTTGGTTCCGTAGACGTGAAATATAAAGCGATCTTTCGATTCTCGAACATATTTAGGGACAAAGTGGACAAAAGGGATAAAATTGGTGCCGACCAAATGACTGCAGCTGGAATCATAAAATTCAATGTGTACACTCTGATTGTATAGTCGAGTAAGAAAAAGAATTTTTTTGGAAAGTTGAATTTTTAGGGAAAACTGAGCGCAGGGGATACAATGGGAACAGAGGGTTAAAAATTGTATTAACATCACTCTATTTACTTAGAAACGTAAATGAGATTTTCGAAAGTCGTACTTTTAAGGGGGTAAAATGTGGAAAAAGGGGATATAAATGGTACCAACAAAATGGCCGCAACTAGAATCACAGAATTCGGAGTATTAATTCCTTTGACTGCATAGACGTGCAAAATAAAACTTTCCAAATGTTTATTTTTTCCTTTTACTGGAAAAAGGAAAAAGTAATAAAACTGGTAGCGAGCAAATGGTAAGAATCGTGATAATGAGAGATAATATTTATATTTTCAAAATTTTTTACTTTTGGAATTAAAATAGGATGGAAATATAGGGTTGGTCATTCATAATTTTAAATATGAACTACCGATTACTTTAACTTTGAAATGTAGAATAACATTCATTTTTTTCCAGGTTTATGTTTGACATTTGCAAAGTGGGATGCTATACGTTCGAACAAAATTGGGAAATATTTAAAACGTATTTCCAAAGTAGTGAGTCTTTAACGCAAACCGTAAGAAATTTACGTGGAAAATGTTCGGGATGTGAGTAGCGTGTTAATGAAAATGGGTGGGTATTGGACAAACCAACCCGTGTACCTTCTCGTCCAGTGCGTTCAATCGAAAACATTGCTGCTATGGCTGAGAATATCCTAGAATATCCATCAACATCAACTCGTCATCGTTCTCAGGAACTGAACATTTCTCGCACATCTTTGAGACGAATTTTGCAAAATTTGCACAAAAATGGGTTGATCGCATGAGGTATTGCCGAACACGCCGTGGCAATCATATGAATGATATTGTGTTCCATTATTAAATGTTCAACCTTTCCAATAAAACCAGAAATTTGAAAAAATAATCAGTACTTTTTTATAGCCGATTCTAATGTAAAGTTTTAAATGGCCAAACGGCTGTAGCTGAAAATGCACCACACTATCCCTAATATTTTGGTTATTTAAGTTTTTTTTAATTGCTGGCTTATATTTACTTATTGAATAGACATGAAGTATTGTTTCGATAAATATAGTATAAACATAGCGGTAAACTTGACTTATACGCGTTTTTAAAACAATTAACCTTTTATATTTCTTTATAAAAGTAGTTTTTTTTTCAATATCTTTATTTGGCTATATCAGAAAATGTAATATTTTGATGCATTTCTACGTAAAATCGACTGTCTCATGGTGGAGAGTATATAAGATTCGGACCATCAGAACTTAACGTCCTTTTTTCTTGTTATTTTTATTTCTGTTTTTTTTATTAAATGTTTAATCCCCATTTGATAACCCTTTACTACTATCCCCATGTCCATTGACTTTTGTATATAATAGTTAAACATTTTAACCGAGTGATAGTGACGGTGGCGGTGCAACGTGAAAACATATAGAGAAACAATGGGCAGAGCAGCAAAATCAACCAGAGAAACTTTATTCTTCGACACGATGATGTTCGAAAGCAGCAAAGACATGCATCAAGAGAAAAGTTAAATCATGCCAACAGCATGGAGGGGCTGTGGATGAAGACACAACCATCCCCCCCATCCCCTCCATGGTGTGATATATAGCTGCTACTACAGCTCTCCACATTGGACACACTTGGTCATTGCCGTGGCTGGAAGTGCAGTTATGGTGGTGCTTGTGCAGCCGACAAGTAAGTTCATTACTCCGGTTCCTTTGGATTTTCAATAGCAGACTCAATGAATTCCGTCCTGTGTTCTGTGACGACCAGACTTATTCTTTTTTGTTGTGTTTTGCCTCCGCAGACTCTCCAGTAGTCCTGGCCTGTCACTGGAGACACAGAACGGTGGGCGAGTGTGTGTTCCAGTGGGCGAGTGTGTGTTCCAGTGGGCGAGTGTGAGAGTGTGTATGTGAGCGTGTCCCTGTGACAGGTTACTGGTTTAATCGTGTGTAATGTTTTCCCTGATAAAGTCGGCGGCGCACGTATTCGCTGTCACATCGTAAAGTTCTCACAAATAATATCAGCAAAAGGGTCAAAAGCGTTGCCCGGCGACATTGTTCCAAGTGCTTGGGGAAAATGTCAGATTTCCATTATAACGCCAAAGTATCAGATACGCATATAGACGGTGTGTACAATGTACGTACATGCGAGTACATAGCATCAGGTGTAATGCCAATGGACATAACTCACATTTTTATTTTCAAACAATTGAACGAACATTTTCTGAAGATTGGTTTGTTTTCTTGGTCTGGCAAATATCAACGATATAGGATCAACATAGCCATAACTTCATTAGAAAATCTCTAAAAAAATTCTCTATTTTCATTTCCGTATTTATATCCTAAATAATATTAAAAAGTTGCATTTCAAGCCATATTTTATAAATTTCTGAAAAAAGTCGTGGATGTTTCGGTGGCTCCCAGCTCTGTATGTAGTTAAAATGGTCAAAGAACGTTTCGGAAATCCTTCAGAAAAGTAAAACAAATTACCAAACCCTTAATAATATTTCCTTTTTATCTTTCAGCAATACCATACGAAATAGTTTAACTGCTATTCGAATTTTATAAATTTCTACTTCGTATTAGTGTTGTTACTTCCTTTTGCTGTTCATCCAAAGGTTATTTATCCGGGCATGTATGTATGTATGTGTGTTTGTTTGTTCGCGCAATTGTTAGCCCCCAAGATACGAGTATCAATAATCTGTAAAGACATGTTAAGCTACTGATATTTTCTATACAGAGATGACAGCTATTGTCATGTTAAAAGTAATTTTGTTTTTGTTAAAACGATTTATGAAAAGTTAATCCGTTGCTGGATATTTAAGTGGAAAAGTTTGTTTAAAACTCTAGTAAAATTACACCATAAATACTGGTGCTGGGTAATTGTGGATGGCCAGGATGATGATGATGACATAGTCAACAGGAGTTTGTAATATCGCATTAATTGTTGGACCAATAAAAGTTCAAAGGCATGTATTTGAAATTCACTTTTTAATCGAAAGTCTAATTTTCTGTTCATAATTTTAAGGGTGTACATGAGACTTAAATGGCTATGATGGATGTTGTAGGGCCGCTGAATATTTGGTTTATTAAGTTATCAAGGCTGCCCTAAAAAGGGTAGCTTCGGCCCGACGATTTCTAGAAAACCATATTGAATAGTTCAAGAAAATTAATTAAAACCTGGATACTTACAAATGATAGACAATTTTTGAGGGCAAGCCCACAATTCTCCAAAAAAAGAAAACAAAAATTCCCTAAATTGGAAATTTTTATTTTAGGTTTTAAAAAGGATTTCTCAGAAATATAATATTTTAGACAATTGTTGAGGGCAGTTTTGAATTCAGTGATGAGAAAACGAAAGTCCCAAAATTGGAAATTTTCATTTGGGGTTCAAAACCATATTTCTAGCAATGTTTTGTGATCAATTTAAAAAAATCCCACAATTCCCAAAAAGAAAACAAAAATCTCCAAAATGGGAATTTTGATTTTGCGGTTTAAAACTGGGTTTTCCAAAAATATGGCAATGTAGACACAATCCAATGACAGTTGTGTGTTAAATTTAAGCAAACCTGGAATTCCCAAGAAGAAAACCAAAATCCCCCTTCAATGGGAAATTTCATTTTGGGTTTTAAAACCGTGTTTCCCACAAATATGGCATCATAGACACTTTTAAATTAAAGTTTTGTATTCAATTTAGCCAAATCTCACAATTCCCAAAAAGACAAGAAAAATTCCAAAAATGGAAATTTTCGTTTTGGGGTTTAAAACAGGGATTCTCGTATATGGTGTTCATTTATTTCTGGTAAAAGACCCATAATACCCAAAAAGTAAACATATAATCAACAAAATGGCAATTTTCATTAATTTCATGAAATAAATGAAATTTAGACAGATCCAAAATTAGAAAAACGAAATCCAATATCCCCATAAAATGGGAATTTTTATTTTTGATTCTAAAACAGGGTTTCTCGTACATATGAAATGATATGAATATTTTGAGGGCAATTTTCTGTTCGATTTAGAGAAACCTACGACTCCCAAAGAGAAATCAAAAATTCCCCAAAATGGGAATTTTTTTTTTTGGTTTTATCGAAAATATGAAATGATATCTACATATCGAGGGCAATTTTCTGTTCGATTTAGAAAAACCTACGACTCTCAAAGAGAAATCAAAAATCCCCCAAAATGAGAATTTTTATTTTTGGTTTTATCGAAAATATGAAATGATATCTAAAGAGTGATTTTTTTGAGGTTAGGATTTTCATGCATTAGTATTTGACAGATCACGTGGGATTTCAGACATGGTGTCAAAGAGAAAGATGCTCAGTATGCTTTGACATTTCATCATGAATCGTCTTACAAACGAACAACGCTTGCAAATTATTGAATTTTATTATCAAAATGCGTGCTCTGTTAAGAAAGTTCATTGCGCGCTTCCATTTTATGGTCAGTTTAATCGACCCACTGAAGCGGCTATTCGGGCTATTGTGACTAAATTTCGCACCAAATTTACATTGTTGGACATTAAACCACCAACACGCTTACGTAGAGTGCGAACTGAAGAAAATATCGCAGCTGTATCGGCCAGTGTTAATGATGACCACCAATTTTCGATTCGTCGCCGTTCGCACCAATTGGGTCTCTGTTACTCAAAAACGTGGAAATGCCAAAATTGGACTAAGCGGATGGACCACCTAAGACGCAGCCGCGGTCAACATTTAAATGAAATTATCTTCAAAAAGTAAATGTCATGGACCAATCTAACGTTTCAAATAAAGAACCGATGAGATTTTGCAAATTTTATGCGTTTTTTTAAAAAAAAAGTTATCAAGCTCTTAAAAAATCACCCTTTACATATCGAGGGCAATTTTCTGTTTGATTTAGAAAAACCTACAATTCCTAAAAAGAAAACAAAAATCCCCCAAATGGGAATATTTATTTTGAGTTTTAAGACAGAGTTTCTCTTAAATATTAAATGATATAGAATTTTAGAAGGCAATGTTATGATAAATTTAGGCAAATCCACAATTCCCAAATAGAAATCAAAAATCCCCCAAAATGGGAATTTTCTGTTTAGGTTTTTAAAACGTGTTTCTCGCAAATATGGCATGGTAGGTAGGTGAGAAGTATATTCCAGTTACATTTTTGTATGTAGACAAATCCACAAAAAAGAAAACAAAAATTCGCCGAAATGGGATTTTTTACTTGGGATTTAAACCCGTGTTTCTCACAATGTAATATGATATAGACATTTTCAGGACAATTTTGTGTTCAATGTAGACAAATACCATAATTCCGCAAAAGTGAACAAAAATCACCCCTAAAGTGGGATTCTTCATTATTGGTTTTAAAACAGGGTATATCGTAATATTATATACGAATTTTGAGGACATTTTTGTATACTGCTCTGACATCAAAATAAATTCCCGAAAATGATGTACAGTAACAGTACCACAATACCCACGAAGACAACAAAATTCCCCCAAAATGGGAAATTTATTTCGGTGTTAAAAATGAGTTTCTCGCAAATATGACATTGTATACAATGTTCAATTCTGACATATGGTAACAGTCCCACAATTCCCATAAGAGATAACAAAAATCCCCAAAAGTGGGAATTTTCATTTTGGGCTGTGAAATTGGGATTCCCAAAAATATGACATGATGTAAACTGTTTTAATGACATTTTTGAGTAGAACTTAGACAAATCCACAATTCCCAAAAATAAAAATCCCCCAAAAGGGTAAGAGGAAAGAGTTTAAAACATGGCTTTTGGCAAATTTGAAATGTTATAGTCTTTTTGAAGGCAATTTTGTGCCTTCAAATTACACAATTCCCGAAGAGAAAATAAAAATCCCCAAATCATGCGAATTTTTATTTTTGGTTCTAAAATGGTGTTTTCTCGCAAATATGACTTACGCTACAATTTTTGAGAACGTATTTGTGTTCAATTTAGACAATTACCAAAAAAAGATAACAAAAATCCTAAAAAGTGGGAATTTTCATTTAGGGGTTTCAAATTGGGTTTCCCAAAAATATGTCACTATACTTACATACACTATAACAAACACAATTCGATAAGTCCCCAAAAGAAAACAAAAATCCCACAAAAAGGGTATTTTTCACTTTAGAGTTTAAAACAGGGCTTTTGGCAAAATTGAAATGATATAGTCATTTTGATATAGGCAATTTTGTGCTAAAATTACACAATTCCCGAAGAAAAACTAAAAATCCCCAAATCATGCGAATTTTCATTTTTATACCCTCCACCTCCAGGATGGGGGTACCCATAATAATCCCTAATATTTTAGCGTATTTAAGCATGTTTCTTGAATATGTCTGTTTATATTTGCTTGATATTTGGTATGTGCATTCCCCTTATAACAAAAACGTGCACCATAAAGTGATTCTTATTTGTAGGGGGTGAAATGGGGCAAAAAGGGATAAAAATGGTACATATTAAACGACAACAGCTAGAAACACGAAATTCGGTGTGTACATTCCTCTAATTGAGCAGATACATAATATAGTATTTTTTCCAAATTCGTACTTTCAAGGGACACAATGGGTACGGAGGGATAAAAATGGTACCAACCAAACGGCTGTACCTAGAATAATGAAATTCGGTGTATACATTCCTCTGATTGCATAGACAAGTAAAACACACGGATTTTTCAAAATTTTTACTTTTTGGGGTTAAAATGAAAAAGGGGATAAAAATAGTGCCAATAAAATGACCGCAGCTAGAGTCATGAAATTCGGAGTATACATTCCTCTGACTGTGTAGACACGGAAAATAAACTGATGTTTCGAAATTCGTACTTTTTGGGGTTAAAATGGAAAAAGGGGATACAATTAGTACCAACCAAATGACCGCAGCTATAGTCATGCAATTCGGTGTATACATTCCTCTGACTGCATAGACACGCAAAATAATAATTTTTTTTTTCAAAATTCATAATTTTTCTTTTACGGCAGAAATTGGTTGAATCATAAAGTTAGGTTATTTTGCACTATGTACGTCTGATAATGGATTTTCAAAATTTGTACTTTTGAAATTAAAATAGAATGGAAATACAACCAACTGTATCACCAACTATCTACCAATATTTATGGTATTTAAGCTCTTTGAAAATATAAATATAAGAATATTTATTTTTTGATTTGAAATAAATAATGGTTTGAAATAATTAAAATATTACATTTATTTATAAAATTATTTATTCAGTATTTTTTTGCTTCTACGAAAACCGACAACCTCTGTGGAATGTAATCCATGGTGGAGGGTATATAAAGTTCGGCCCGGCCGAACTTAACGCCGTTTTTACTTGTTGGTTCTAAAATTGGGTTTTTTCGCAAATATGACTTACGCTACACTTTTTGAGGACGTTGTTAATTCACGTGGACGTGTTCAATTTTGACATATGGTGCAACAATTCCCAAAGAAGAAAACAAAAATCCCACAAAATGGTATTTTTTACTATTGCT
Source organism: Polietes domitor (assembly GCA_947397865.1). Lineage (NCBI taxonomy): Eukaryota > Metazoa > Arthropoda > Insecta > Diptera > Muscidae > Polietes > Polietes domitor. The sequence continues at coordinate 55,780,404 of OX377621.1, read as the reverse complement.
TTAAATGCAGTTCTTATCGCAAATGTGACTTGTTCTCACATTTGCTGCCCTATATTCAATTTAGACAAATTTCACAATTCCCAAAAAGGTTGATTTGTGTTCAATTTTGATAATCCCATAATTCTTAAAAATAAAACGAAAATCCCCAAAAATGGGATTTTTAGAAATTACCAAGAATTTTCATGGTTTATGGATTTATGACTGAATTGTGTTTAATTCAGACGATCCCCCAAATCCCTAATAGAAAACAAAAATCCCCTAAAATGGGATATTTAGAAATTACCATGAATCAATCCAACTTTGTGAACAGTTTTAAAATATATGCTGCTACAGAAGTACATTTTCATAAGTTGGAAGCATATTTTCAATGTATATTTTCCTGGACAACTTATTTCATCATCGTCGCAATAGTGATCAGACAACGGTGAAAAATATAAATTCGATTTTTCTCATTTTTACATGGAATATATTTTGTAATATTATTTTTGGTTTTTAAAATTATGTATTTCAGACTAAATCGGCATTCGATTAGCTTTTCCGTGGTGTTAAGTAAAAAGTCGAAAAGAGTAAAATAAAAAATATTTAGAAAACGCTTAGTTTAGCGGCTAAATTAGTGACCACTGTTGATTTTAAAAGTACCACAATAATGTCCCCATTTTACGTATAACCCCACTATCCCAATTCCCTCGACATCAAATTATATCTTTGACTTGGGATGAAGATTACTAACGTTTTCAAATATCTATTTAAACACACAATCTCTCGACAAAACTTTCACAGCATTCTCTGTATTGGGCTATATTTAAATCATTCATACAAAAATATCTTATGCATACACACACACATGTATGTTTATATTTTAACATTTTTAGCGAATATACATTTGTAAATCATTATATTTATGTTTTGTTGTAGCTGTTTTTCTTTGCAAAATTTTTGTTTACCTTTACATCATAAATTTTCCAATTTGTTACATACGATTTAGTTTTGCATTGCAACTGATTTATTTTATGCTCTCCCTCCCCCAAATTAGTTGCAGCAAATGAGGAAGCAGCACCCGAATCACCACCGCAACCGGCCTCTTGTTGCTTGAGTCAGCACAAGTACACATCCTCGTACGGATGGTTGGTCGTCTGTAGGTAAGTTTTGGCTGGTTTTTTCTGTGCTCAGATTTTAGTTTCTGAAATTTTCTGAATTAAATTAACACAAGGCACGTTGTCACTTTCGAAAAGTGAGTGTGTCAGTGAGTGGTGATGCCCTCTTGTTTGCAACGAGTTGTGCCGGCATAGATGGAGGGAGCGAGAGATGTGGCCAAGAGTGGCCCGGTGTACACATCGTTGAAATTATGCCAAAATTTATATTAACAAATGATTCATAAAGTTTTATTTTATTACTGGTAGACAAAGACGATGCGGCTGAATGGCTCTGCGTGGCAAGGATCCCTACACTGCGGCAGGGTGGTTTGTGGACTGGCCGAAATATATGTGACACTATTTATCTTGCAGATTCAATATGTAAAAATTTTAGATCCAACAAACAAAAACTAAAATGTATCAAAACAGATTAAAAGATGAAAAATGTACTAGATTTGCTGTTTCCAAAATAACAGAATTCCCAAAGTGGGTAAAATGTGTTCCAAAATTTCGGATTTTTAATAAAATGGTCATGCCATTAGCTTATTGAAATGGTCGTGCCTTTTTGTGATTGTTTGGTGTCCAATTCAGACAAATCTCACAATTCCCCAAAAGAAATCAAAAAATCATTCAAAATGGGAATTTTTATTTTAGGAATTAACGCCTTGTTTCTCGCTAATGTGACATGATATACACATTTTGAGGATACTTATGCGGTAAATTTAGACAAATCCCACAATTACCAAAAAGAAAACAAAATTCCCCCAAAATGAGTATTCTAAATTTTGGTTTTAAAACAGAGCTTCATGAAAATATTACAGGACTTTTTGACGACAGTTTTGGGTTCAATGTCGACAAACTCACCAGACCTAAAAACGAAAACAACAATCCCCAAAATGGGAATTTATATTTTGGGGGTTAATTAAAATTTCTCGCAATGTGATTTGATATACACATTTTGAGTACATATTTGTATTCAATTTAGACAAACTCTTAATTCAATTTTGACATATGGTCTCAGTCCAACAATTCCCAAAAAAGAAACAAAAATCCCACAAAATGGGATTTTTTACTGTGGCTTCAAATGCAGTTCTTATCGCCAATGTGACTTGTTCTGCACTCATCGAGGGCTGATCTATGTTCAATTTAGACAAATTTCACAATTCCCAAAAAGAGAATAAAAATCCCAAAATCTAACAAAAAACATTTTGTGCTTTAAAACGGATTTTATCGCAAATGTGAGATGATAGACACTCGTTAAGGGTTGATTTGTGTTCAATTTAGACAATCCCATAATTCCTAAAAAGAAAACGCAAATCCCCAAAAATTGGATTTTTAGAAACTAATTGTCTAAATTAACTAATGGTTAATTTAGACAATCCCCCAAATCCCTAATAGAAAACAAAAATCCCCTAAAATGAGATTTTAAGAAATTACCATGATTCAATCTAACTTTATGAACAGTTTTAAAATATATGTTGCTACAGAAATACATGTTCAGAAGTTGGAAGTATATTTTCAATTTATATATTCCTGGACAACTTATTTCGTCATCGCCGAAAAATTGATCAGACAACTCCCACAACGGTGAAAAAATTTAAAATCGATTTTTCTCATTTTTACATGGAACCTATTTTGTAATATTATTTTTGGCACTTTATCAATTGATCTATTGTTTTTTTATATATATGTATTTCAGACTAAATCCCCAAAATGGGTATGTATATTGTGGGGGTTAATTAAAATTTCTTGCAATCTGATTTGACATACACATTTTGAGTACATATTTGTATTCAATTTAGACAAACTCTCAATTCCCAAAAAGACTATGCGACTTGTCCAAAATATGTGGGAAGTAATGTTTCTTGTAGGTTCACATTTCTAACGAATTTACGAATTTGAGGTTCAAAAAAATACCTGAAATTCATCAAAACAGATAAAAATTACTAAATTTGCAGATTTTGCAATTTTTCAAAAATAAATGTGGAATTCCCAAAGTGGGGAAAATGTGTTCCAAAATTTTGGATTTTTATTAAAATAGTCGCCATGCCTTTATTTACCATTTTTATCTGTATCGATGAATTTTAAGTATTTTTATTGGGCCTCAACAACCAAAAATTGTGAAAGGTTTGAAGTGAAATGAAAAAAATTTATTTTTGCAAAAATTTAGTTTTTGCAAAAACATCAATAACTCACTCAATTACCGACGGATTTTTAAAAACAAAGTAACGTTCTGCTCCTGGCTAAACAATTTTTGTAAATAAATTCACAAATAATACGGTTACTTTACAAAATTAGCGTGTAAAAATATTGATAAATTTAAAAAATTTAAATACGCATAAAAGTGGTCAAAATGGAGTGGGAGTTGATTAGATTAATGGCATCGCTATCGTCAAATTTGTAACATCCACACAATATTTTATTTCTTTCTTTGAGGCAATTTACAATCACATATCAATCATTAAAATTCAGTCATATCTATGCACAATGGTCTGGGAAAATTCTAAAAAAAAAATTATGTTAATATGCCATCAGAGCTATTAAATATACCCTATGGAGTCGGGTTTGTCAATTTTCCGAATAGAAAACGGCCTAATCCAATCCTACTCTAAACAAATATTTACAAATTCCAACAATTGCCTATTAAAATTTATTTCCATCAAATGTTTCTCCTGTACCGCGATCCATAGTCGCTGTGTGCTCGCGCCATCACAATCACATTCATTTGCATATCATTGCATATCAACATAAATATAGAAAACTTATGCATAAATTGAATAAGTACTTACACATGTATGGATGAGATTATAAACAAATTAAAACTAGACTGTATTAACACTTGTAAATTGTGACAAAACAGAACAATTTGCCATGCAACATTCGTACCGAATGCGATGGCATCAGAGACGACGAGGCTAGACGAGGTCGCAATGAAGGCTGCAACTGCAAAAAGGAGTGCGAAATTGGAGGTGGTTACTAAAGAACTCATTTGAGGAGGGTACTCCCAATTTAGTATCGATGGAGCCCGCAGATTTCGCATTAAAGTATCATAATGGAACAATGTGTCCAGCCTTGCCCGGTCTGCCAGGTCAATTGGATATGGATATTATTACAATTTGTTATAACAATCTGCATCTTTAACAGTGAATGACTGTTTAGTATCACCTGAATGGGAATCGAAGCTATCTATTCATAAAAATGCACATGGACATCAATTTTGAACCACTGTAAAACTGGAACCACCCCCAAATTTACCTAAGGTAAACGCTATGTTACACACAAAAACGAGTAGAATGTAACTGCATCGAAATCTTCTGGAATTACACTATCCATTCGCAATTTTGTTGTTTTGTTCTGCCGTTGTTGTAATTCAACAATTCCTATTCACGAGCGATTCACTCTAATGTAGAGTCATCTTTTCCAGCCTGATAGTGAAGATAATGCTCATGCTTAAGCTTTACATTTTATATCGTTTGCCAGCCAAAACCGAACAGAAACTTTAACCATTGCAGTGGGTTGGTCGTTTGGCAGTCTGTGAAAGGAGAAACTTTTCACTTGATTATCCATTAATTTGTTATTACATTGTTGTGCAATTTGTTTCATCGATAACACCGTGCTGCAGAAACAAATATTTTGAAAACTTTAATTACTGTACTGTACAACAAATTCGAACTTTTTCCAAAATTACGGGGTTCTGACAATAAATTCTGAAAGAGGAGACTAAAAAATATACGTATGTTTTGACAGATCACATCGGAATTTCATTTTATAGACGATTAAAGTTTCCCAACTTTGGCCTCTTTTTGCAGCATATCGGTGTATAAAACTATGTTTTCTGTACATCTGAGGCATAGGGTATGTTCAGCATACCCTTTGTAGATAATGATATGGCAAATATTTTTGTAGAACATATTAACCCTCTAACTACCCCTCATAACGGCATTTTTTGGCTTTATTTTAACAAATTGTAAAAAACACCCCGAAAAGGGGGAAGGGCGGTGATAAAATTTTACTATATATGTCAGAACACACCAAAAACATAAAAAAACTTTGACTTTTTCCGCTCTAGAAACCACATATTGTATTAGCTAGTCTTCAGATTTGGCAAAACATCTTATATTTCCACTAGAAACAACCATGGTGAAAATAGGGCAGATCGGTTCAGATTTATATATAGCTCCCACTCCCCACTAGCGGTCTCCTGGGACCTAGGGTGGATCGAAAATGAAGAATTTTCTAATAAAGTAATTTTAAAAAATTCTTAATTTTTTTCTTTGCAGCATATACAAATATATATTTTGAACGAATTTACAGTAAATTGTTACTGGTTTAATAGAGAATTGTCAAAACTTTAAGACAATATTTTTTGATTTTATTAATGTTTTTTCTTGTTTCCTTGTAATTTGTAATATACAAAAACTGAGATCTCAAATTTTTATAAACTAAATTCTTATTAACAGCAAATAGTGTCACTGAGAATTACTGGTACATAATCTATAAATATTATAAAATAAAATAATATATAAATATATAATGTAATAATAATGTAATGTAACAACTTACATTAAGCTGGCTTCAAATAAGCTGTGGATGTTACCGACTAAACTTAATCTTTGAATTACTTAATACCTTGTCCAAAATATTTCGGCTTTGTCACTACCCATTCTTGAACTAGACTATTTTTCATACAATCCTCTATACAGAACAGCAATAGTTCGAAAAAGTAATAGTAGGAACTATTTTTAGTAGTGCCTTTAAATTAACTAAGTAAAGAAAAAATCCACAAAAAAGTACTTCATATTTGACTAATGGGTAAAAAAATTAATTTTAAACACTTAAAAAATATAATAAAAAGAATCTAGTATAATAAAGTCCAAATTAAATTATTATGAAGAAAAATGTCACCGAATTTTATGATGTTCTTTTTCTTAACCATCAAAATTTGAGAATTTTACAAATACAGGGTGATTTTTTAAGAGCTTGATAACTTTTTTTTAAAAAAAAACGCTTAAAATTTGCAAAATCTCATCGGTTCTTTATTTGAAACGTTAGATTGGTCCATGACATTTACTTTTTGAAGATAATTTCATTTAAATGTTGACCGCGGCTGCGTCTTAGGTGGTCCATCCGCTTAGTCCAATTTTGGCATTTCCACGTTTTTGAGTAACAGAGACCCAATTGGTGCGAACGGCGACGAATCGAAAATTGGTGGTCATCATTAACACTGGCCGATACAGCTGCGATATTTTCTTCAGTTCGCACTCTACGTAAGCGTGTTGGTGGTTTAATGTCCAACAATGTAAATTTGGTGCGAAATTTAGTCACAATAGCCCGAATAGCCGCTTCAGTGGGTCGATTAAACTGACCATAAACTGGAAGCGCGCAATGAACTTTCTTAACAGAGCACGCATTTTGATAATAAAATTCAATAATTTGCAAGCGTTGTTCGTTTGTAAGACGATTCATGATGAAATGTCAAAGCATACTGAGCATCTTTCTCTTTGACACCATGTCTGAAATCCCACGTGATCTGTCAAATACTAATGCATGAAAATCCTAACCTCAAAAAAATCACTCTTTATTTTAGTTTTTTCGTTTGTTTTTTTTTTTGGTCTGTAATCAATATTTGATTTGAACTGGGATATTGTCCTGACTCACGACCATTTTGCATCTACATATATTTAATAGAATGCAAATTTATTTACAAATGGCATGGTGGCATTTATTACTTGGCTGCAGACTACCACGATCATGATTTCGACCATGTCAAAAGTCTTTTCAAGTGACTTCGCAGCGACTTTTCAACATCAAACCCGTCCTCTATAAGGAAATGATTCTCACAAACGAACGAGAAGCACAAGACACTTGCCGAATTTGCGTTTAAAAAATCGCACCAAGTAATAAAGTGGCTTCGCCACTGAAATGAAAAGACTTTTATTTCGTGTGTAAAATTTGAGGACGGCTCCCATAAATTATTTTCTGTTTTAAATTTTGAATCATTTTTGCGCAAAGAGATTTTTTTGGGATCATTTGGGACGGCTTCCATCAATTATTTTCTGTTTGAAATTTTGAAACTTTTTTTAATCATTATTGAAATGAGCCACAACTAGAGAAAAATATTATTTTTCGAAGTCCTGTGTAATGAGCCTTTTTTAACGGAGTATTCTTTTTTAGTTCCTATTATAGATAGCAACAATGGTTATTGTTTTGTTGTTATAGGAATTAAAGCCAATGTTGATTTTTGCGGGGCAGAGGAAATGCAAAAACTTATAGCGTCAACCAGACACACACACACACATCCTCGTCCCACCGCTTTAATGAGAAGCAACTTTAAGCAAATAGGAAAAGTAAACGCCATTATAAGGACCTGCATAGTTGTCCTCACCTGTGCCCTGTATACCAACAATGGTGGCGGTGGCGGCGACGGCCACATAATCAACGTCGTCGTTGTCGTCGTCCTCGCGCCGAATGCAAGAAATGAACTTTAATGAAGTTGGAGTTCGAATATGCGAATATAATTAAAAAAATTGCACAAACATCCTTTTTGCCCCCCAAAGAAAGAAACTTTTTTAGAGAAGCACAAACACACATGCAGACATACATACCTGACTACAAAATGTCGGGCAAGAGATATGCCAGACCATATGTATTCGTAGAATACACAGCACACCACTATATATGGCAAAAAATCCAAACAAGGACTTTAAAAGTATTTCAGCATTTTAACCCTTTCATTACGGACATAGTTTTTGCCTTCCTGGTGTGTGTTTGGCTGTCTGTGTGTATGAATGTATGTGTGCCGCTGAATAATTTTGTAGCCTGCTTATATCCTTATATCCTTGAATTCTTTAAGCTGACATGCAACTATATATTTTCCATAAAAATTCTCGGCACTCGTATCCGTTAGTACGGGTAACGGCATTTTATTTTAGCTGTGCTGCTGCTACCACTGCCACTGCCGCTATTGCCTCGCCGTTGTTGTTTGTTTTTGTTTCTATTGAAAAATAATCATATTTAATATTTTCTAGACGAGCACATCCAACTGTTTTATGTGGGTTATAAAATATGAAACTGTAGTGGCCAACAACAACAACAGCGGCAACAACAAATTTTCTATCCAGCCATATGGTGGCATAATACCCGTATCTATAGACAATATTCTGCCTCTGGTTCCTGGAATGTTTTCTATCACACAACGCTCACACACACGCGCACACACTCACACAACAACGGCCATGAAAGTCGAAAACATCGTCATATGGACAGACCGAACCGGGCGGACAGAAGGACGGACGTTCATCTACATGCACATGCACTCAGTTGATGTTGATGATAGCGATAGAGAGAGAGAGACGGATACCAGCGGAGCCATGTTGTAAGTGTTAAATATTTTTACTATTTAATATCAACATGTTGGAATTTTTGTGAGGTTTTTGAAATAATTTCAAATTTTTATATTCCATCGTGGTATTGAAAGTACCGTCGATGGAGAATGGCTCCGTCGTGTGGTGTAATGTCCGATAGCAATTCAGGCACTGTGGTACAGAGAAGTAACAAAAATTCAAAAGGGATGAGTATTTTACAGAACTCAAAAATGAACAAAATTTTTTGAATTTTGGCCGATGTATTATGATTCTGAACCACTGTGGGACGTAAGAAGAGTCTAATCTTAACGATACTTCATATATATTTAAAAACAAGTGAGGAAAGGCTAAAATCGGGCGGGGCCGACTCTATGATACACTCCACTTTCAATCCGAATACAATTTAATTCGGTGAAAAAGTGAAAACGGAAAGGATTTTTGTATCCTGTAAATGTATGTGTTTGACAAAAAATGTTAAATCGGAAAGGACATTTGTCTGGGGGTATATTGAAATCTGAAAGAAATAGGTGAAATATAATATGTATAGTTTGGCCAAAATCGGTTAAACAGTTGGGAGCAACATTTGTATTTGGGCTATATCTAAATCTGAACCGATCTTAGCCACTTTCAGCATTGGTTTTTTACTTGGATTATAAGCTGTTGTGTTAAATTTAAAGAAAATCGAGTGAAATATGTGGTTTCTAGAGCGGAAAATGTCAAATCGGGAGCGACATTTGTATTGGGGCTATATCTAATTCTGAAATGATCTTACTCACTTTCATCATAAGTGTTTCTAGTTCAATTATTAAATGTTGTGCCAATTTTAAAGAAAATCAGAAGAATCCAGAGCGGAAAATGTCAAATCGGGAGCGACATTTGTATGGGGGCTATATATAAATCTGAACCGATCTTATCCAATTTTTGCGTAGGTGTTTCTAGATGGATTAGAAGATGTTGTGCCAAATTTAAAGAAAATCGAGTGAAATATGTGGTTTCTAGAGCGGAAAATGTTAAATCGGGAGTGACATTTGTATGGGGGCTATATCTAAATCTGAACCGATTTGCCTCAAATTAAACAGCGTTCGTCCTTGATCCACAAAACTTACTTTTGCCAATTTTTGTTAAGATCGGACTATAATTGCGACCTGTAATTTGATTACAACAATAGATGGACAGACGGACATTGATAAATCGACTCAGAAAGTGATTCTAAGTCGATCGGTATACTTAACAATGGGTCTGTCTCACTTCCTTTTGGGTGTTACAAACAAATGCACAAAGACATAATACTCTCGTGGAGTGTATAAAAATAGAAACCATACATAGTAACACTGTTTACTCAGAATTAATTTTCTGATTGAGTTCCCACTTTACAGGTGTTGGAATTTTTGAAGGATATAATAATTCACAAATTTATATTAATTTTTCTGCTAGTCGTAGACACACAATATTGGAACCAAATGTGTTTTAGGAGGTTTAACAAAAAATCTCCTTTCAAAATTTAATTCTTTATTATCCTGCAGCAAAAGTAAACTTTATGGTCCATTCTGTTCCACTAAACATACCTAAATTTCATATTTCTGTGTTAATTACTTTAATTTTTAGAGCTAATTTGTATATGGCTTTTTGATCCATAGACCTTTTATACTATATAGACATTGTTTTCTCTGTTAGAAAATGATTTTTTCCCCGATTTTTTATTTTGATGTTTTTTTTCGTGCAAAAAGTATTTTTAAGAGGGGTAAAATGACCAGATGGCTGCAGTTCGAATCATAAAACTCGTAGCGTGTTTTCTTTCGTCTATTTGAGTAGTAGCGAAGCATAAAGAGGATTTTTCAAAATTCGTACTTTTGGGCTGAAAATGGGAAAGGTACCAGTCAAATGGTTGCAGCTACAATCAAAAAATTCGATGCGCGCAACATAAAAAGATCAAAAATTGTGAAAAGTGCCTTTAGAAAAACCCGCTTAACTTTCTACCACATAGAGAATACCAAAATATTTTGTGGCAGAATTGTCTCAGAAACCCAGTTAGAGAACGTTGACATAAATGCAATTGCAATGGCGAATTTTTGCAAAAAGATCCAAATTGTACCTTTTGTTTACCCTGCGCTACCGAAATACACACATTTTTTTGTCGAAAGTGAACGATCTTCCAATAGAAACATGGAAAAATTGTAACCCTAGCAATTCTGTTGCATAAGTTGGCTTGTAATTTAGCTATTTAAGCATGAAGAGCTTTATTTACAACTTTTGCGTCTTTGGTGACCCACAGGTGATCCACAATATAGTTGTGACTATAAGAATTCTCTCAGACACTCACTTCTTTCGCTTAGTGTAATGTTCGCTTCTACTAAAAAAAGAAAACTTTGACCCACTGTAAAAAGAAACTCAGACCACCCCTTTAAAGTACAAAAATGCATTATATTGAGCTTCTAAAGGGTGATTTTTTAAAAGCTATAGGAAAGTTTTTCAAAAAAAAAACACATAAAATACAGAAAAATGTATGAAATCTTTATCTGAATCGATAGTACGGCCCATATAATTTAATGTTTGATGATTATTTCATGCAAATGTTGACCGTGACTGCGCCTCAAATGGTCCATCCGCTTAGTCCAATTTTGGCATAATCTTTCCTATATTTCGGCCGGTATCTCACGAATAAATACTTCGATATTGTCTTCCAATGCGTCAATTGAAGCGGGCTTGTCTGCATAGGCATGAGCTTTAACTTAGCCCCACAAAAAATGGCCAAAAGGCGTTAAATCGCACGATCTAGGCGGCCAATTGACTTGTCCCGAACGTGAAATAAAATGTTCACCGAACTCGCCTCTCAATAAGTCCATTGTTGCGCGTGCTGTGTGGCATGTGGCACCGTCTTGTTGAAACCACATGTCATGCAAGTCAAGCTCTTCCATTTTGGGCAAAAAAAAGTTGGATATCATCTCACGGTAGCGCTCACCATTCACAGTTACCTTACGATTCGCATCATCTTTGAAGAAGTACGGTCCAATGATGCCACCAAACCACACCAAACTGTGACTCTTCTGATATTCTGGCTGATATTCACTCCAAAATCGACAATTCTGCCTATTTACGTACCCATTGAGCCAAAAATGAGCTTCGTCGCTGAACATAATTTTTCGGTAAAAAAAGTGGATCTTCGGCTTTCTTGAACTTTGTAAACAGAGCACGAATTTTGATAATAAAATTCAATAATTTTCAAGCGTTGTTCGTTTGTAAGACGATTCATGGTTAAATTATAGACCAAACTGAAGATGTTTGACAGTGAAACAAAACACGAAACGCGCGTCAGCTGTTTAAACCAGTGTTGCCAAAAAGATAATAGCTAAAAAATCACCCTTTATATGGTGAGAGGAATTTACATACCGATTTTCACGATTCTAGTTGGAATACTTTAGTTGGTACCATTTTTATCCCTTTTAGTCCCGCTCGCCCCTTAAAAGTACAAATTTCGAGAAATCAATTTAAATTTACACTTCTACGTTCTCAGAAGAATATACACAGCAAATTTCACGACTATAGCTGCAATACTTTAGTTGGTACCATTTTTATCTTTTTTTGTCCCTCGCAACCCTTAAAAGTGCAAATTAAAGAAAGTTAATGCGGTTATACATGGTCAGAGGAATTTACATACAGCATTTTACGATTCTAGCTGTGCAATACTTAAATTGGTACCATTTTTATCCCTTTTTGTCTCTTTTCTCTCTTCAAATGACAAATGTCGAAAAATCCCTATTTATAGCTCGTCTGCATTGTCATTGCAAGGAACACACCGAAAATACTGAATTTGTATTATTATAATTAATTGCGTAAATTCGGCAATTCTGCCGGTAATTCTAACAATTTATTTTTTTAACTTTCTGTAGGGTGTTAGTAGTTTATACATAACACTAACACTTTGTTTGTCATTTAATGTCTTTAAAATGTTCAAATAGTGGCAGAACCCACACCCCCAACATCCACACCATACCGCGAAGTATGAGTAGAATGCTGATGATGATGATATTCTAAGGATTGCTTGCTATAATAATGCCATCGTTTTTCTAATATTTTTTTTGGTCCCTTTTGGAGTTCTGGCAGCACTTGTTCTTGGCGAGGGAAACCCACAGCGTTTGTGTGCCGCCATAGAGCCAAGCCACTTAAGTGTAAATCAAAACTCGACACAGTTAAAATGACAAATGAAGACTGACATTTACAAAACACGCTGTAGCTTAAAACAATGGAGAAGGGAGTACTTCATATAGCCGTAGTAAATCTTACGAATGTATCTCCGGCCGTCCGTCCGTCTGCCAGCCTGTCTCTCTGTCTGTCTACCATTATAATCTTGTTATTTTGCTGAGAAGTATGACAAAGTTGCGGGTGGGTGAGGAGGTGGATGGATTTTTTCTCTGTTTGTGACTGTTTTGAAAAACAACTTGTTTTGTTATTCATTCGTTCGTTCGTTGGTTCCATTGTTAACATTTGAATTTGCCACGACTCGACTCCGTTCACGATTCTCAGTTTCTTTTTCTTGCTTTCGCGTTTAAGGATTTACATGGATGTTCTCTACACATTCCATACTTTTGCTGCTGCAATTTATGGAAATGGTGTGTGACGTCTGTTGGGTTGTGTGGAGGCGTTGTTGTTGTTTTGCTCCTCATTTGCAAGCGCTGGCTGGCTGGCTTTGTTACGTGAAAGATTTGAAACGAAACCACTTAATGTCGTTTAAAATACACTCTTCCAGTGACAATTTAAATTGTCAAAAAAATACTGCTGCCTGCCACTGTCACAATTTAATGCACTGTTCAAATAGTGGGAAGTCCCTCCCAGGGGGGGAAATATATTTTAATATGAACTCTTCAATAATTGAATTAATTTAAGTAACAAGAACGATAGTTTTGAATATATTATATTAATAATAATATATTATATAAAAAGAATCGGCAATCGTGTTACTTTTGAAACCCCGTTTTTATGATACCTCATACAAAAATCCCACAATTCGCCAACCGGCGATTTTTATATGAGGTTTTCTAAAAATTCAGAAACAGTTCTTGTGATTCCTCATATAAAAATCCCACAATTCACAAACCAGGGAAAATAAATCCCAAAAAATTTATTTCTTAGAGAAATAACTGTAATTTGTTTATTGCGATCAGAAGAAAATCAAATTTTTGGGATTTATTTTTCCCGTTTAGGGAATTGTGGTATTTTATATGAGGGATCACCAAATTGGAAATAATATAGAATTTGCAATCTTGTTACTTTTGAAGAGCGGTGATTGTGATACCTCATAAAAAATCCCACAATTTACAAAGCGGGGAAAATAAATACCAATAATTTTATGTTTTTATTTTATTTTTATTTTTTAGAAAAGTGATCGTCATTCGCTATCGAAGATCAGAAGAAAATAAAATTTTTGGGATTTATTTTCCCCGTTTTGGGAATTGTGGTATTTTTATATGAGGAATCACAAAAACTGTTTTTGAATTTTTGGAAAACAGTTTGTATGACACCTCATATAAAAATCCCAAAATTTCCAAACCGGGGAAAATAAATCCCCAAAAAATGATTTTTTAGAAAAATGACCGTCATTCGAGGATCAGTAGAAAAACAAAATTTCGAGATTTATTTTCCTCGTTTTGGGAATTGTGGGATCACTGAAAAAAAACTGTTTTTGAAAATAAAAAAAGATTTTGCAATCGCACAACTTTTGAAAAACTGATTTTGTGATACCTCAAATACAATTCTCACAATCCCAAACCGGGGAAAATAAATCCCTAATAAATTGGATTTTTAGGACAATAACTGCCATTTGTTAATTGCGATCGAGGATTGGAAGAAAAACCAAATTTCGGGATTTACTTTCCCCGTTTTGGGAATTTTATATGAAGTATCACAAAAACTGTTTTTGGAAACAAAATAGAATTTGCAATCCTGTAATTTTTGGAAAACAGCTTATACGAAAATGGGGAAAATAAATCCAAAAAATCTTATATTTTTTAGAAAAAAATTACCGCCATTCGTTAATTTCGGTCGATGATCAGAAGAAAACCAAAAATTCGGGATTTATAAAAATCCCACAATTCTCAAACCGGGGAAAATAAATTTCAAATTTTTAATTTTTTAGGAAAATGGGCGACATTTGTTAATTTCGATCGAGGTTCGGAAGGAAACCAAATTTTTGGTATTTATTTTCCCCGTTTTGGGATTTTTTTATGCATTATCACAAAAAAAAATTTTGAAAACAGAAAAGAATTTGGTGTCGTGTTACTCTTGAAAAACAGTTCTTGCTATATATACCTCATAAACATCCCACAATTCCCAAACCGGGAATAAGCGACATTCGTTAAATTCGATCGAGGATCGGAAGAAAACCAAATTTTTTTGGATTTATTTCCCCGTTTTGGGAATTGTGGCATCAAAAAAAACTGTTTTTGGAAACAAAAAATTAATTTGCAATCGTTTTATTTTTGAAGAGTGGTTTTTGTGATATCTCGTATAAAAATCCCACAATTCCCAAACTAGGAAAATAATTCCCAAAAATTTGATTTTTTTTTTAGAAAAATTACCGTCATTCCTTAATTTCGAACGAGGATCAGAAGAAAATAAAATTATTGGGATTAATTTTCTCCGTTTTGGGAATTGGGGGAATTTTATTTTATTCGAAGAAAATACAATTTTTTGGACAAAAACAGTTTTTGGATATAAAAAAGAATTTGCAATCGTTTTACTTTTGAAAAACAGTTTTTGTCATCCCTCATATAAAAATCCCACAATTCCCAAACCGGGGAAAATAAATCCCAAAAATTTAATTTTTAGGAAAATAACCGAAATTCGTTAATTTCAATCGAGGATCGGAAGAAACTAAATTTTTTGGATTAATTTTTCCCGTTTTGGGAATTGTGGTATTTTGATATGATATCATAAAAGCTGTTTTTGTCTTTTGAAAAACAATTTTTGTGATACCTCATAAAAATCCCATAATTCACAAGCTGGAGAAAATAAATCACTTTCACCATTCGTTAATTTCGATCGAGGATCAGAAGACTGGAAAAAATATTTTTAAAAGAAAAAAATAATTTTAATTGTAAATGACTGACTTGTGGACAACCCTAATATACTATCGCTAATTAAGAGCAATTCAAACAAATATTTTCTGTTAAAATTTGAAAAAAAATGTGGTCTCAAAAATTTTCTCAATTTAGAAAACAAATGGCAGAAATGTTCTGAAAAGTTCTAAATCCCGTTTCTGGAATTCTGAGATTGGCTCTAAGAAAATTGGGGATTTTTAATTTTCCATGTGCCAATCATGTAGTCTGTATTGTTATTTTTGAATCTTAATCACATAATATTGCTTTCCTTCATTTTACTGCAGTTTTTGTTTCTTTGTTTTCCATCCAAGCAAAGTTAATGACTTTAACCCAATATCCATGAGTTTCCAAGTGATGTCGTGTCTTATAATTTATTGTTTTGGCTTGCATTCATTCACTCAGTTTCTATGAATTTCATGAACATTATATCACTTTTAATCATTTCATGATGTGGATAATTTCTTGCGATTTGATTGTCAGTCTTAAATAGCAAATTTATTGATTGGCAAAAGCAGGTCTTTATTTTTAAATTCTTACGGACATACCATGTTGGCAGAAAATCGATAGCACAAGGATTTTGTAGAAAGGGGAAACTTTAATTATTTGACGTGGATTATGAATCCATGCACTGAAAGAATAGAAATTTTGCATTTTTTGTTCATTAAATTTTATTTTATTTTATGTTCAGATTAACTTATTTTTCTTTCTGTGTACTGACTACGAATTTATTAAAATATATCAACTCTCTCCCCCATGTCCCCTCACCCATCCATCTCAATGTGTTTACTTAGCACATTTTTTATGTGTCTGTATTTTAGCCGTCATTGTTGAATTCGATTTCACTCGCAATTGATTATTTTAACTTTTAATTGATGTTTTCTTCGTGGCAATTGCACCGACAAAAAGTTCAAAGGAAAATAGACAAAACGAGCAGAAAACTTTGATATTAATTGGAATACAGAGAGAGCAAAAAATGGACTTCAAGTAAACATCAATTTATATGTGAAATGGAAATGTAGACTATTGTGCAGAAAAAAAATCATTAAAAAAATATATTTTTATATAGCCATCCTCCTTGCACACACCCACAAACAAATGCATGTGCAGACGGGTACGAGTATGATTTTTATTTATTAAATGAAAAGAATAGAAGCAAAATCTGTTAATTAAAACAATTTTCTTTCATAAAATTTGATTTCCTTTTCAAAAAAAGACTTAATGATGACTTTCCATTCATGTTGATGCCTTTCACGGGGCCAGGTGTTTTTGTGTGTGTGTTTTTTTTTAATTCAAATTTCAGATGAAATTTTGAAAATTAGTTTAGATCAACATACACAAGTGAAAAAAGTATCTTTTTTTGGGTGATGTTCAAAAAATGCACACTTTTCAAATTGCATTGTTCGAATTGGAATTTGAATTTCATTTCAATTTTATTTAGATAATTGTTTTAATGAGTTATTCATAATTTTTGTGCCGGTATTCGCGTTCGGTATTTTTGATTATATTTCAGAGGAAGAGGAGGCGTTTGCTGCTTTCAATGGGCGCACATTTAGGTCATCATTGTGCAAAATAAACAGCCAAGGTGTTATTGGAAATATATGTTTGTAATGAGCCAAAGATGCGAAAGCGGGTTAATACGTTTCGTATTAAATTAGCCAATACTCGAAATGCAACAGAAATGAAATACCCATAAAATTTGCAATTTAGTAGGTGGAATCAATACTCTGAACACAACAATTACTCTAGATTTGTTTGTTCGAAATTCTTTCGGATCTAGCCAAACCTATTCGGAGCTAAATAGCTGGGATAACGCCTCAGAAATAGCGTTTTGAGAATGATTGTTTTCCTATACAATTTTTAAGGTTGTTTTCCCAATTAGGGCAGGTCGATGTTGACATTTTGAACGAAATGCAGTTGCACAATGGGATGTCTTCACACATTTACGTGCAAAAAATAGAAGGAGTGATCGTATAGTGATGAAACATGACATCAAGTATTTTGTAAATGGAATAAAGAAAAATACGAAGATTTAACAAAATCGACCACGCCCATCACATGCCGCCCATATATGTGACCCGAAATGAATTTATCATACACAATTTTCTATTTGGGTCCGAATGTCTTGGTATTGTTCACAGAGTTTAAAATTAACAAAATGAAAAAGTTCTGAAAATCATCATCGCCCACAGTGGGATGACTTCACACATTTGAGTGCAGACAAGAGAAGGAGTGCTCGTAAAGTGATGAAACATGGCACCGAGCATTATTAAGAAACTCAAATTGAATTTATCATACAAAATTTTCAGTTTTAGTTCGAATCTCCTGAAATTTTGCACAAACTTTAATAATAATAAAATTAAAAAGTTCTGAAAATTCACCATAATCTACCACGCCCATCACATACCGCCCATATAACTCAAAACCAATTTTTCATTAAAAAATTATTTGAGGGCAAAAAATAGAAGGAGAGTCCACAGAGCGATAAAACTTGGCGCCGAGCATTTTCTGAACGCAATTAGGAAAAATATTAAGTTTCATCAAAATCGACCACGCCCATCACATACCGCCGCCCATATAACTCAAAATTAATTTTTCATACACAATTTTCAGTTCTTGCCCGAATGTGTTGAAATTTTGCACAGAGTTTAGAAATAATAAAATGAAATAGTTCTGAAAATTGCATTAATATAGGTCACGTTCATCACATACCGTATATCTCAAAACGTATTTTTCGTACAAAATTTTCTGTTTTTGTCCGAATATTTTGAAAATTTTCAAACAAATTTTATAAAAATATAGTTTTTGTATGGGAGCCCCCTTAAGGAGTAGACATATAGGGGACAGGTATGTTTGGGGAAAATGTTGGGGAGAGAAAATTAATGGGATCCAGTCTTACAAAAGCAATCACTGTCGTACGGAAACGTATGACGTGGCACTCAATGTGTTAAGGAGTGGAAATAGGGGAAACGTATGTTTGGGGAAAATTTTGGATTTAGGAGCGACTCCGGGGCAGTTTTTGTCTTTCTGCCATAACAAAAATTTTAAGAAATTAATGAAATTGTATGGTCCAACTTAAGGGTTGGAGATAGGAGGTATCTATGTTCAGAAAAAATGCGGGGTTTGGAAAAATATTGGGGGTCGCTCTTACGTTTGACTCCACTATCGGCCTCCTTGTGTTAGTAAGAGGGGTGGGTGCAAATTTTATAAAAAAAAATAAGGGGTGTTTTTTATTGTTGTATAGAACTTTAAGTTGGCATCACTTTTTTAACTGGCGGCCATTTTGTCAGCTGTCAAGTGATTAATATTTAGTTTGGTTTGCCATTTCATCATGAACAGGTTGACAAAAGAACAACGCTTGCAAATCGTGCAAATTTATTTCGAAAGTAATGGTTCAGTTCGCGAAGTTCACCGCAAGCTCCGTCTATTTTATGGTCGACATAATCGTCCATCAGAGCAATTAATTCGGTTAACCATGGATCGTTTTCGCACTACGTTTACTCTATGTGACAATACGCATCCGCAGAGACGTCGAACAGTGCGCACCGAAGAAACAATTGCCGCTGTAGAGCAAAGTGTTGAAGAGGACCCGAATGAATCGATTCGCCACCGTGCACAGCAATTGGAGCTTTGTCCATCAACTTTATGGAAGATGAAAATTGGACCTGTAGAATTGGCTATATTCGAGCCAGCCGCGGCGGCCACATGCCCGAAATCATATTTAAACATTAATGGCATAAAATTATCCTTCCAATAAAGCCAAACTGATGGACATTAAAACGATTTTCTTGTGTTTTATTTCAATTCGATGTTCTATACCTCAATAAAAAACACCCTTTATTTTTTATATGGGAACCCCCTTTAAAGAGTGGGGTGGGGAGATGGGTACGTGTGTTCGGAGGGAAAATTAATGAGGGTCCAATTTTCTTGTGTCCCAATCTCTATATTTTGGCGAATTTGCAGCAAAATATTGCTAAGGATGCAAATAAATTTCGTAAATGTTAAAATAGTTCAAAAGTTTAACATGTTAGAGGTTAACTTATTGACATATATCACCGAGACCATGCATAGTATTGGAATTTCGGGAAGTTCGTGGAAAACAAGAGATCTTTAAGTGTTCTTTTGCAATCGTTTTCCTGTTCAAATTTGTTAAAAAAAAAATATTTTCTCCAGTATAAAACTACAGTGGAGGATGCCTCGATATTTGCAAATATTGATACAAAGGGGTCTTAGCTAATCATTGTGAAAAGTAAATTCCGATTTTAGATGCAGACATCGACTTAAGTTGAGAAATTAAAAAACTTACCAACCAAAAATAAAGCCAAATTATTGTTCTGTGTAATTTGGAAAATTTATTTATAGCATACTTTAGGGATGCAAGAGTCAATGACATGCATTTCTAAAGGATATATATATGTGTTTATAATTTATTTTTGTACTTTTCCGAGTCATGCATAGACGGTATGGATATCAAATGAAAAATAGGGAAATCTGTTAAAAATACTTTTCATTTCAGGCTTCTATCGGAATAAGTTTAACTTTAAAAATCGTTTCAAATTTCCCCCTTAAAAAATAAAATATGAAAATAAAATTTAACGTTTTAAGAGGGAAAATTGAAAATAGTTGTTAAACGAATACAGATAGATGCAGGAAATTTTAAGTTGTTTTGACAGATGCTCCTCCCTTTCATTTGATACCCATACCGCCTTTATATGACTCGCAAAAGTACGGAAATCAATTATTAAATCTCATATGTCGTTTGGAACATAAAAGGCCATTAAAAAAGAAGAAGAGATCACCAAATTGAAAACTAAATTCACAGCTTTTCTACATACGACCTCTAGTCTCATGTTTATATGGTTTTGTTCAACTCCAATGAAAAAAATTTAAAATTGAACAAATTAAGACTTTTTGATTGGAACAGTATTACAACCCTATAATTCTGAAACGCCCTGTTGAGTAGATACAAAGTAAAAAAATGTTTTGAGTTAATGTCTGAGAGAATTCTTATTGTCAGAACTATATTGTGGAATTTTATGAAAATCATTTTTGTGGATACCCTTAACCCTCTATATCTCATTATTAAATTGACCTTTTTTGAGAAAATTAAAAACTCCATTTAAAAAGGATTTAGGATTAAAATGTTCTAGGACTAAAATGATCTACAAATGTATAAATTGTGGAAATCCAGTATCTCTCACGTGCATAGTGCATGATAACCTAACTTCATGATAACACCCATTTTTGTCCTAAGAGTGTAAATGTATGAATATGGAAAAATCTCTTTATTTAGCCTGTCCATGCAGTCAGAGGAATATATACACCGAATTCCATGATTCTAGCTGCGGCCATTTGGTAGGTACCATTATTATCCGCTTCTTCAATTTTAAAATTTTTTTTATTGGAATCTGAGTACTAACTATTTTTTCAATTCATTTAATAATATCAATCATACGACTACCACTACTGACTCGGCAGTACCTCATCCGATCAACCCAATTTTTCAGAACTGTCCAAAATCCACACCCAACCGTGACTCTTTGTGAATGCATTGGCTTCTCAATAGTCCCATATGCAGCAAAGTAACTTATTGCCATCGCCACCGAGATGAAAATGAGTTTCATCTAAAAACACGAAAATTTTCCATGTAAGTTTCTTAAAGTTTTTCGTTAAAGACTCACTACTTTGGAAGTAAGTTTTTCATATTTCCCAATTTTGTTCGAGCATATAGAGTCCCATTTTGTCAAACATAAATATGAAAATAGAAATTAATGTTATTCTACCTTTCAAAGTCAAAGTAATCGGTAGTTAAAATTTTAAATATATAAATGGGATATTTTAAGTCCTTGTGAGGGAAAAATTTTTCCTGTCGACTGATTTCGCCCATTTGCATTCCCAACCGATCTACAAGTAGAAGACGTATTCATGCAAAATTTGGACGCTCTTGCTCCTTTCGTTTAAATGCTAGCGAGCTTTCAACAGACGGACGGATATGGTTGGATCGTCTTTGACTTTTATGACGATTGGAGGGAATAAAAATTAATATTCTGCAATTGCTAATCAAATTATTCCGCAACCAAATTTCATGTTCTACACATCTTCTAATCGATTGACTTCGAATCTCAATTTAGTCTGTCAATAAGATCATACAATTCCTCAATGATAGGCAACTTCCCATTCACCCTAACTAATTGACCGCAAAGAACGAGTTTTATTTGAATTTTATTCACACTTGCCAACCGAATACTTATCAAATTCGCACACACGCACACCTTTGCTAATAAAATCACCACTCTATAAAGTTCATATCACAATCATTTATTATTGCTTAAATTACACACACACACAGACACCACATCAACCAAATTCGCTTAATTTCGCTGGCCAAAGTGTTCAAATTGAAATTTTATGTAAATCAAAGAAAAGATATGCTTCCTTCGCTTCTAAGCGATTTATTACTAGTCGTAGAACAGCCAATAAAAGATCCCCCAGAATCGTATAAACACAACATTATAAAAACACAATGTTAACAACATTTTCAATAGCAATAAAAATTGGATGTTGTAAATGCAATATGGATATACATATTCATGTATGTATGTAGTCTACATGCTTACACAGGGGCGGCAAGGAGGGAGTTTGATATGTGAGCAGAGCAGATCTACAGGAGCTGGCATAGAAATCAAATTTAATTAAAAATTTGGCAAAAGGAGAAGAGGAAGAATGGAACGAAGGCCAGACACTCTCCTTCTCCGAGTAGATCTTGGGAAGTTCTAATGCAGAATAATCTCTACACCTTTTTCAATTGTAATTCAAAAGACATCACTTGAAATTCAAAAGACACCAGTTGAAATAATTCAAAAGACACCATTTGAATTACAAATGACGAGATTTGAATTTCAAACGATGAGTTTTGAATTTCATATGACGACTTTTGAATTTCAAATGGTGTCTTTTGAATTACAAATGGCGAGTTTTGAATTTCAAACGATGAGTTTTGAATTTCAAATGATATTTTTTAAATTTCAATTGATATTTTTTTAATTTCAAATGGAATTTTTGAATTTCAATTGATATTTTTTGAATTTCAAATGGAAATTTTTACTTTCAAATGGTGTCTTTTGAATGACACTTGAAAATGGTGTAGAGGGACCGCATTAAATCGTATTTAAAACGCTTCAACCGAGTAAAAATTAACCATAACCGTTTTCAAGTTGAGAACACCACACACATTAGAAAATTG
Source organism: Polietes domitor (assembly GCA_947397865.1). Classification (NCBI taxonomy): domain Eukaryota; kingdom Metazoa; phylum Arthropoda; class Insecta; order Diptera; family Muscidae; genus Polietes; species Polietes domitor. Next base: position 55,757,573 of record OX377621.1, on the reverse strand, counting down.
TCTACAAATTTCATACAGAAGTTGAAAATAATTTAAAATGCCAGTTTAAAGATGAGGAGCAAAGATGATTTGATATGATCTCTTAGAAGAGACAATTTTCACACCCGTTCCGATCTCATAGAAAACTGCATCTTACCATGCCTGCCTTATGGAAATAGTTACGAATGTGTTCAACCATAATATGATGTCCTTCAATTGCCTCAGCAATAATCATATTACGCTTGCAACAATCAAGATACGCTTGTATGGCCTGACATACTCCGTCACTGGTCAGATGCGAACACCTAGGTTTGTAATCATATCATATGGTCGTGGAATTATGACCGATTGCAAAGAAGGGGGCACCAAAAACCGTAAATGAAAAATGAACCCACAAACAACATACAGGGTGGGCCAAGTAACATTTTAAATTGGCAATATCGACTAATTTGACTTTGAAAGGTGGAATAACATTCAGTTTTATTTTGAGGTTTATGTTGTGCATTTGTACAATGGGACGCTATACGCTCGAGAAAACATTAAATACTTATTTCCAAAGTAGTGAGTCTTTAAGTCAAACTGTAACAAACGTATGTGGAAAATTTTCGTGTTTTCAGAAGAAGCCCGATATCACCTCGGTGGCTATGTCAATAAGCAAAATTGCCGGATATTGGATTCAGAGAACACACACGTGACTATGTAGAAGCCAATGCATCCACAACGAGTCACTGTTTGGTGTGGATTTTGGGATGTACTGAAAAATTGGGTTGATCGAATGAGGTACTGCCGAACCAGTCGTTGTAGTCATATGAATGATATTGTAATCCATTATTAAATGGCAAAATTCTGTCATTCCAATAAAACCAGAAATTTGAAAACAATAATCAGTAAATTTTTATAGTCGATTCGAATTCTAAAAATTTCAATTGACTCACCCTATACCCTACATAACACTGTGATGTAAAAAAGAATGAAATAGAAAAAAATTCCACTGTTCAGGTCCGTTGGTAGCAAACCGTTCAAAATGCAAGGAAACATTCCACGACAAAAATGTACCTAAGATCACAACAAACAACTTTCTGCAACATTTAAACATCCTAGGAATGATTCTTAACAACGTTTAGGTAGCCGCAAAAGTGAAAAAATTCCCAAAAAAATTTAATTTCTTTAGTTTGTTCTTTACTTCAAGATTGAGATACTGTGTTATATATTACGATGTTGACCTTGAAGATGAAGTTTTTTGATTATATGTTTGCATTTTTTGTTCTTTATGACAAGAGCTACAACTTTGCCCCTGAGAGTAAATCAAAATTCCAAACGGTTTACAATATATGATCCTGAGAAAAGGATCAATTTTTTGCAAAAATTACACCGAGGCCCCAAAACCCATAAAAAAGTGCATCACTTTGGACAAAACTGGGAGACACGGGTCATTTTTTGGTAATTTTTGCCATTGTTTTTGCACATTGTTTTGTTGTCACCTGTAAACCTATTTAAATAACACATTTAGTAAGGAGTAAAATGCCGCTTTAGTCTTAAAAATCTGATAGTAATTGACTGTTTTATTAATACTAAATTGAACTTTTTTATTAATACCAAATTTCTGCAAAAATACAAATTTTAGTCACATCTCTCATAATTCTACGAACTGAGGTCCAATAAAAATACCTAAAATTCGTCAAAATGATAAAAAATTAAAAAATTACTAGATTTTCTTTTTTTTTCTTCAAAAAATACCCAAATTCCTAAAGTAGGGAAAAAGTGTTGCAAAAAAGTGGGGAAAATGAGGTCCAATAAAATGCTTAAATTCGTCAAAATGATAAAAACGATGAAAAATATACTAGATTTTCCATTTTTTTTTTTCGAAAAATACCCGGATTTCCAAAGTGTGAAAAAGTGTTCCAAAAAAGTGGGTTAAATGAGGTTCAAGAAAAATACTTAAAATTCGTCAAAATAATAAAGACGATGAAAAAATTACTAGATTTTTCATTTTTTTAACACCCGAATTCCCAAAGTGGGGAAAATGTGTTCCAAAATTGGGGAAAAAATTACTAGATTTTCCCTTTTTTTTTCAAAAAATACCCCAATTCTTAAAGTGGGGAAAATGTGTTACAAAAAAGTGGGGAAAATGAGGTCCAATAAAAATGCTTAAATTCGTCGAAATGATAAAAACGATACATTTTTTTTCGAAAAATACCCGGATTTCCAAAGTGGGAAAAAGTGTTCCAAAAAAGTGGGTTAAATGAGGTTCAATAAAAATACTTAAAATTCGTCAAAATAATAAAAACGATGAAAAAATTACTAGATTTTTCATTTTTTTAACACCCGAATTTCCAAAGTGGGGAAAATGTGTTCCAAAATTGGGGAAAAAATTACTAGATTTTCCCTTTTTTTTCAAAAAAACCCCAATTCTTAAAGTGGGGAAATGTGTTACAAAAAAGTGGGGAAAATGAGGTCCAATAAAAATGCTTAAATTAGTCAAAATGATAAAAACGATGAAAAAATTACTAGATTTTCCATTTTGTCGAAAAACATCCAAATTTTCCAAAAGTGGGGAAAATGTGTTCCAAAAGAGTGGGGAAAAAGAGGTCCACTAAAAATACTTAAAATTCGTCAAAATGATAGAAACGATGAAAAAGTTACTATATTTCCCAAATTTTTCTAAAAATTCTCGAATTCCCAAAGTGGGGAAAAAGTGTTCCAAAATTGGAGATTTTTATTAAAATGACGGGCGTGTTTTTCTTAACATTTTTACATATATTGATGAATTTTATGCATTTTTATTGGACTACAATTCGTAAAATAATGAGAGATGTGAACTGGAGTGACCAAAACTTGTATTTGTGTAAAATAAATATATTAATAAAAACTTCAATAACTCAATTACTAACGAAATTTTAAAAACAAAACGGCATTGTACTCCTTATTAAATGTGTCATGTAACTAAATTTACATATGTTACGGTTACCAAATAAAATAATATGGTAATAAAATAATATGCAGAAATATTGTCAAATTTGAAAAATGACTAAAATTTGTTTAAAAATGTATTTGCTGGCTACAAGCACACATATTTAAGTTTTCTTAAATAATCAATATATCAATATAGGATCCTTCTTTTCAAATTCGATGAAAACGTTTCAGGACATAACCCAGATGCTATATTTTTGGGCGAGTTTTCTTTCACATGAAAAATTGTCGATTTTTTTATTTGGGTGATTATTCATTTATTTTTGTAATTTAATTTTCCATTTTGGGACATTTTTATTTTTTTAAACCATTTTGGGCGATTTTTCATTTATTTTTTGAGATTTTTGGATTTTCTAATTTGATATCAAATATACCAAATTGTTAAAGTGTTCGCTGGTTTTATGCCGCAGAAAATTTGCACATCTATAATTTTCTCTACCAAATACACATATCCATCAGAATTCCTCCAACTAAGTGCCAAAAACAAAAATGATAAACAAACATCGTTAGGTACCAATTCAATATCCTGGCGCTGTACACATTAGCCGCACATAAACCCATCACACCACCGCTGATGGTTGGGTGGTGAGAATGAATATTCGTCGTATATTTATGGGACTTGCCATGGGTGCGTGTCTATCCATGAGTGTGGATGTCTGTGCCTCTGTCTATGCCGCCCCAAAAGGAAAGGAAACATGTTAACAGATGTTGCAACACAATTTTCGGTTTTTGGCAATTGAAAAGGCATAAATCTGTTTAAACGTCTACAGGAAATCCACAATAAAACTTGTGCTTCAAAGTGCTTCTTGTTGTTTATTTGATACCGATGATATTTTCTATGGATTTGCTTTGGATTTTGTGTTTTATTTATTTTTTGTCGATTGGTTGGTTGGTTGTTACTAAAACGTATTTTGTATGTTTTGGTTTTTGGGTATAAAACAAATACAAACACGCAGAGAGAGCGAGCGACCGACACACGGGTGGGTATTTGTTGTTATTGCGTTTTGAAAACATTTAACAAACCGAAAAGAATTCACCGCAAAATAAAATGAATTAAATAGTAGGATAGCATAGTCAACAAATATACACCCGAGCAATACAATACAAAATTGTATGGGTAATATTGCAATGCTTAATATCATGCTGACAGATGCTACAAAATGCAGTCAAAAAGGTCCGTGAATAAAGAAAAAAATGAAATCAAAACAAAGTAAAATATTTGCTCATAAAATAAAATAAAATGTTTAAAGCAAAAAATTTACATTTTATTCGCATTGAAAGATAAAGAAACTATTAATGAATGTTAGAGTTTAAAATTGGTAAGAATCTGAACAAAATTGAGAAGGGAAAGTACAGAAAAATTATCGTGAAAATCGACATGTATACAACTTTGACTACGTAACGAGCAACTCAAATGGATTTTTCTCCAAATTTTACATTTAATGGTAAGCGGGGCAAATAACGAGTGACTTAAACCGAATTTTCAAAATCTTGAAAACGGTACAATCGAAGGGGTTATAGGTTGCATAGTGATATTCATGAAGCAGGGTATCCGAGTGCTGGACTCGGAAGCGTCATGTAATGTACCGTTTTTTGCTTCATAGGATCTCCAATGATATTTCAATGTGGAGAGTATAGTAAATGATATGTTTTATATTTTTAAACCCTCAAAGATCCAATATGTAGGTCCTGCCGATATATTGTCCAAATTTTAGGCAACAGAATGATAGAATATTTTCAAAGTAGTTCGTGTGGGGTTAGTGCCTGAACAATCGAGTTGCGTCAGAAGTATGAATATATCGAGGGCTTGCTATTAACAAAAACACAACTTTTCAGGAGAACGAAAAAACTGATTTACTCCTTAATTTTAAGAGTAATTATGAATCATTCTTCTACAACTTAATCTGAAGAGGATTACTAATTGCTGGGATAAAAAAAGTTTTCCTGTTATTCGCGGTTTTATGGTTCATAGTCACTTTTGCACGCTTAAAATTGAGCACTATGCATGTTGAAATAAGCACATAGCCATTAATGCTCAAACATATAAATAAGACTTATTGTAAACTCTATAACGTTTTTTATGAAATGTTTGCAAGAAGTTTAGAAAACGCATTTTCTGGAATGTACACAGCGAATTTAAAGATTTCAACTTTACCCGTCAGATTGGTACCATTTTTTCAAATTCCCCTTTTCCAAATTTTTTACAAAATGTGGATATTGCGGTAGGGCACGGTAAACAAAAAATACAAATTGGATCTTTTTGAAAATTTTCATTTTCGCGGCAAATATGGCTAAAATGATTTTCACTCCTGACATTTTTGTTTTATGATTTTCTCTCGATCTAGCCAATGGATCCGACTGAATTTTTGTTTGTGTATTAAGAACCAATGTCTTTTGTAACATACATATATTTAGCCAGTCGCGAAAATCGCTGCAATTGTTGAAAAATCCAAAATTCGCGGTTGAATTGATGAGTGATTTTTTAGCTATTATCTTTTTGGCAACACTGGTTTAAACAGCTGATGCACGTTTCGTGTTTTGTTTCACTGTCAAACATCTTCAGTTTGGTCTATAATTTAACCATGAATCGTCTTACAAACGAACAACGCTTGCAAATTATTGAATTTTATTATCAAAATGCGTGCTCTGTTAAGAAAGTTCATCGCGCGCTTCTTCCATTTTATGGTCAGTTTAATCGACCCACTGAAGCGGCTATTGTGACTAACTTTCGCACCAAATTTACATTGTTGGACATTAAACCACCAACACGCTTACGTAGAGCGCGAATTGAAGAAAATATCGCAGCTGTATCGGTCAGTGTTAATGATGACCATCAATTATCGATTCGTCGCCGTTCGCAGCAATTGGGCTTCTGTTACTCAAAAACGTGGAAATGCCAAAATTGGACTAAGCGGATGGACCATTTGAGGCGCAGTCAAGGTCAACATTTGCATGAAATAATCTTCAAATATTCAATTATATGGACCGTACTATCGATTCAAATAAAAATGTCATGCATTTTTCTGAATTTTATGTGTTTTTTTTGCAAAACTTTCCTATAGCTTTAAAAAATCACCCTTTATTTAAACGTTCTCTGTTCAGGATTCGGAAACTTTTCTGACACAAATATTTCCCATGAAGTCAGCAATCATATGACAAAAAATATTTTGGTATTCTCAATATGATAAAAAGTTACGTGGGTTTTTCTAAAGATACTTTTCACAATTTTTGACTTTACAGCCACATTCATCCTGATAACTTGGGAAGCAAAATGCTATTAACGGCGAAATGATGGATTTTGATAGTACGATATGCCCTAATTCTAGAAAAATGCTTTAAACAAAATCGTTGCAGCGAATTACAACCTTCGGTTATATGCTGCTCCATTTTTGAACTATATTATTTATATTATTTTTATTTTCATAGTCACTTTTGCAGTCACAAATTAACGTGTGAGTAGACAGCCAAATCAGAAAAATTTAAATTAAAATTTAAAATTTTAAAAATTGCTTTGCAAAAAAATTTTCTTCTCCAAATGTATATGACAGATGACATTAAGATTCCTGTATATAATATTTTCGTATGTCCCTTTGTTCCTTATAGGAACTATAGGACAGAATAAAAATAATATAACAGCAATATTTTCTGATGTATTTTGGGGACCCAAGCACGAAAATGATATTAAAACTATTTGTTATGTATAAAATTATGAAAGTATATTTTTATTGAAGGCACCTTCACAGACACCCCCAAAATATACGGTCCGCCAAATAAGTTTTTTTTTTTGAAAATGCTATAAAAAAACTACTGAATATTTTCTCAAATTTCTTTTATTATTTCAAAGTACAATCCTTCCGGTTAATAATGGAAAATAATTTCATTCAAATGGCTGCTGAGGGCACCCCACAAATAATAGTCCATCGGTTGAATAGTTGAAAAAAAAAACGCTAGATGGCGGACCCTATACTATGTGTATTCGCCAACAAATAGATTTTGTTTTAAAATTTGCGCCATTCTCCACATTCGCTTTAGTTTGTGAGGTAGCCGTTCTATTTGTTAATTTATTGACCGTCATGTTCAGTATCGAGTAAAACTCTACTTTGTTTTTAAAAATCCATCGGTAATTGACTGATTTATTTAAGTTTTCACGAAAACTAAAATTTTACGGAAAAGTAGCTAAAAGTCACCAAAGCATTCAAAAATAATGAAAAAGACTAGATTTGCAGAATTTGCATTTTTTTTTCAAATTGGGGAAAATGTGCTCCAAAATTTGGTGATTTTTACTAAAGCTTTTATTTGCCATTTTTTATTTTGACGAATTTTATTTATTTTTTGGACATCAAATTATGAAAAATTACTTTTTCGAAAAATTACCTAATTCCCAAAGTGGAGAAAATGTGTTCCAAAATTTTGGATTTTTACTAAAATAATCAACATATCTTTATTTGTCGTTTTATCACTTTCGACTAATTTTAGGTATTTTTCTAAGACTTCAAACGATGAAAATGTACTTTTTCAAAAAATTGCAGAATTCCTAAAGTGGGGAAAATATGTTTGGGATTTTTACTCAAATAGTCGCCATACATTTATTTGCCGTTTTTATCACTTTTAATGAATTGTAAGGTAATTTTATTGGACCTCAAATGATGCAAAAAAAATTGCCGAATTCCCAAAGTGGGGAAAATATGTTCCAAAATTAGGGATTTTTTTCTAAAATAATCGCCCTACCTTTATTTACCATTTTTATATATTTTGATAAAATTTATGTATTTTTATTGGAACTGAAATGTCCTTAAAGGAACTAAATGTTTCCTTTAAATATATTCACACATGAAAAGTGTCGGAAAATATGAAAATAAATAAAAAATGTGTTTGGTAGACAGTTCTGAAGTATGTCAACAACATATTTTGTAAAATTTTCTTAAATAATGTATATGTATGTATAGTGTTCGGTAGATCTAATTTTCTTATTTTTAAATTTAAGTTATTTTCAATAGTATCAATAAAATAATATATACATATTATTTTTCGCAGAGAGAATCCCATAAAAATACCCGTGCCAATTGTTGGATAAAATTGATATACCTAAAATCAAATTTTCTGCGTTCTATTTGTATATTTCTATATATGCAAATATTTTTCTGTCAACACTTGTAAGTATAGGTCATGTCTATTAATTTATTTCTATCTGCTAACAAAGTAAATTAAATCAAACCGGGTGAAAACCCTAACCAATCGACATTTTGTTCTCGAGTGTAATTTTACGACTTGTTTTGCCAATTATATCGTTAGTCAGTCATTCAGTTCAGTTCAGGCCGAGGCAGACAGACAGACACACAACAAAATGTTAAACATGCCTCCAAATCCCATAGATTTCCCTCTGTGACGTGACACGATAACATCAAAACAACTGTTACAAAGACAATCATCGAGTATTAGTGCCTGTGTGTCTCTGTGTGTTTGTGTCTGTGAACGGATACGCCTGAAAGGGTTTCCCGGCCGGAAAACAACCCTCTGTCGATGTTGTTGGTATTGTTGTTGCTATCGTTGCCATTAAAGGGCGTAATATGGTAATTTAATGATAAATGAACTTATAATTTGTTTAGTTTTTATGCTGCATTTAACTACTCGCTGCCGTTGTAATAATTTCAATGTTTTTCGCTCCGACGACCTCATTATGAGGATTTGTTGTATGTTTTGTGTGGCAAATTGATCATTCATGAGGAAGTCGAAATGTTTGTTTGGTTTTCTTCGTCAAACGAATGACTGAAAGTATTTGCTGCCATAACTACGAGAGTGTAACTAACTATGTACGAGTATGTGCTCATCGAACAGCAGATGACATCTTGTGGTCGGGTTTGACACTTTTCCCGTTGACATTTTACATTTAAATCACATTATCCAGAAACTGATAAATGAGCGGGGAATTATCATTTTGGGCGGAGCAAACTACATATTTTAATGACAATATCTTGTCGAGGATATTCATACATTACAATTCAGACATAAGGATTATTAATAAAAATCTAGATATATATTGAAATTAAGACCAACCGCCAAATTTGCAAAATTCGCCAGTTTTAACCCAATTGACCAACAAGGATACCAGCTTAAAAGTTTTCACATCTACATTTTTATACCCTCACCGTATAGGTTGGGAGGTTATCAATTATTTCTGACAAAATGTATAACCCAAAGAAAACTGTTGTCCAGTGTTTGGCATTAAACATGTGTCCTCGTATGGGAACAGAGGGCGGTAATGGGTTAAGCCAACGAGAATTTTTCAAGAGTTTTACGATTTTAATGATATTTGGTATTTAAAATAATAGGGCTGTTTTTCTTTATACCCTGATTATGTTCTTCAAAGAAGGACGAAATGTTGGTTAACGAATAAAGAACATACCAAAAAACCAAAATTGGCCTCAAGCTTGATTTTTTCAATATTTAAATAATAAACTTTTAGAATATATTTATACCCTCCACCTCCAGGATGGGGGTATACTAACTTTGTCATTCCGTTTGTAACACCCTGAAATATCGACCTGAGACCCTATAAAGTATATATATTCTTGATCCGTCCGTCCGTCTGTTGAAAGCACGCTAGCATCTAAACGAAAGGAGCTAGAACGTTCAAATTTTCCAAAAATGCGTCTTATAGTCGTAGATCGGTTGAGATTGAAATGGGGCGAAATCGGCCCAAAGGAAAAATTTTTCCCTCACAAGGACTAAAATACCCATAATAATCCCTAATATTTTAGCATATTTAAGCATGTTTTTTGAATATGTCTGTTTATATTTGCTTGATATTTGGTATGCGCATTCCCCTTATAGCGAAAACGTGCACCATAAAGTGATTTTTATTTGTAGGGGGTGAAATGGGGCAAAAAAGGGATAAAAATGGTACATATTAAACGACAACAGCTAGAAACACGAAATTCGGTGTGTATATTCCTCTAATTGAGTAGATACATAATATAAAAGTATTTTTTGCAAATTCGTACTTTTAAAGGGTAAAATGGGAATAGAGGGATAAAAATGGTACCAACCAAACGGCTGTACCTAGAATAATGAAATTCGGTGTATACATTCATCTGATTGCATAGACAAGTAAAACACACGGATTTTTTCAAAATTAGTACTTTTTGGGGTTAGAATGAAAAAAGGGGATAAAAATAGTACCAATTAAATGACCGCAGCTAGAGTCATGAAATTCGGAGTATACATTCCTCTGACTGTGTAGACACGGAAAATAAACTGATTTTTCGAAATTCGTACTTTTTGGGGTCAAAATAGAAAAAGGGGATAAAAATAGTACCAAACAAATGACCGCAGCTAGAGTCATGAAATTCGAAATATACATTCTTTTGCCTACGTAGACATGAAAAATTAAAGTTTTTTTTTCCAAATTCGTACTTTCAAGGGATACAATGGGTACGGAGGGATAAAAATGGTACCAACCAAACGGCTGTATCTAGAATAATGAAATGCGGTGTATAGATTCCTCTGATTGCATAGACTAGTAAAATAAACGGATTTTTCATAATTCATTCTTTTTGGGGTTACAATGAAAAAAGGGGATAAAAATAGTACCAGTCAAATGACCGCAGCTAGAGTCATGAAATTCGGAGTATACATTCCTCTGACTGTGTAGACACGGACAATAAACTGCTTTTTCGAAATTCGTACCTTTTGGGGTTAAAATGGAAAAAGGGGATACAAATAGTACCAACCAAATGACCGCAGCTAGAGTCATTAACTTCGGAGTATACATTCCTCTAACTGCGCAGACACGGAAAATAAACGAATTTTTTGAAATTCTTACTTTCAAGTTATACAATAGTACAGAGGGATAAAAATAGTACCAACTAAACGACTACAGCTAGTATGATGAAATTCGAATTGCGTAGAAACGTCAAGGGGGTAAAATGGTACCAACCAAATGGGCGCAGCTGGAATCATGGAATTCGGTGTATACATTCCTCGGACTGCATAGACACGCAAAATAAAAAGTTTTTTTCCAAATTCGAAATTTTTGTTTCACGGAAAAAATTTGTTGAATCATGAAGTGAGGTTATTTTGCACTATGTACGTCTGATAATAGATTTTCAAAATATGTACTTTTGAAATTAAAATAGAATGGAAATTCAACCAACTGTAGCACCCACAATCTATCAATATTTATGGTATTTAAGCTTTTTGAAAATATAAATATAAGAATATTTATTTTTTGATTTGAAATAAATAATGGTTTGAAATAATTTAAATATTACATTTATTTATAAAGTTATTTTTCAATATTTGTATTTGTTTTGGCTTGGCTATATTAAAAAAATTATATTTCCGGTAATATTACTGCACTTCTACGAAAACCGACAACCTCTGTGTAATGCAATCCATGGTGGAGGGTATATAAAGTTCGGCCCGGCCGAATTTAACGTCCTTTTTACTTGTTTTAATATCAGAGTGTGCTTTTCAGTAGTTTATGAGATATCAGAAATATAGAAATTTATTCTTTAAGTCAAACTTTACTTTATACAGGGAAAATATCTATATTCGTATATTCAGGAAATTTCTGAGTCTGATTGAAAGTAGTTTAGACAAAATGAGGAATTCCATATTAAAATAAAAGAGAAACTTTCGAAGGCCTTCCGATTTTGATGAAAATTGGTGGTGCAAAATATTATTTTTAAAATTTTTAAATATTAAGGCAACTCCGCCTCTTGAAGTTATACACACTTTTAGGAAGATTTGTATTATATATGTATTCTGCTTTAGATTTTAAAGAATAAAATTTCATGATTCTAGGTTCAGTCGTTTTATTCTTTTTCGTTTTGACCTTAGAAGCACGAATGCAGAGAAATACTCTTATTTTGAGCGTCAACGCCGTCAGACGAGTGTTAACAATGAATTTCATGATTCTAGCTTGATCTATTTTACGTGTCTACGCAATTATAAATATTTACAAATCGAATTTCTAGCTGTTGTCGTCTGATTGGTACCATTTTTATCCACATTTGTCAGATTTCACCCCTGTTTTGGTTCGATATAAGTACCAACGAATGTATGTACCAATATTTTCGTTCATATGCTTGTGTGTTTTCAACAGACAGAAGAACGGACATGGGTCGTTTTAGAATTTGACCATGACTCAGAATATATATATGGGGTCTACGATGGGTATTTCGAGGTGTTGCAAACGGAATGACAAAATAAATATACACTCCATCCTAAGTTGGAGGGTATAAGAAGTAAAAAGACCGTTTGAAATAAATTACTAAATGAAAAAAAAAATCAAACCAGGAGGAATATTTGTATCAGTACTACATACAAATCTGTCTAATCTAAATCTATCTATTTAATTGGAGGACATCATATTATGGTCGAAAGATGTAGCTAAACATGAAATGATGATAATGATCGTATTGTATGAGTACCCCAACTATAATCCCTATCTTAACACTGTGCTACAAAAAAGAATGAAGTAGAAAACTCTGATGAAAAAATTACTATATTTTCCATTTTTCCTAAAAAATACCCGAATTCCCAAAATGGGGAAATATGTTCCAAAATTGGGAACTTTTTATTAAAATGGTTGCCATGCTTTCTTAATAGTTTTAGTTGTTTTGATGAATTTTATGTATTTTTATTAGACTTCAAATCTTCAAATATTGAGAGATGTGAACTGGAATAACTATAACTTGTATTTTTACAAAAATTGAGTATAAATAAAAACTTTAATAACTCAGTCAATTACTGGTGGATTTTTAAAAACTAAGCGGCTCTTTACTCTTTGCTAAATGTGTTATTTAAATATATTTGTAAGTGTTGACGTTTTCAAACAAAATAATATGGAAAAACTTTAGCAATGTTTAAAAATTCCTAAAAATTGTGGTTTCTGAAGATATCATAAATTAACACATACATCGATGCAGGTTTCTTCTTTTCAAATTGGACGAGGAGGTGAAAATCGGTTGATAAACCGTCTTATAAGTGCAAAGGTACGTACAACCGTTTATTTACCCGTAACTCAAGATTTTAGGGGTGTTTGGGAAATTTGAAAAATTATATTATTATCCTAGAGTTTTTGGACTATCGCACTGTGTAATGCATAAACTCTAAATCTGTATCACATTGTATATTTCTGAACGATTTTTACGTATATGATTTTATTCGACTTTAATTCAAAATAAGCTGAAATCACAAGTTTTAGTAATAATTTTTTGTTATCAAATCTCTATAGATATGTATTCGACTTAGATGAAAATTATAAAAGATAATAATAACACTGTCCAACATCATTTTTGTAGAATAAACTCCAGCTGGTCTGAGTTTCTCTTTACAAAGTTTTATTTTTTTTTTGGTCGAAGTGAGTGAAAAACATTGTAAGGTTATGTCTTATTGTCAGTGATAGGGCGGTTTTTCTTTAAGACTGAATAAATAAGCTGCGATAACAAAAACCGAATTCAAAAGTTACAATTTCACTGAAAATAAAACAAGTAAGGAAAGGCTAAAGTCGGGCGGGGCCGACTATATAAAACCCTACACCACTCCCTGCGTATATACATCGCTTTTATTACTAAACCCAGGTGTTTCATGGGAGCAATTTTATGTAGTTCATATAAATTACATAGTTAAATTCATCTTTAGTCATATTTAACGAATATGGCAAATAATTGATCTAAGTTTCCGGCAGACAAATACAAATTATACAGTAGTAATAGGATAAATCGGCCCGACATTTGACAGGAGGCCTATAACAACACCGGCTCAAAACATGGGCCTATATATTTCTCATTCACTTTAGGTATTCATAGTTGAAATATATCATGATCCGATGTAAGACGTAGTTTGTAGAGCTGTATTAGAGTAGAATGGGTTATTGGGTTATTCCAAAGTGTGGACACATATATTTGACTTTGTATTCTGAAATATAATATAATCTGCAAATTTTGAAAAAAAAAAAATCCAACGTAAAATTTGCGTTTTTGAGGGGTAAAAATTAAAATGGGGCCATTTGTAAGTGCTCTACATTAAAAAGAGGTTCCATATAGATCACTTTCAAAGTAGGTATTCTTAGTTGAAATATGACATGATATGCAAAATTATATCGAGATCTAATGCACGATGTGGGTTCTAGAGATGTAATAGAGTGGAATGGAGGCCCAATTTGTATGGGGGTTATACCAAAATATGGACCCATATATTTGACTTTCATAATATGTCTTCTTAGTTGAAATATATGAGGGCTATATCTAAATCTGAAGCGATCTTACCCACTCTCACCATAGGTTTTTTAGTTGGATTATAAGATGTTGTGCCAATTTTAAAGAAAAACGGGTACAATATTTGGATTTTAGAGCGGAAAAAGTCAAATCGGGAGCGACATTTGTATGGGGGCTATATCTAAATCTGAAGCGATCTTACCCAATTTTTGCATACGTGTTTCTAGTTGGATTATAAGATGTTCTGCAAAATTTAAAGAAAATCGGGTAAAATATGTCGTTTCCAGAGCGGAAAATGTCAAATCGGGAGCGACATTTGTATGGGGGCTATATCTAAATCTGAGCCGATCTTACCCAATTTTTGCATACGTGTTTCTAGTTGGATTATAAGATGTTCTGCAAAATTTAAAGAAAATCGGGTACAATATGTCGTTTCTAGAGCGGAAAATTTCAAATCGGGACAACATTTGTATGGGGGCTATATCTAAATCTGAACCGATCTTACCCAATTTTTGCATACGTGTTTCTAGTTGGATTATAAGATGATCTGATAAATTTAAAGCAAATCGGGTACAATATGTGGTTTCTAGAGCGGAAAATATCAAAGCGGGAGCGACATTTGTATGGGGGCTATATCTAAATCTGAACCGATTTCCTCCAAATTCAATACCGATGGTCCTTGGCCAGAAAAAATAACTTCTGCCAAGTTTCATGACAATTGGGCAACAATTGCGATATTGTAGAGTGCGAACAAGCTTAGATGGACAGCAGACGGACGGACGAACGGACAGACAAACATCGTTAAATCGACTCAGCTGGTGATTCTAAGCTGATCGGTATACTTAAAGGTGGGTCTATCTCGATTATTTCTTGGTGTTACACACATTTGGCGCGAAACTAACTTATAATACCCTAGACCACGAAGTGGTGTAGGGTATAAAAATATTTTTCGCAATTGTCGCCAACAGCAATATCATTGTGTGTATAAAAATAAATTTTGAAAAAATATTTTCTGTTAAACATTTTGGACCTAACCTCGATAATCCAGTGTAAGTCAAACTTATGGCTATTATTGGTCAATTTGAACACTTTTTCGAGAAACCAGAAAAAGTCCATTCCAAAGTGACATTTACGGATTAAAATGTTCTATGAAAAATTTGTCGGGAAAGTTCTGAGTGGTTCACCAAAGACATCAAAGTTGTAAATAAAGCTCTTCTCGCTTAAATATCAAAATTACAAGCCAAGTTATACACAGAAATTACTATGGTTAAATTCGTCCATGTATTTTTTTGGTGATCGAGCACGGTAAACCAAAAATACAAACTGGATATTTTCGCGAAATTTTCATTTTTGCCGGAGATATGGCTAAAATGATTTGCATTCATTTCTTTATTGCGATTTTATCGCGATCTATCAAACCGTTCCGGCTGACATTTTGCATGTGTATTAAGAGCCAATGACTCTTGTGACAAACATGTAGTAAGTCACCAAAAAAGCTGCAAAAATCCAAAATTCGCGGTTGCAATTACATATATTTCAACTATCTCTATATGGATTTCTGAAATAATTCTGTCACAAATGTTCCCAATTTAGTCCGCAATCATATGTCAAAACAATGGCATTCTCTATAGGGTAAAAAGCTACGACGGTTTTTCTAAAGGCGCTTTTCAAATTTTGTTTGGCATTATAGCCATTATTTAATCAATTTTACTCTTATTTTAGCCGTGTTTAATAACGGCATAGTGACATTTATTATTTAGTCGCACACTACCACTATCAAGATTTTCAATCCATGACGACTTTCGTAATCTGTGCAAAATATCTAGTTGGAATTCAACGATATCTGGTAACACAATGGAACTGGCCCATTGTTTATCACATCGTATAAATCATATTTCTATCAACCTTGTGGCTGTTAATAAATATTTTTGCTGCACTCATATTTACCCATTCAGCATTCAACATTTTTGCATCAACTGAAAAGTCCAACTTTTCGTTGCTGTTAAACGTTGTGAATAAATACCAGAGCTAACACCTTTGCAACGCATCCACACGCAGTACAAAATAATACCATAAAATTTTGCCTTCGCGCAAAAAAATCGTAATAATTATGGGCCATAAATACGCCTCGAATAGAAGAAAAAAGAAGAAGAAGAATCGAACTGAACAGAACAGTAAAATGCACATTTACTTCGTGCTAATTTTATTCGTTAGCGAACTTATGACCGCCGTGAACAGAGATTCCTAGAATATAACGCGCCTACGTCGTCCGACCAACATCTGACATAAACCATCTGTGCGCCGTCCTCTGGTGGCCATTGGAAACTTTCGTGTGAATCTGAGTGCCTTTCAATATGAACTCTTGGCGATTTTCACACACAATTTTCGGACGGGCATTCGACTCCTCGGCCAAGTGTTTATATTGCGTGTATGGCCTGGCCTGGCCGGGGCTGTAAAGACACAGACAGCCTGGACAGACATCCGCACATTGGAAAATACCTGTTTCTGGTTTTGTTGCGGGTGGTTCTTTTTTCTCTTGATCTGTTTATAGAAACATAAATTGCTCGATGGAATGAGGGCCGCTGAATTGATTTCTGTACAAATACGATTTTTTGTTTTTTTTTCTTCGGCTGGAGCAGAAAATCGCTTACACTGCATAAAGTTGTATGCCGAAATATATGTAAATAAATATATTCATATACATACTACAGTGTACAATGGGCCTGAGTGATTTCAGGTGACTACTCAAAGTTTTCGTAAAACTGGATAGATCGGCATCATAATTATTACCGCCCAAAATTCCCATCAAATTCTCTTAAATTTCAGTTTTCTAAAAATTACTATAATATTGGCTTCCTGCGCCCTGTGGCTGAAAAACATATCTCCCCTTGACATTATCGCCGCTCCTGTCTCATACTCAGTATGTATTGCCACATACATGTGTATTTATTGTATGTTCATTTAAATATTGGATATGATTTTTAACTAGAAAAAAAGAAAACAAAACGCACCACGTTTATTGCTGTTTTCATTGCCGTTTTTGTTTATGTTTGAATAATTATTTGTAATCTATAAATTTAATTGACTGGATTTAATGACTTCATTAAACATATTAACTTTCAAATGTTTTCATTTCTTTTTTTTGATTTTAGAACAAAGGCATTCTTTTGTGAATGGTGAAGTAGCCATGCATGTGCGGAACGTTGAAGGTAAGTACAATAGAAATCTTTCTTTCGAATAAAATCTTAAAACGGGGAAAAGAATTTGCAAAAATTTTATATTTTAGAAAAGTGAACGTAATACCGCAGCAAAAACTCTCAAGTAATGTTGGACAAAAGGCTAAACCAAAAGTCTTCGCTACTTATTTTTCGGATCCGTTTGTAATTATTTTCATAAAAGGGAGTGTAATGAAATAAGTACTTCCACGCACGCTTACAAAAAGTTGAAAAATCAACCAAAACAAAAATAATTTATGAATGATTTGTTGATTCATCAATAATCTCGGAATATTTCTCATCTATCATCCTATGTCGCGAACAAGCTTCTTATTTAAAATTGTAGTAGAAAACAACAAAAACAAAACAATTGCAGTAAAAACAAGTATGGAAAGGCTAAAGTCGGTAAAAAAGTGAAAATGGGAAGGATTTTTGTCTTAATCAGAGACTGATATGACCTGATCCAATTTGGGGGCTATGTCCAAACATGGAATAAAGTGACCCACTTTTACAATAGGTACTTTCAGTGCAAGTATAACGTGTTGTGCTCAATTTGAAGAAATTCGGCTCCCAGGGCGGAAAAAGTCATGTCGGGAGCGAAATTTGTATGGGAGCTATATATAAATCTGAACCGATATGACGCATTTTCACTATGGGTGTTTCTAGTGGAACTATAAGATATTTTGCCAAATTTGAAGAAGGTCTGTAAAAATATGTGGACTCTAGAGCAGAAAAAGTCAAATCAGGAGCGAAATTTGAATGGGAGCTATTATAAATCTGAACCGATCTAACTATCACCACAGGTGTTCCTAGTTTAAATATAAGATGATTTGATAAATTTGAAGACAATCTTTTAAAATATGTGGTTTATAGAAAGGAAAAAGTCAATAGGGTGCCAAGTTTTTATGGGAGCTGAGATGAAAGCGAATGCTAATCGGAGTTTGGAGAGTCATTAATTTAATTTCACAAATACTTTGCATCAAATTCACTTCAATATTTCTCAAAATTTCTTTTCTGCCCAGCGGAAAATGACCTTCACAGTTAAATCAAATACAAAAATATGTTTCAAAATATTTCGAATATCCCTACAAAATCCCCAAAATATTTTATGAAATCCCCACAAAAAATATCTGTCCCCAATTTCATATTTTTTGTCCATTCGACCATCATAAAATCTCCATGGTTGGGGACAAATCCCCACTCTGGCAAGCATGGCTATGTGTAAGTGTAATAGGAACCAAATACAATGAAGTTATCTGGTCTTTAATTCATGTTCAAGTAGAAAGTTTAAAACAAATATTGTATTATATTTTATACGTCAATTTTGCTAGTCATGTATAGATATAGAAAGTAGAGATTGAGAACTTTCTTTTGATAATATTATTGTAAAAATACGATAGTGCATTAAAAAGTTATTTGACTTTTGGTAAAAAAATACACAGAGTGAAATGAGAATATTAAAGCCCGGGAATTCCAAAAGCCCGAGAAAAAATAAACCCTGTTGACAATGTAAAAATATCTCCCCACCATATGATTCAACCAAACAATTTATAATTGATCCACAGTTCTAACCACTCAAATGACTAATGTCGAGATTTTTTACAAACTTTTAATTAATTTAATTTTTTTAATTCTATATATTCTTCTATAATATGACATTATTCATTACATATTCATATTCATATATATTTGCTAAAATATTCCGATTAACTTGACTTTTTCAATTGGCAATATAGTAAAAATACATTGACTTCTCGCATATATATTTAAACATATTTAAGCAAAAGTATCACACCCGTTCCAATGGAATCACCCACATACAAATATCCGTTCTGTGTGGAGTAGAGGTTCTTTCAGTTCTAAAAAGGTTTCTTGCAGTTCTAAAAAACGGGAACGATTAGTAGATTTTCCGGTACTCTCGATGAATATGAAAACGAAGTAATAATTATGGGTGTAGCAATAATTTAATTTAAAATTGAGAAAACGGTTCTACAAAGTATTCCAGGAGAAGATTTAGTATTTGAACTACTATATGTTTGAAATGCAAGGAATGTTATTTTTTTAGACCTACCAAAAATAAATAGTCGTCAAAAATCACACGATTTTCTTAAATACTTCTACAAAAGAATTGTCACATGCACAGCAGTTGTTAAAGATTTTTAGTGGTAAATCCAGGTCTGTTAAATCCAACTACTCATTGATCTATTTGGTTAAATAGAAATTGAAGACAGCTAGTACCGACAGACACCGATGGTTTGTTTGTTTGGCTGCCGTTAATAACAAAAAACTTCTGATAATGGATACGACAGCATTTGGCGCATAAACATTGTTTTTCTTTAGAAATAAGAAAAAAATAAAGATTGACAAATATTCTGATATACGTAGCTGTGAGAGCGGAGTCTGGGGTTTTAGCTGGAGTTAGAGTTGAAAAAAATGCTCAACTACTGGTAATTTGTTTACGTTATAAATAATTAGAATTGATTCCCTGACTAAAAATATATTTTGAATATTGAATTAAATCTTAAAATTTGTTCAAATTTATAAAATCAATTTTTAAATAGATAAATTAAATTGATTGATGCCAATTTTTTGTTATAAACTGTATCAAATTAAAATTTTGATTCACTTAAGATAAGTAATTGTAGGCTCATTTTTTTCTAAATTAATATACTCTTGAAAGCACTTCAAAAATATTTTTTTACTAGAATAACCTGGTAATTTGTTTACGTTATAAATAATTAGAATTGATTCCCTGACTAAAAATATATTTTGAATATTGAATTAAATCTTAAAATTTGTTCAAATTTATAAAATCAATTTTTAAATAGATAAATTAAATTGATTGATGCCAATTTTTTGTTATAAACTGTATCAAATTAAAATTTTGATTCACTTAAGATAAGTAATTGCAGGCTCATTTTTTTTCTAAATTAATATACTCTTGAAAGCACTTCAAAAATATTTTTTTACTAGAATAACCTATTGGTCAAATTATTGGACGTCTATTGTATTTTTTATCGTGACAACTAAAAGTTGGAGTCAACACCGTCATTATTCGTCAGATATTCATTATTTAGACCTCATTCGAAAGGAATCGATTTCCTTTGTTCTCTTTTTCGTAAAAAATTTACAAAATGTTCTCAAGAAATCTAAGTTTTTAGTGTCCACTTTGAAAAACCACAAAAATTACCCTAAATTCGACCAATAATTACTCCGAGACTAATTCAGAAAGAAATGAAAAAAGTGCAACATAAAAATGCAGTGAAAAACATGATTTTTAGAGGTGTTTTCGAAGAAGGTTTAGCTCACAGAGTAATTGACCAAGCTAAGAAATATTGTACAGATCATCATTGAAAAGTCGAATTTTCATTTCTTGGGGGGTTACCGCAGCAGTTTCGTGCTCCAGCCTATTGTAAAGGGTGATTTTTTAAAAGCTATAGGAAAGTTTTTCAAAAAACAAATAAAATTCAGAAAAATTCATGAAATCTTTATTTGAATCGATAGTACGGTCCATATAAATGTATATATATATAATGTTGACTTGACTGCGCCTCAAATGGTCAGTCCAATTTTGGCATTTCCACGTTTTTGAGTAACAGAGGCCCAATTGCTGCGAACGGCGACGAATCGATAATTGATGGTCATCATTAACACTGGCCGATACAGCTGCGATATTTTCTTCAGTTCGCACTCTACGTATGCGTGTTGGTGGTTTAATGTCCAACAATGTAAATTTGGTGCGAAATTTAGTCACAATACCCCGAATAGCCGCTTCAGTGGGTCGATTAAACTGACCATAAAATGGAAGCGCGCGATGAACTTTCTTAACAGAGCACGCATTTTGATAATAAAATTCAATAATTTGCAAGCGCAGTTCGTTTGTAAGACGATTCATGGTTAAATTATAGACCAACCTGAAGATGTTTGACAGTGAAACAAAACACGAAACGTGCGTCAGCTGTTTAAACCAGTGTTGCCAAAAAGATAACAGCTAAAAAATCACCCTTTAGTTGCTTTAAATTGGGCGTTTAGTTTAAACTGGTTCAGCTTTAGCCAAATAGATCGTAACCGGTCGGTTGTACTAGCGCCAGAACGGCGAGATATTAAAACGGATGGGAAATTTTGTGAGAATTACTTTCTGAGTCCATTTAGTAAGTTTTGCGGGCCAAGGGCGAACGCTATATAATTTGAAGCAAACCGGTTCAGACTTAGACATAGCTCTCATACAAATTTCGCTCCAGATTTGACTTTTTTAACAGATTTTCTTCAATTTTGGCACAAGACCTTATATTTCAACTAGAAACATCTACGGTTGAAGTGAGTCGGATCGGTTCAAATTTATATATGGCTTTCATACAAATTTCGCTATTGATTTGACTTTTTCAGCTCCAGGGACCGCATAGTTTAACCGATTTTTTCACAATGTGCCCCATTACATTTCAGCGAGAAACATCTATGGTGGAAGTGGGTCAGATCAGTTCAGATTTAGCTATAGTTCCCATACAAATTTGGCTCCGGATTTGACTGTTTTCCACTGTAGAGACCCATAAAAATCCTGCCCGATATCACCCAGTCGGTCCTCCCGATAGTAAATATCCCGATCAAAACACCAACTCCACTTCATCTAAATCTTGAAAGAAATTTAATGAATTAGGCAGGGGATTTTCATCAGCCATATTATACAGACTACCTGTTCCCAAAGTTGAAAGAATTGCTAGATGAGAAACTAATTTGCATTTTGAAACTTATTTGTAATTTTTAAAGAATATGTTTCCATGCCCTCGTAATGACAATGTTTACGAGTAAAAACCTGGCAAACCTTTCAATTCGTAGTCGCCTCTAAAAAGTTGGTTCATTTCAGTGAGTATAATATTATATGGGCAACAGCATCGTTCTGAGTATTTTTTAAAGTCCACATTAAAATTAATTCGTGGTAAAGGGTGTTTTTTATTGAGGTATAGAACTTCGAATTGAAATAAAACACAAGAAAATCGTTTTAATGTCCATCAATTTGGCTTTATTGGAAGGATAATTTTATGTCATTAATGTTTAAATATGATTTCGGGCATGTGGCCGCCGCGGCTGGCTCGAATATAGCCAGCATATGGGGCCGTATGTTGGCAATAACGCCACGAATGTTGGCTTCCAAGTCCCCTAACGTTTCTGGTTTGTTGGCGTAGACGAGCGACTGCACATATCCCCAAAGAAAATAATCCAATGGTGTCAAATCACACGATCTTGGTGGCCAATTGACAGGTCCATTCCGCGAAATTATGCGGTTAACCGAATTAATTGCTCTGATGGACGATTATGTCGACCATAAAATGGACGGAAATTATTACTTTCGAAATAAATTTGCACGATTTGCAATCGTTGTTCTTTTGTCAACCTGTTTATGATGAAATGGCAAACCAAACTAAATATTAATCACTTGACAGCTGACAAAATGGCCGCCAGTTAAAAAAGTGATGCCAACTTAAAGTTCTATACCCCAATAAAAAAACCCTTTACAAACAATATTGTAAAATTCTTTAAAAGGACTCGAATTTAAAGTATTCGATATTACTTTTCCGTTAAATTTAAGGGAAGAAATATCTTTCATTATTGGACCAGAGACAAAGTCATACATTTGCCAAATGGCTGCACTCCAATGTCTATTCCTTGAACGAACTTTAAATTAAATTTACTAAAGCAATAAGTTTTCTAAAATTTAAATAAACTTTCTATGGAAAACAGATGCCGATTTCAATAACACGCCATAATATACACTATTTGATTATTTGTTTATTTTATTTTTATTTATTCGTATAAATCGGAAATTGTGCAATTTGGCTTAAACGTGTAATTATTTGGTCATATTTATTCGAGTAACTGAATTAGATATAATCGGTGGGATACCCTAGTATCCCGTAACTGGACGAATTACTTATTTCGTCCATGTTCTAACTATCCTTGGACTTAGCTCATCAGTTTTAAATAATATTGGGATTGCAACAAAATTCAAAAACCGATCATGGAATAATAATATTTATTTATATTCATGATGATTGGAGTTTGCAGAAGTGAAATAATAGGACAATAACAATTTAATTAGAGATCTTGAGGAAATACTGGGCATTTTATATATTTTTTAATTTATCTCAGCATGTAGCTACATCTGAGTTCAAATTTCCCACATATTTTTACACTAGTTGGGATAATAAAGGGTGATTTTTTAAGAGCTTGATAACTTTTTTTTAAAAAAACACGCATAAAATTTGCAAAATCTCATCGGTTCTTTATTTGAAACGTTAGATTGGTCCATGACATTTACTTTTTGAAGATAATTTCATTTAAATGTTGACCGCGGCTGCGTCTTAGGTGGTCCATCCGCTTAGTCCAATTTTGGCATTTCCACGTTTTTGAGTAACAGAGACCCAATTGGTGCGAACGGCGACGAATCGAAAATTGGTGGTCATCATTAACACTGGCCGATACAGCTGCGATATTTTCTTCAGTTCGCACTCTACGTAAGCGTGTTGGTGGTTTAATGTCCAACAATGTAAATTTGGTGCGAAATTTAGTCACAATAGCCCGAATAGCCGCTTCAGTGGGTCGATTAAACTGACCATAAAATGGAAGCGCGCAATGAACTTTCTTAACAGAGCACGCATTTTGATAATAAAATTCAATAATTTGCAAGCGTTGTTCGTTTGTAAGACGATTCATGATGAAATGTCAAAGCATACTGAGCATCTTTCTCTTTGACACCATGTCTGAAATCCCACGTGATCTGTCAAATACTAATGCATGAAAATCCTAACCTCAAAAAAATCACTCTTTATATGGCGGCTTGTGAATTGGGTAAAATATGGCGACTTGAGAGATTGATCTCTCGACAATATTGGAATTCCTTGAATTGTACGATTTTTTTGATATTCCAAACACTGTGAACTTATCACTGGAATTCACTTCAAATTTTAAACAATAAATCCATGTACTAATTGAATTTCTAATTGCAGTTGGGACTTGTTGCTAGCTTTACCTTTTAACGTTTGATAGTTGCTGTGATTTGTCACAGGATCGACGAACAATAAATAACTGCAGTTGTTTGTATATATTTTTTCACTTGGAACTTTTAGGATATTTGTATTTATTTGTGTTTATTATTTTCTTTTCTATTTTTTCTTCTTTAAAATTTCGACACAAATTTGTTTTTAAAATTTATTTTTTCTTTTGTAATATTTTTTTTTTAAATTGTAAATATTTCTTTGCACTTTACGACAGACAGATAATTTCCATTCAAATGCACTTAAACTTTCTTTACACGCGTTGAACACTGTTTGCTTTTCTCTTCTCTTTTATATATTTTGTGTTGGGTGGTTTTAAAACTGAAATGCGTTTTCTTTTTTTTTGGTTTGCTGCGCTTGTAACGTCGAACACGTCTAAACTAACGGGAAACTCGTTACCAACTGATTTTCCGACATTTCGTTTTGCTATAATCAAGCGCCAAAGCACGCAAAGAACAACTTTTTGCCAGCAGCCAGCCAGCCAACAGCCTACAAATGATTATCTGCACACGAAGTGCATTGAGTGGTGTGTTCGTCACTTGTCGTTTGTGTTGTCGTATTATTTCGTTTGGCTATGGCATCGGCTCTTGATGCCGGCATAAATAAACACAACCGCCGCCGTGTGAGTAACACAAACACCACCCTTAACAAATGTTGCCCTGCAAAGGTACCGCGGGTGGTATGAGTGTGTGTGCTGTCGTACCGTAAACACATGTTTCTCATACGCTCACGTACTCACTGTCGTGAGAGAGGGAGAGTGCGAGTTCTCTCAGCGGTCGGGCAATTTTGGCGGGAATTTAATCAAAACATTGCAGAAATGTAAAATGTTGTGGGGGACGGCAAATGTTGCCAGAAAATGTTTATAAACACTTGCTTTGTTTATGTTGCTACCCTCAGAACACGTGTTGTGGGGGTCACCCACACCACCACCCATGTTGCGGCCAGTCATTGGGCATGCGCTGAGTTCAAAGGAAATCCTTGTCAAATTATTCAGTCTTAAACAACCCAAACACACACTGGCACACCTACTCATACACGCATACACCGAAGAGAGCAGATATTGGTGTGTGTGTATTTGACATGTTGTTTACTTTAGGGAACCCTTGTGTGCTTTCGTGTCTGCGTGTGTGTGTTTGGCCCCGTCTGCTGTGCTCTTAGCCAATCAAAGTGTGACAAAATTACGCGCAGCAAAGCATTTTAGCCAAATTCTAATGTTCGCCAACATTAGTGGAGGGAAAGCAAACACAAGATATTTATAATTTACCCAGTGTATCTCCGTGTCCTTCAACACACCCTCCTCCTACCCCTCCCCACCCACATCCTTTTGCCGGCGCAAAAGTGTAACTTGTTGATGTGAGTTTTTACACGACTGCCATTGATTGCGTGAAGAATGAATGGCCGGCCATTCGCCGCATCTTGACATGATCACATACAGCGTGACTGACTGCCGACCGATGCTTGGGGGTGGTGAAAGTAGCTATCGTTCGAGCCATTTATCTTCTCGACCAGCGGCTAGCATCACGTAATTTCACCGAATTTTGAGATTAATAATTGTCATCGTTTCATTCAATGAAACATGAAATATGTCTGTGTACGTTGGCACACTCAACAGACATACATCAAATAAATATTTATGATAAATTCGAATGTAATGAACGTTGAAGAAGTCAAGAGACTATTAGCAGGTTGCACAATGAAAGATATTTCATTTTTGTGGAAACACTTTGGTAATTTTTGATTAACATTTGGATTTTTTCAAAATATGTACATTTAAGAATATTGGAGCTAGAATCATGGTATGGACATTCATCTGGCTACATAGATATAAATGGGCTTTTATATATTTTTTATTTTTTTTTTCTTAAGTGATGGACGGGACAAAAAGGTATAAAAATGGTACCAACCAAATTGTTGCATGGTCGTACCAAGAAATGTCAAAACCCCCGAATCAAAAATCAATGAATAAAAATTCTTTCTTGGTTTTCAACTGGGAATTGTCAAAACTTTTTTGCATTTATATTTTATAAAATGTAATTTTATTAACAACTACATCAATGACGTTTGCTAATTGGCTGCAATTGGCTGTATGTATGCAAAAATTGAAATTTGGTGGACAAATATTGCGAAGTAAAAAAGTTTTCAAGTATGTATATTAGGTTGGGTCAGGAAAATAAATAACAGCGGTCATCCCACAGAAATGAAGATTGGAATGTTTAATGCAGAGCTGTTAAGTAATGATTAGTAATCGTAATCATTAGTAATTAGATTACTTTTTTTTAAGTAGAAGTAATGATTACAATACGATTACATTCAGTTTTATACGATTAGTAATTGATTACGATTACAAGTAATCAAAAAATAATCAGGATTAATTGCGATTACTGAAAAATAATCAAAAATAATCAAAAGTAATCAAAAATGAGTTCGACTACTTTAAAAGATTACTTTTGACTATTTTAGATTACTTTTTATTTTTTGTGATTACTTTTGATTTTTTGTGATTACTTTTGATTATTTTTAAAGGAATCTTCTATAGGGTGTTTTTTTATTGAGGTATAGAACTTCGAATTGAAATAAAACACAAGAAAATCATTTTAATGTCTATTGGCTTTATTGGAAGGATAATTTTATGCCATTAATGTTTAAATATGATTTCGGGCATGTGACCGCCGCGGCTGGCTCGAATATAGCCAATTCTACAGGTCCAATTTTTGAATTTTTTAAAGTTGATGGACAAAGCTCCAATTGCTGTGCACGGTGGCGAATCGATTCATTCGGGCCCTCTTCAACACTTTGCTCTACAGCGGCAATTGTTTCTTCGGTGCGCACTGTTCGACGTCTCTGCGGATGCGTATTATCACATAGAGTAAACGTAGTGCGAAAACGATCCATGGTTAACCGAATTAATTGCTCTGATGGACGATTATGTCGACCATAAAATGGACGGAGCTTGAGGTGAACTTCGCGAACTGAACCATTACTTTCGAAATAAATTTGCACGATTTGCAAGCGTTGTTCTTTTGTCAACCTGTTCATGATGAAATGGCAAACCAAACTAAATATTAATCACTTGACAGCTGACAAAATGGCCGCCAGTTAAAAAAGTGATGCCAACTTAAAGTTCTATACCCCAATAAAAAACACCCTTTACATTACATTTATTGAAAAAAAACTATACAAAGTTTAGTTAGGGACAAAGGTTACAACCATATTTCATGTTGCACCCTGAGGCAAATATCGCAATTACGGCAACAGTGCTAACGCCAAGCATCAAAACGAAATGGGTGAATGTGTTGCAGAGATTAAGCCCAGAATTGCCGGAATTAACTATTGACAGCATAACAAGCAGAGTTTTGGATACTCTGTACAGTTTTTACGACAAAAACAGTAATTCGTTTAATTTTGAATCGAAAAATAATAACATATGTATACATATATGTATATGATGGTGAGCTAATGCGTGCATTACTTTGAATTTTCAACTTTAAAGATTTCACTTTGCAGATGATGAAATTAACACATGTTTATCTTCAAATGACCAAACCAAAATTGACAGACGATCCAATATAAAACATCAGTTTTTCAGTTATTTAAATTATAACTCAAGTGCTGATGACATTTGGCAAAATTATGATTTGCTCAAGGAAGCATTCATTTATTTTAACACACCCTTAACATCTTCAGCTCCAGTTGAACGACTGTTTTCGTTTGCCGGGATCGTAAACAGTCCAAGGCGGCAATCATTGTCGGATTGTTCTTTTGAAAAATTAGTTTTAATGAAAGCCAATTCAAATTTTATGTAAATGAGAATTATTATTCATTATTTATTCATTTTATTGTAGCAGAATTTAATTTATTTATGTTACTTGCTTAATTCAGATTTTCAATTATTTAGCGGATTCACCCTAACTTAACTTTGTATAGTTTTTTTTTCAATAAATGTAATGTAATCACAAAAAATCAAAAGTAATCACAAAAAATCAAAAATAATCAAAAGTAATCACAAAAAATCAAAAGTAATCTAAAATAGTCAAAAGTAATCTTTTAAAGTAGTCGAACTCATTTTTGATTACTTTTGATTATTTTTCAGTAATCGCAAGTAATCCTGATTATTTAATCAATTAGTAATCAGAAATTGTTGAATAGTGGATTATATAATCATTACGATTCTTTTTAAAAAGTAATGTAATTGATTACTAATCGTAATCGAAATTTAACAGCTCTGGTTTAATGATGATCTGCAAAATATTTCGTTACTGGGTTAAGCCATCAGTGAGCTGAACGCTCCTGAAGACACCTCTAAAAATCATGTTTTCCCGTGTAATTGGTTTATGTTGGATTATTGTCCAACATTTTTTTCTGAATTAATAGACCCTTGAAAACACTTTACTAAAAATTGTTATTATTGTCTTAGAATAAGTCGTTGGTCTTATTATTGGACGTTTAGATTGATTTTTTGTGGTTTTTCAAAGTGACAGCTATAAACTCATATTTCTTGGGAACATTTTGAAAAAGGTGTTGAATACTCTGTAAATTTCAGAGCGGGATTTTCAAATTTTCCCACATATTTTTACACTAGTTGGGATAATATATGGCGACTTGTGAATTGGGTAAAATAGGGCGACTTGAGA
Organism: Polietes domitor; assembly: GCA_947397865.1. NCBI lineage: Eukaryota > Metazoa > Arthropoda > Insecta > Diptera > Muscidae > Polietes > Polietes domitor. The sequence continues at coordinate 55,728,507 of OX377621.1, read as the reverse complement.
GATTGATCTCTCAACAATATTGGAATTTCTTGAATTGTACGATTTTTTTATTTTTCTTGGTATTCCAAACACTGTGAACTTATCACTGGCATTCACTTCAAATTTTTAGACAATAAATCCATGTACTAATTGAATTTCTAATTTCAGTTGGGACTTGTTGCTAGCTTTACCTTTTAACTTTGATAGTTCTTATGATTTCTTACAGGACCGACGAACAATAAATAACTGCAGTTGTTTGTATATATTTTTTTAGAATGATTTTTTGTGGGTTTTCAAAGCGACAGCTATATACTCATATTTCTTGGGAACATTTTGTAAAGGGTGCTATGAAATATAAATAGAAGGAATCAATACCTGTCGAATGATGTTTAAATTATGAATATCGGACTATGAATGACGTCACTGACTCCATATTTGTGAAATAATTTAATACAGGTATTTTTATATTTATATTTTCAGAGCCAAATATTTCAAACTCTTTTTACAAAAATGGGCGCTGCGGCGTCAATTTAATTCCGATGTTCATCATATAGGCATCATTCGAAAGGTATTGACTGCAACTAATTTATATAAAAATACATTTTATAAAATACTAACACCAAATAATGACATACTGACATTATGAAAAACCGAAAAAAATGCTATAAACGTCCAATAATTCGACCAATAAGTAACTCTAAGACAAGAATCAAAATGTATATTTAAAGTGCTTCCTAGGGTCTACCAATTCATAAAAAATGGACAAAAATGCAATGTACAAAAAATTACAAGGGACAAACATGATTTTGGAGGTGTTTTCAGGAGCTTTTAGCTGACAGTTCGCTTGACCCAGTGACGAAACATTTTGCAAATCATCATTTAACAATCCAAACTTTATTTTCGTGGGCTGACTGGAAATTGTTTTTCCTTTTGTATGGCCCGCGACTAGAGTTTGCATTTTCCCGTACTTTTTATTTCCCGGGAAACGGGAATTATTTTTTCAATTTCCCGGGATCCCGGGACAGAATGGGAAATTGCCAACATATCGTTTCCGTGAACTAAGCTTATTTTTTCCAATGAAACAGTCTCATTTTATTAAGGTTACATGTGTGCTTTATTCCTTGGTGCGATTTTTTGAACGGATATTCGGCAAAAGAGTTGTGCTTCTCACATTCGTTTGTGAAAATAATTTACTTAAAGTCGCTGCGAAGACACCTGACGAAACCTTTCACAGGGTGGAAATCATGATAGTGTGCAGCCAAATAATAAATGACGCTATTTTTAAATAAATTTGCATTCTATAAAATGTAGATGCAAAATGGTCTTGATATAGGAGACTTTCCCAGTTCAGTAAAATAAATAAAAAAATTAAATATAGAAGCAAAATGTTCTTGAGCCAGGACAATATCCCAGTTCAAATCAAATATTGATTACAGACCAAAAAATGCAAACGAAAAAAATAAAACAAATGAGCGTTGGCATGGCAGAAGTATTGCTGGGTAACTATACCTGCATACTGCATATTACTTGGTGCGATTTTTTAAACGCAAATTCGGCAAGTGAGTTGTGCTTCTCGTTCGTTTGTGAGAATCATCTCCTTATAGAGGCCGGGTTTGATGTTGAAAAGTCGCTGCGAAGCCACTTGAAAAGACTTGTGACATGGTCGAAATCATGATCGTGGTAGTCTGCAGCCAAATAATAAATGTCACCATGCCATTTGTAAATAAATTTGCATTCTATTAAATATAGATGCAAAATGGCCTTGAGCCACGAGAATATCCCAGTTCAAAATAAATAAATTTCACAAAGAACCTGTTACAGAATTCAATTCAAACAATTATTCAATTATTTTCAAGTTTCAAAGTTAATTAAATGTATGCAATCAAAATATGCAAGTGTATATTTGAATTAAGAGCAGACAATGCATTTATATTTCTTATTTTATTGGAAAATATGGACGCGCAAATTAAATTGAATTATTATATTATACGGACATCATTACGTGATAAAAGAAGACCCGTGTCTCCCAGTTTTGTCCAAAGTCATGCACTTTTTATGGGCCCCCAAAGATTTGGGGCCTCGGTTTCATCTTCACCTTTGTAACAGATAGTAGAATATCTCTATGTTGAAGTAAAAAAAAAAAAACAAATGAAATTAAAAAAAAATGTCGGGAAATTTTTCACTTTTGCTGCTACCTAAACGGTGTTAAGAATCATACCTACGAAGTTCATATGTTCTAGAAAGTTTTTTATTGAGATCTTATTTAAATTCTTTAGTTGAATTTTTCCTTGAATTTTAAACGGTTTGCTACTTATGGACCTGAACAGGGGAAAAAAGTTAAAAAAATCGATTTTTTTTTAAGTTTTTTGCTATTTTGACCTTGAAGATGACGTTTTTTGATTTTATATGTTCACAATTTTTGTTGTTTAAGACAAGAGCTTTGCCCCAGAGAGTAAATCAAAATTCCAAACGGTTTGCAAGATATGAGCCTGAGGATATTTTTTTTGTAAAAATGACATCGAGGCCCCAAATTTTTGGGGCCCATAAAACTGGGAGACTTGGGCCTTTTCATTTGGTCTTTTATTATGATTTTTTAAAAGCTTTTAAAAAAACACATAAAATTCAGAAAAATGCATGAAATCTTTATTTGAATTGGTAGTACGGTCCGTATAATTTAATGTTTGAAGATTATTTCATGCAAATGTTGACCTTGACTGCGCCTCAAATGGTCCATCCGCTTAGTCCAATTTTGGCATTTCAACGTTTTTGAGTAACAGAGGCCCAATTGCTGCGAACGGCGACGAATCTATAATTGATGGTCATCATTAACACTGGCCGATACAGCTGCGATATTTTCTTCAGTTCCCACTCTACATAAGCGTGTTGGTGGTTTAATGTCCAACAATGTAAATTTGATGCGAAATTTTTTCACAATAGCCCGAATAGCCGCTTCAGTTGGTCGATTAATCTGACCATAAAATGGAAGCGCGCGATGAACTTTCTTACTTTCTTTCAGAGCACGCATTTTGATAATAAAATTCAATAATTTGCAAGCGTTTTCGTTAGTAAGACGATTCCTAGTTAAATTATAGACCAAACTGAAGATGTTTGACAGTGAAACAAAACACGAAACGTGTGTCAGCTGTTGAAACCAGTGTTGTCAAAAATATAATAGCTAAAAGATCACCCTTTATTTCCATGACATAAAATATTAAACACACAAAATTTCTTTTTTATGAAAATTTCCATAAATATTAAGAACTTCTATTAGTGGATTTATTACACCTATGACTGAAATTTCAAGATTCTAAGAAAGCCTGAAGGAATTTGGAATGTTTTAATGACATTTTCACTAAGGTTGTGACAAATTCAAAGATATTGGTAAGATAACTCTTCCATAATTTTTCTGTCAATTTTCTCCACACACAGTGACGGTTTTCAACAATTTATTGACAAAATTCCACATCTTGTATACAATCTCTACTTTGCATATGATGTTGGAAGATATTCCAATTATGAGAAATTAGTTTCTGTATTCAACACGAAATTTTCGAACGTCTTCCGATTTATATGAAAGCTGTTGAGCTTATTTTGCAATATACAATATCTTATCTTATGTTATTTTTGTGTGCATTGAGACGTACTGGTTCATAAAATCATTTTTTTATTTTTATTAAAATTTAAATTTGTTGTAATAGTCTCATTGTTGGAGTATAGCTCCGATCACACCCGCTATTATCTTCAATGGGTAGCCATTCCACACTTATCGCTAGGCTATAGAATTCTTCAGAACTAATTGTGTGAGAGGAGGAGGTGTGCTGATTGCAGTGTCGTCTAATTTTGATTCATTGATCAATCAGTTATGCATTTCTTCAAGTGGTTTGCATGGTGATTTACATGTTTTTGTTTCTTATATTCCTCCTGGTAGTTGGAATTATTTATATGATACACGCATACAGAATATTACTGATTTAGCATCTCTGAACAGCAGTTTTCAAGAAATTGTATCGGGAAATTGTAACCTGAGTAACAATCTGATATTGTTTTTCCATCTAATTGATGCCATTGATAGCTTCTTCAGCTTAGACTTAAAACAAATACATAGCTTCTATAATCATTTATGTGAAATCTTGGATCATCATGTTTGATTTTCCTTTGATTCCTTTGAAAATTTCCTTAGAACTCTATGTGTTTTACAAATCTTTTCTAGTAATAAATGAAATAAATTTATAGCCCTTTTAAAGACTAAAATTATTAATTGACATGGTATAATGGCCTAAAAATTTGCGAAATCAGCGTGTCACATGCTTAACAAAGATGCATTTCGTATAGTTTATAAAGCACTAGCAGTACCCGCTGCTTCGCACGCAAAAAAGCCAGTTATTTATTATTAGTTTTATCCGTCTCTGTTTTAGGATAGTATTTATTTGATATTCTTTTCTTTCTGCTTGTCGATGTGCAATGTTTCCGCTGAACTCCCTTCGTATATATATTTTTTATAATTTTCTATCCCGTTTTTAACAAAAAATTACAACCGCAGAGCCTTTTATGATTCTCGCTGTAATCCTAAAGTTGATACCATTTGTATCCCTTTTGGTTCCGCTCTCCCCTTAAAAGTACAAATTTCGAAAAAACCATTTATGTTACAAGTCTACGTTGTCAGAGGAATTTACGCACCAAATTTCACGACTATAGCACGATTTTTATCCCTTTTAGTCCCGCTCACACCTAATAGGTATAAATTTCGAAAAAATCCATTAGGATTTGCGCTTCTTCCTTGTCAGAGGAATTTACACACCAAATTTCACGACTATAGCAGCAATACTTAAATTAGTACCATTATTATTCCGTTTTGTCTTTCGTAACCCTTAACAATACAAATTTTGAAAAATCCAATTTTAATGCGCTTATACATGGTCAGAGGAGTTTACACATCAAATTTCAAGAATATAGAATACTTTAGTTGGTACCATTGTTATCCCTTTTTGTCCGGCTAACCTCTTATAAGTACAAATTTCGAAAAATCCAATTTTACTGCGCTTCGACATGGTCGGAATAACTTACATATCAAATTTCAAGATTTTAGCTGCAATACTTTAGTTGGTACCATTTTTATCCCTTTTTGTCCCGCGCAACCCTTAAAAGTACAAAATGCATTTATATTGCGCTTCTATGTGGTGAGAGGAATTTACATACCAAATTTCACGACTATAGCTGCAATACTTAAATTAGTACCATTTTCATCCCTTTTTGTCCCTCGAACCATTAAAAATACAAAGTTTGAAAAATACATTTTTAGTGCGCTTATACATGGTCAGAGGAATTTACATACCAAATTTCACGAAATGGTTGGTACCATTTTTATCCCTTTTTGTCCCGCTCACACCTTATATTTAGGTATAAATTTCGAAAAAATCCATTAGGATTTGCTCTTCCACCTTGTCAGAGGAATTTACACACCAAATTTCACGACTATAGCAGCAATACTTAAATTAGTACCATTGTCATCCCTTTTTGTCCCTCCCAACCATTAAAAATACAAATTTTGAAAAATCCAATTTTAAAGCGCTTCTACATGGTCAGAGGAATTAACATACCAAATTTCACGATTCTTGCTATAATAATTTAGTTGGTACTATTTTAATCCCTTTTTGTCCCGCTCACCGCTTATAAGTACAAATTTCGAAAAATCAATTTATATTGCAAGTCTACGTTGTCAGAGAAATGTAAATACCGATTTTCAAACAATCGCAGCTATTGAGGTCAAAAATCGTACCGCTTGACATGGAATGGCTCGTATGTATGTATAATAATATGTTTTTCTTCGTGTGTTGAATCTAACGTAATTGAAATTGGACAATGTCATTGTAAAGGGTGATTTTTTAGCTATTATCTTTTTGGCAACACTGGTTTAAACAGCTCACGCACGTTTCGTGTTTTGTTTCACTGGCAAACAGCTTCAGTTTGGTCTATAATTTAACCATGAATCGTCTTACAAACGAACAACGCTTGCAAATTATTGAATTTAATTATCATGCGTGCTCTGTTAAAAATGTTCATTTACCGAAAAATTGTGTTCTGCGACGAAGCTCATTTTTGGCTCAATGGGTACGTAAATAGGCAGAATTGTCGATTTTGGAGTGAATATCAGCCAGAAGCATTGCAAGAGCTACCAATGCATCCAGAAAAAGTCACAGTTTGGTGCGGTTTATAGGCTGATGACATCATTGGACCGTACTTCTTCAAAGATGATGCGAATCGTAACGTAACTGTGAATGGTGAGCGCTACCGTGAGATGATATCCAACTTTTCTTTGCCCAAAATGCAAGAGCTTGACTTGCATGACATGTGGTTTCAACAAGACGGTGCCACATGCCACACAGCACGCGCAACGATTGACTTATTGAAAGGCGAGTTCGGTGAACATTTTATTTCAAGTTCGGGACCGGTCAATTGGCCGCCTAGATCGTGCGATTTAACGCCTTTAGACTATTTTTTGTGGGGTTACGTTAAAGCTCATGTCTATACAGACAAGCCCACTTCAATTGACGCATTGGAAGACAACATTGAAGCATTTATCGTGAGATACCGGCCGAAATGTTGGAAAGAGTATGCCAAAATTGGACTAAGAATATGGACCATTTGAGGCGCAGTCAAGGTCAACATTTGCATGAAATAATCTTCAAACATTAAATTATATGGACCGCACTACCGATTCAGATAAAGATTTCATGCGTTTTTCTGAATTTTATGTGTTTTTTAACGTTCCTATAGGTTTTAAACATAACCCTTTACAAAGTGTTTTTCAAAAGTAACACGATTGTGTTTTTCTTTATATTTCTTCTTATGTTTTTTAATGTTTTCTGAAACCTTAAGAAGTGTTTCAGGCGGAAAATGGACCACTTTTGAAGACTATCGATGGAAACAATTTGAAATTATTCACAATTCCCACTTTTATAAGAATTTCGAAAAAATAGTTTTCTATATATTTTTTGTCTTTTTTAGAAAGTACAAAATTACAAATTACTTAAGTAGGAATCCTTTGAAATACAATAATTTTACAAATATCCTTTTAAGATAATGCACAGATTTTATATGTTTCTAGTTTTTTTTTTGTAGCGTTCTAATATATAACTTTTCCCACAAAAAGTAAAATATATTTTCTCCGCCCTTACTAAAGTCCTGTGATGTAGGGAAAAATTGAAAATTACTGCGGTGGCCAATTGTCTACACCCGGAAAAATAATTGCTTAAAACACATCCAATTCCTTGGGTGAGAACATACTTGATTTACAAGTAGGGTTATTTGAGTGCAATTGTTTCTATAGGGTAATTCCAAAAATCGTCGACACTGTCGCCCGAGGTCCTACGATTTGTATAAAATTTGACTCGGTTGTTCTTTTTGATTTTTCTGAATTTGACGGTTTTGTAGAAAATTGTGGATAATTTTCTGACAAATTTTGAAAAAATCCAAATGACGTATTTAAGGATATTCAAGGATAAAAGATATTTTGAACATCCTTGTTCCACCAGTTCGTTTTAAAGCAGTCGCCAAGAACCAAGACAATTGGTGAATGTTTTGTGGAATACCGATATTTTTCGACAAAAATGTGGGTATTTCGGAAGAGCACTGTAAATAAAAAATACAAATTGAATGTTTTTGCAAAATTTTCATTTTCATTTGTTTTGTATTTATTTTCGCTAAAAAACTGCACTTCTTATAAAAATACAAAATTCGCGGTTGCAACTTTCTCTATCTGGGCTTCTAAAATAATTCTGTCACAAATATTCACTATTTAGTCAGCAATCATATGCAAAAAAATATTTTGATAGAAAGTTACTCGTTTTTTTCTAAAGGCGCTTTTGCGACTTTACAGCCAACATTTATCCTAACATTTAGTAATGCCAAAATTTTGACTTAAAAAATTCGCAGCAATGAGGAGAACAAACTTGCCAAATTTCACAAAAAATCGAAGAGGTCGGGAAGGAAGGAAGGAAGGCAGTTTTTTTGTGTCGATTTATTTTGGAAACCCCGAGAAATATATAATAATATTTATTTATCCGTATGCTTTATTTAGCATGATTGAAACTTGACGATGTTATAATATAATAAAACTTAAGTTTTTGAAATGATTGCTCTGGCTAATATTAAGCGCATCGCGGTGTGTTACATCCTATTAAAGTACGCAAAGATGTGTACTTTTAGTCCCAATTGACTCTACTGGTATTATTTCTAAGAAGCTTCAATTACTATACCATTCCCACAATTGCATTTCAATTGTGTCGGTATCATTATCAAATCCCCCGCCGATACAAAATTGTAGGATGTTTGCATAGACGACACACACACATGAATGCGGTCAATGAATGTCTCCTGCCAGCCACATCAGCTCAGCGGAAATATCACTTACCGAAAGTCATTTCAAATAATTGCATAGAGAAGTGACAAAGCAACAAACAAACGGCAACGGCGGCAGTGGCAGCAGTGGCAGCAACAACAAAAGCTGCGTGAGTTTAATCAGTACGATTAATCTTAATGCGTGCCACACTATGTAGTTTGGCCAAAAGCAATGTACGAACGAAGGACCGAGAGAGCGACCGGCAAAGCCACAAAACCACCTATTTACGAACAACTTAATATTAACTCTTGTATGTATGTGTGTGTACACACATATGTACATATCTATGGATATCAATTTCACTTGAATATTAGCCTTACGGCTGAATATGTGTACAATCATTCAGACATTATTCCTCTCGGAAAATATATGAGTCAATCCCAATCAAAAAAGCACATTACCAGCTCAAAAGTTTGTTGATATCTTCCACCCTATTTTTATACCCTCCACCTCCACGATGGGGGTATACTAAATTTGCCATTCCGTTTGTAACACCTTGAAATATCGACCTGAGACCCTATAAAGTATATATATTCATGATCGTCTTAGAATTTTTTGACGAGCTATGTCCGTCCGTCTGTTGAAAGCACACTAGCATCTAAACGAAAGGAGGTAGAACGTTCAAATTTTCCACAAATGCGTCTAATAGTCGTACATCGGTTGGAATTGAAACTGAGCAAAATCGGCCCGAAGGAAAAAAATTTTCCCTCACAAGGACTGAAAACCCCCATAATAATCCCTAATTTTTTATAGTATTTAAGCATATTTTTCAATATGACTTGATATTGGGTATGCTCATTCCTCCGATAACAAAAACGTGCCCCAATAAAACTATTTTTATTCGTATGGGGTGAAATAGGGCAAAAAGGGATACAAATGGTACCTATCAAACGACAACAGCAAGAAACACGAAATTCGCTGTCTACATTCCTCTAATTGAGTAGATAAATAATATAAAAGTATTTTTTCCAAATTCGTACTTTTAAGGGATAAAATGGGAATAGAGGGATAAAACTAGTACCACCCAACCGGCTGGACCTAGAATAATGAAATTCGGTGTATACATTTCTCTGATTGCATAGACACGTAAAATAAACGGATTTTTCAAAATCCGTACTTTTTGGGGTTAAAATGGAAAAAGGGGATAAAAATAGTACCAAACAAATGACCGCAGCTAGAGTCATGAAATTCGGAATATACATTCCTCTGACTACGTAGACACGAAAAATAAAAGGTTTTTTCAAAGTTCGTACTTTCAAAGGATACAATGGGTACAGGGGATAAAAATAGTACCAACTAAACGACTTCAGCTAGAATGACGAAATTCGTTGAGTACATCAGTCAAATTGCGTGGACATGTAAAATAAAGGGATTTTAGATAGTCGTACTCTTGAGGGGGTGAAATTGGAAAAAGGGGATAAAAATGGCGCCAACCAAATGGCCGCAGCTAGAATCATGGAATTCGGTGTATACATTCCTCTGACTGCATAGACACGCAAAATAAAAAGATTTTCCCAAATTCGTACTTTTACGGCAAAAATTGGTTGAATCATGAAGTTAGGTTATTTTGCACTATGTACGTGAGATAATGGATTTTCAAAACTTGTACTTGTGGAATTCAAATTGAATGGAAATACAACCAACCACCCACTGCCTACCAATATTTATGGTGTTTAAGCTTTTTTGAAAATAAAAATATAAGATTATTTATGTTTTGAATTGACTTGAAGTGTTATTTCGATATATGTATATATATAGTGTAAACGTATTGGTAGCCTTGTCTTATAAGCGTGGTTTGAAACAATAAAAATTTTGTATTTATTTATAAAATTATTTTTTCAATATTTTAATTTGGTTTGGCTATATTAAAAAATTGTGTATTTTCCTATAATATTACTGCACTTCTAGGAAAATCGATAGCCTCTGTGGAATGCAATCCATGGTGGAGGGTATATACAGTACGGCCCGGCCGAACTTAACGCCATTTTTACTTGTTTTCATTCAAGTTCAACATCTAGCCCTCCCTACTGGCCTATATTTATTTAGAATATATTCAACCCTCATAAAATTAATCCTTTTATTATCTTTCCCTATACTTTGGCTGATTCTCCTTGAACTAGTCCATATACAGCTCGTCATGTATCAATTAAGATGTATGAAAGCTAACAATTAATTTCCAACTCCTTTAAAACATGCCAACATACACAAACACACTCACATCCTTGGAAGTAATATTCTCGGAGAAATCATGCTGTGCAAACGGCTCATTACCATTTCATTATTCGTACATTCGTTCGTACGTATTCATGGCAAGATATGAAAATGCTAAAAAAAGAGGAAACACAGTGGTAACAAATGACAATTGCACACCGTCCCCTTCCCTTCGCCCCTCGCAAAGCAAAAATTGAATAAAAGGAATAGAGGACACGAAACACAAGGGGCAGAGGACAACGAAGGCGAGGGCATGTAAGAAACAAATGACTGGTGTTTCACTTGAATGCCAAGCAAGCGAGTGAGTGACTGGTAGGATGATGACAGTTAGGTGGTGGGTGTTGGGTGCTGTGTAAAGATGTGTGCGGGGCGGTGGTGGTAGTTTATCAAAAACACTGTTATAAATATCCCTGTTGATTGCAAGTAATTTCCTTCCTTTTTACACATTCACTTACGCTCCACATTCGCATTTATCCTTCGCGTGTAATTGGCACATGGGGAGTTGTGGCGACGACGACGATGTTTGAAGACGGGACAAAGTAACAAATAAAAAAAAACTGCATAATCATTGAATCACCTTTTGGGGGTGACCACTATTAATTTATATGGAAACCAAACACCGAACACCGGAGAGGAAATAAGAAGCATTACCGAAATTTTGTACACAAACACACACACATAAACACATTACAATTAACCTGTGCGGATAACTCGAGCAAAGGTTAATCTTACTCAAAGTCAAATATATGATGTCCATATTATTGTTATTCATATACAATTGTTTGTAGATATGTAGGTAGGTGTATAGTGGGACTCAAAAATAAATTTTGATTGGTCTACTCTTTCGTTCTTTAACAGCCCGGAACAGCGGATTAGGCGAATTGACTTATAAATGAGACACAAGGTTTCTGGAAGCTGTAAATATTACCACTAGAGGGTGGGTCATGTAATATTTTAAATTTGAACTACCGATTACTTTTTATACCCTACACCACTTCGTGGACTAGGGTATTATAAGTTAGTTTCGCGCCAAATGTTTGTAACACCAAGAAATAATCGATCTAGACCCACCTTTAAGTATACCGATCGGCTTAGAATCACCAGCTGAGTCGATTTAACGATATCTGTCTGTCCATCTGTCCGTCTGTCCGTCCGTCTGCTGTCCATCTAAGCTTGTTCGCACTCTACAGGTCGCAGTTGTTGTCCGATTGTCATGAAACTTGGCAGAAGTTATTTTTTCTGGCCAAGGACCATCGGTATTGAATTTAGAGGATATCGGTTCAGATTTAGCTATAGCCCCACACAAATGTCGCTCCCTATTTCACTTTTTCCGCTTTAGAAACCACATATTGTACCCGATTTTCTTTCAAAGTGGCACAACATCTTATAATCGAACTAGAAACACCCATGGTGAAAGTGGGTAAGATCGGCTCAGATTTAGATATAGCCCCCATACAAATGTCGCTCCCGATTTGACATTTTCCACTCTAGAAAGCACATCTTGTACCCGATTCTCTTTAAATTTGGCACAACATCTTAAATTCCAACTAGAAACTCCTATGCAGAAATCGGGCAAGATTGGTTCAGATTTAGATATAGCCCCCCATACAAATATCGCTCCCTATTTCACTTTTTCCGCATTAAAAACCACATATTGTACCCGATTTTCATTAAAATTGGCACAACATTTTATAATCGAACTAGAAACACCTATGCTAAAAGTGGGTTCAGATTTAGATATAGCCCCCACACAAATGTCGCTCCCGATTTGACTTTTTCAGCTGATCTATTGCAGCTCTAGAAACTACATCTTACATCGGATCTTCATCAAATTTTACAGATCATGATATTTTTCAACTAGGAATACTTACCGTGAATGATAAATATATAGGCCCATGTTTTAGACCAGGCCCATGTTTTAGACCCGGCCCAGAATGTTGTTATAGGTCCCCTTTTGAAATGTCGCTCCTATTACTACTGTATAATTTGTATTTGTCTGTCGGATAATTGGATCAATTACCATATTATTTACCATATTCGTTAAATTTGAATAAGATGAATTTATATTAACTGTATAATTTATATGAAGTACTCCCATGAAATACCTGGGTTTAGTAATCAAAGCGAGGTACATACGCAGGGAGTGGTGTAGGGTATTATATAGTCGGCCCCGCCCGACTTTAGCCTTTCCTTACTTATTTTATTTTCAAGTTTATGTTTGACATTTGCAAAATGGGACGCTATACGCACGAACAAAACTTACTTCCAAAGTAGTGAGTCTTTAACGCAAACTGTAAAAAGTTTACGTGGATAATTTTCGTGTTTTCAGATGAAGTTCATTTTCGTCTCCGTGGCTATGTCAATAAGCAAAATTGCCGCATATGGGGTTCAGAGAACCAACATGTGACTATTGAGAAGCCAATGCATCAGCAACGCGTAACAGTTTGAAGTGGATTTTTGGCTGGCGGCATTGGGGCATTTACTTCAAATTAGGATGATCGGTTGAGGTACTGTCGTTGCGTTCCATCATTAAATAACACAGTTCAACTTTTCAGATAAAACCAGAGATTTCAAAAAATAATTAGTACTTGTTTTTATAGCTGATTCTAATTTAAATTTTAAATGGCTTACCCTACGCTCTCAAGCTGTAACGCTTGCAATATCGTCCTGCAACCCTATAAATTATATATATATATATATATATATATATATATATATATATATATATATATATATATATATATATATATATTATTTATAGGGTTGCAGGACGATATTTCAAGCGTCGATTTCACGATGTCTGTCTGTCCGTCCGTCTGTCCGTCTGCTGTCCATCTAAGCTTGCAGATGGACAAACAACTATGCAGAAATTGGGTAAGATCAGTTCAGATTTAGATATAGCCCCCATACAAATATCGCTCCCGACTTCACTATTTCCGCTTTAGAAACCACATATTGTACCCGATTTTCTTTAAAATTGGCACAACATTTTATAATCGAACTAGAAACACATATGCTGGAAATGGGTAAGATCGGTTCAGATTTAGATATGGACCCCATACAAATGTCGATCCCGATTTGACATTTTCCACTCTAGAAACCACATCTTGTACCCGATTGTCTTCAAATTTGGCACAACATCTTATAATCCAACTAGAAACACCTATGCAAAAATTGGGTAAGATCGGTTCAGATTAAGATATAGCCGCCATACAAATGTCGCTCCCGATTTGACATTTTCCACTCTAGAAACCACATCTTGTACCCGATTTTCTTTAAATTTGGCACAACATCTTATAATCCAACTAGAAACACCTGTGCAAAAATTGGGTAAGATCGGTTCAGATATATATATAGCCCCCATACAAATGTCGCGCCCTATTTCACTTTTTCCGCTTTAGAAACCACATATTGTACCCGATTTTCTTTAAAATTGGCAAAACATTTTATAATCGAACTAGAAACACTTACGCTGAAAGTGGGTATGATCGGTTCAGATTTAGATATAAACCCCATGCAAATGTCGCTCCCGATTTCACTTTTTCCGCTCTAAAATCCACATATTGTAGCCGTTTTTCTTTAAAACTGGCACAACATCTTATAATCCAACTGAAAAATCTATGGTGAAAGTGGGTAAGATCGGTTCAGATTTAGATATAGCCCTCATACAAATGTTGCTCCCGAATGTTTAACCGATTTTGGCCAAACTTTACATGTTATATTTCACCAATAAACTTACATGGTGAAAGCGGGTCACATCGTTCCGATTTAACATTTTTTGTCAAACACATATATTTACCGGATGCAAAAATCCTTCCCGGTTTCACCTTTTTAGCGAATTGAATTGCAATGAGAATTGTTTGGGAGATGCCCATACTTTGGTATAACCCAAATGGGGCCCCATTCTGATCTATTACAGCTCTATAAACTTATATCGGATCTTCATCAAATTTTGCAGATCATGATATTTTTCCACTAGGAGTACCTACAGTGAAAGAGAAATATATAGGCCCATGTTTTGGACCATGCCCAAAATGTTGTTATAGGCCCCCTTTTGAAATGTCGGTCCGATTCATCCTATTACTACTGTATAATTTGTATTTGTCTGTCGGATAATTGGATCAATTACCATATTGTTAACCATATTCGTTAAATATGACTAAAGATGAATTTATAGTAACTGTATAATTTATATGAACTACATAAAATTGCTCCCGTGAAATACGTGGGTTTAGTTATCAAAGCGTGGTACATACGCAGGGAGTGGTGTAGGGTATTATATAGTCGGCTCAAACCGACTTTAGTCTTTCCTTACTTGTTTTTTTATTTTTATATATGTGTATAATTTTCCAATATTTTGATCGTCATCGACTATCATCTTCAGGGATCTTCACTTAAAATATAAATAAAATTAGATATACAAAAAGACAAGCCAAAATTATCACAATAATTTAAAACATTTTAAATTTTGGAACATATTTTCCCCATTTTGGTAATTTGGGTATTTTGCATGACGAAAAAGGTGACGTTCTTTCTGTATAATCCCAAAATTTCGTTATTTCTTATATTTAAATTGACTTTGATATTGGTAGTACTTACCTACCTTCATAAAGATATACATAATAAGTTCATGCATTATAGGAAGAGGACTTCATATAAATAAGAGAATCCAGAAATGGATAACAATAAATAATATCAATAACGATCAATAGTTATAGAAATTAATTTATTTAGACAATTAATTCCCGTTTACCAAAGCACGGATTACATGCGCTAATGATAAACATCACTGGGAAGTGATAGTATTTTCTTGGTGAGTCCAAGTACTTAAAAATCATCAAAATAGAGAAAAATGGTAAAAAAAGCATGGCGACCATTTTAATAAAAAAATCCCCAATTTTGGAACACATTATCCTCACCTTGGGAATTCGGGTATTTTTTTGAAAAAAAAAATGGGAAATCTAGAAATATTTTCATAGTTTTTATCATTTTGGCAAGTTTTAAGCAATTTTATTGGACATCAAGTAGTAAAATAATGAGAGATTTGAACTGGAATGACCAAAACTTGTATTTTTGCACAATTTGGTTTGGTATATTTTTATATAAGTATATAGTCGAGGACTATTATGCTATATAAACATTTTGCTAGCCCTGCTGTAAATCGGACAAGGTATATAAAATTATTTAATAAAGTATTTAATTTTACATAGGATAGGGACAAGTGTGTGGGAGGTACTAGAAGGGTCGTGGCAAGGTCATAAATATTTATTGCTTTAATGGTATTATAAAAACATTTTCAAATATAAAATTGCAACTGATTATGACTATCCGCATGGAAGATATGCCAGTTTATTTTTAACCACAGCTTATGCCAATTTGCGTGGGAGGTGCAGAAGGGGTGTGGCAATATCGCCCATATTCTGGGTGGATGTAACGACTATAAAAGCATTCTCAAATATCAAATTTCATGTTATTACGTTCATTCGTAGAGAAGTTGTAAGAGCTTTAATTTTATGTTCTTTAGGGTGATATCTGTGGGAGGTACTGGAAGGGACGAGGCAAACCCATCCACATTATGTACACATAAAGTGATTATAAAAACCAAAAATACCAAGTTATAGCTGATTCCGAATATCCGTGTGGAAGTTATGTATATGGGTTTTAAATTACCATGAGCAAAGTTTGAATTGATTCCTTAACTCCGTTCGAGAGTTATCGAGTACACCAGCCATTCAGACGGACGGACATGACTCAAACAACTTAAAAAGCTTGAAACGGTCTTAAGTCATTTCTTCATTGCGTTACACCTTTTTCTGTCCCAAATGATATATACCCTCCTACTCTGTAGAGTGAGGGTATAATTTAGAAAAATCAATTCGTAGGAACATTGCGTAAATTGTTTGTAAAAAATGAGATATCGTAACGAAATTATTTATTAAATTATTTTCATTTATTTATTAAAAAAAACTTAAAACTTGAATGGTACCATTTGGATGTAAATTAATCCAAAATTAAAAAAATAATAACAAAAAACAATGCCCAGTGATAAAGTGTGTTGTGTTTATGTGTATGTTTACGAATCCTTCCTGTATTTCTTCTGCACGTATCCGCTGAACGTATCCGAGCCCTTAGCGCGGAATTATCGTAAGCGACATTTTCTGAAAATATTTTTATTGATGAATTTAACATTTTTTGGGCTGCTACATAAATAAAAATGGTCAAAATGTCAAAATTGTTAACGTTTATATAAAAAATGGGGCTAAGATGTTATTGTAAGTCGCTGCTCACATTTTCAAAGAAAGCAATTTTATCGTAAGCGACAGTTTATGAATTTAGGCAAAAACTGTAATATAAAAATGTAATGTAAGATATATTTATAAATGTTTTAGATAGGACTATCAATATATTGATGCAATCATAAGTGTATTTTTATACCCTCGACCATAGAATGAAGCGTTCGTCTGTTGATTGATACGATAGGGTACGAACAAACTAAGCTAAGAGGTTCGAAGTTGTTTTATGTATTTCCAGAAGAAAAAAGTAAATAATATAATATTTTTATTATTTCAAACTACGCTTATTAGGAAAGGCTACCAATAAGTTTAGAATATATAAAAAACGAAAACATTCCATAAATCAGATCAGAGGAATGTATACTCCGAATTTCATTACTTCAGCTGCGGTCATTTTGTTGGTACTATTTTTATCCCCTTTTCCCATTATAACCCCAAAAAAACGTATTTCGAAAAATCCCTTTATTTTACGTGTCTACACAATCAGAGGAATATGTACACCGAATTTCATTATTCTAGATGCAGCGGTTGGTACCATTTTTATCCCTCTATTTCCATTTTACCCCTTAAAAGTGCGAATTAGGTAAAATACATTTTATATTATTATACTCAATTAAAGGAATGTACACATCGAATTTCGGTGCACGTTTTTGTTATATGGGTACTGTGCATACTCAATATCAAGTAAGTACAAGCAGACATATTGAAAAAATGTACTTAAATACTCTAAAATATTAGGGATTTTTATGGGTATTTTTAGTCCTTGTGAGGGAAAAAATTTGCCCTTTGGGCCGATTTCGCCCAGTTCAATCCCAACCGATCTACGACTATAAGACGTATTTATGGAAAGTTTGGACGTGCTTTCAACAGACGGATGGACGGACATGGCCAGATCGTCTTAGAATTTTTTGACGATCAAGAATATATATACTTTATAGGGTCTCAGGTCGATATTTCAAGGTGTATAAAAACTTGGTGGATGGTATAACAACTTCAGTTTTCATTAAGAACGTTAACATAACATTTTTATTCATCCTATACACTCTACAATTGAAGCATTTTGTAAAGGAAGAATAATTTGGGCCCCTCCTGAGTGGCCGACCATAATTACAAATTCCCTCACGATACCGAAGTGTTATGAAAGTATTTTACTAAATCATTTAGATTTTAAGGACTGGAATTAATTCTCTACAGCATTTCTACCGCCAAACATTAAAATAAAATTTAATTGTTTAAGATCGGCACATTTTGTAAAAGTGGTATTTTGCTCACAATTTAAATATGATATTTTGCAGATAGTAGGTGGAATATCGATATTACCTAAAAACTTTTATATGAAATTTGACTATTAATAATAGGAATTCAACTGTGTTTAAAATAGTTGTTTATTAACGATTTGAATTACTTTACTGTTTTATTTTGTTATGTTGTTTTAAAAATGTGTTTATAATAAAAAGTGCGTTTTTACTAAAATTTCAAGGATTAATCGAAAAAAAAACTTATATCGTAAGCGCCATAGTTTTTTCAGTATTTGTATCGCAAGCGCCAAAAGTACCGTATGATGTAAACAAATGATACATTTTTAACAATAATTCGTTGTGTACGGCGGAATTAAAACATTTTGCTTTAAAACATATTTCATTTTATGCAAATATTTCAAAATAATCAATAAAAAACTTCTCCTGTAAAATGTGTGTTTTGGCGCTTGCGAACATTCCGCGCTAAGGGCTCGATATGTGATGAAAGGTGAAGAGGTGTCTCTTAATATGCCGTTAGAATAGGCTGCAGCACACTAAATTAATAAATTATTATATATTTTCGATTTAAACTTGTATAAAAGTTAAAAACGCAGATATTATAAAATGTTGGTTAGAAAATGATCGAAATGCATTTTTCTGTAATGATAGCAGAACTTTTTAACAAGTAAAAAGACGCCAAACTTCATTACTTTCTCTTTTGATTCACTATTGACATTTCAACTTAAAGTAATAATGTAAGCTTATCTATTGTAAAACGAAAATTTGAAGATTAAAAACATTTTGTATAAAGGAAAATACTAACAAAGCTATGTAAAATAATTTGAATTATTTTTTTTTATCAAAATGTTGCTTTAATATACAATGTTCTGTGATAAAGTGTGTTACCTTTTTCGTGAAAATATAAAAGTACTTCTTGTGTTTATTGCAAATCTTTGGTGACATATTAAAATATAAGAAATTTTAAAATTCGTGCTACCTTTGAGCATTTTTATCCCGTTGCTAAAACTGTGCGTAAAATGCAAAATACTTCAAAAGTCTAACTGTGAGTGGGCGTGGCAGTAGGTTGATCAACTTAACACTTTTCTAGACAACTTTGGTTTATTCATTACATTAAATTTCTGAAAAATGCGACACCTGGGCGAATGAGTATTATTATTACAATATATATATAACTAATACGCCACCTATGTAGTGATAAGAGGATTGCGTTTCCACTCATTAGGCCTGTTCGATTGGGCTCACTAGCTTATGATTAAGAGACTTAATAAAGTGTCAACATTGTTACTAGGGTTTGGGTTTCCCGAACTTTTTTCATTTCCGGGAAAACGGGAATGAAATTTTTCATCCCGGGAATTCCCGTGAAAAAGTAATTTATTTATAGGTATGTTCAATATGGTTTAAAATATCAACATTTAATAACTGTTTTTTCAATACTGTCGTATTACAAATTAAAAACGAATGTTATTGTCAAAATATTTTACAAATTATTTGTCATTTTACAAATATTTTACTCTGCACCTTTTCAAGATTATATTCGAAACATACAAATTTATATTGAGAAATGTAAATTCATATTAGGGACATATAAATTCATAATGGGTAATGTAAATTTATAATAGGAATATGTTAATTCATAATGAGATATATAAATCATAATTCATTGAGAACAATTAATTCATAACAGGAACATACCAATTCATCAAGTTTTAATCAGAAAATCCAAATTCATAATCAGAAAATACGTTTTCGTATTCAGAAAATATGAATTCATCATTCAAAATGTAAAATCATATTGAGAAAATGTAAATTTATAATGAGAACATTGATAAAATATGTGTTTCTACGAAAATATCCATAGAAAAACGTACATACATAGCTTCGATTATAAATTTTAGAGTTCCTGATTATGAATTTATATTTTATGAATATATATTCCTGAATAAGAATTTATATTTTCTCGTTATCAATTTGGATTTTCTCATTTTGTATTTATATATCTCATTATCAATTTGTATGTTCTTATTATGAATTTATATTTCTCAATATGAATTTACATTTCACATTACGAATTTACAGTGCTGATTATGAATTACACAGTGCAACACGAAAAAAATAACCATATACGGACACCGCTACATGATAAAAGACCAAAAAAAAAGACCCGTGTTTTTTTTTCCCCCAAAGTCATGTACTTTTTTTTTTATGGGCCCCCAGAGATTTGAGGCCTCGGTGTAATTTTTGGAAAAAAGTGATCATATTCTCAGGCTCATATCTTGCAAACCGTTCGGAAATTTTTCAATTTTGCGGCTACCTAAGCGCTACCTAAACGGTGTTAAGAATAATTCCTAGGAAGTTCATATGTTCTAGAAAGTTGTTTATTGAGATCTTAGGTACATTTTTGTAGTTGATTGTTTCCCTGAATTTTCAGCGGTTTGCTACCTATGGACCTGAACAGGGGAAAAAAGGTTAAAAAAAATCGAATTTTTTTAAGTTTTACCTTGAAGATGAAGTTTTTTTGATTTTATATGTTCACAATTTTTGTTCTTTATGACAAGAGCTAGAACTTTGCCTCAGAGAGTAAATCAAAATTCCAAACGGTTTGCAAGATATGAGCCTGAGAATATGATCACTTTTTTCCAAAAATTACACCGAGGCCTCAAATCTCTGGGGGCCCATAAAAAAAAGTGCATGACTTTCGGGAAAAAAAACACGGGTCTTTTTTTTTTGGTCTTTTATCATGTAGCGGTGTCCGTATATGGTTATTTTGAAATGACTTCAAAAATGTTGCACAGTGTTATCATGCTTCTATAATGAATTTACATTTCCTGTTATGAATCTACATCTCATCGTGAACTTACATATTCCGATTATAAATTACATTTTCTCATTATAAACTTGAAAAGTTGTAGACTAATCGTCAGAATTGGACATTTATATCGCAGGTAGAAGTGACAGACACCTACACTAGATTCAAAATTGAAAACGATTAAGGAAACAAATAACTCATATGACGGAGAATGTTATGACGCATTTAATTTAGAATATTCATTCGTCTGGAGACAAAAATATTTTATAGAAACAGGGGGAATATTCTAAACTGTAAAAACAATAGAAACATAAAAAAATTAATATTAATTTAATAAATTCATAAAAAATAAAAATATTGAAATAGTCCAGTCTTTAATTCTTACAAAGGGCCATTTAAATACATCGTAGCATATATTTATATTCCTATTAGATTTCTCTTGAAAGTTTCCAGGCGAACAATTTTTATTGTATTTCTATTTTTAGACCATTTCTTTCTGGCTACACATGTAAAGTAAATTGTTCTTGAAGAAGATATTCACCTCGATTCTTCTAGGAAAACAAGAAAATTTACATTATGTAAGCCATAGTATTGTCGGCATGATATTTTTATTTCGCAATAAAGTTCCTGCAAATAGTCTCACAGAAAGTTTTTATTCCCCTAGCTGGGTTTCGCATAAAATGGCTATTTAGCGAATTTAAAAAGTTTTGTTTGTAGTAATATAATATAAACAAATACTCAACAAATACTTATTATTGTCAGTAATATAAATACATATATGCATTTGAAATACATCTAACAATTCCAATTTATATAGTAACATTAAATTATTGATCAACATATTAAATAAATTATTTTTTTAATATTTCCCTTATTCCCGGGAAATTGAAAATTTTTTCCCGGGAATTCCCGTCCAATTTTTTTCGGGAATTCCCGGGAAAAACGATTCGGGAATTCCCCGACCCCAAACCCTAATTGTTACCCATTGGTTTTTCTTAAATGAATCAACAAGATAAATCTGGCAGCAATACTAAGAGAGTAATAAACTACCTTCTTGTTAAGCGAGTAAATTCCATACAAAAATTAAGCTAGTAAGCCCAATCGAACAGGCCTATTGTACAGTCAGTGCGGCGGAAACTGTGTCAGTTAAATAGAATGTGGCTATAATGTGACATAATGTGTATTTTTACATCGAAACTATTTGAATATTTGAATACCTTTATCGACTCTTATGTTATCGAAATACAACGGAATCTTAAAACATATTATTGAAGGTGAATATTATTATGCAGATTTGTGAGAAGGATGTCATAACTCAAAAGGACAACTTTTGAGTTTTCAATTTATATTTTCAATATTTTCTGACCGCAAACAAAAATGAAAAAACTCTGCCAAAAGTGTATTTTGTAATCCTCCTTTCAAAAATCTCATGAACAATTTTCAACTTTGCATATCTGTAATGACATCTTATGATGTGTATGCCTCAAGGCATAAATGAGAGTGATTGGTAAATTCATTGCTTTCAATGCGATTAATAACTCCTGGCAACGTATCAACAATGAGGTTGCAAATTATTAAAGGGAGCAGTAAAAGAAACGGATTACCACACCAAAAGTTTAAAGATAACCTGGAGGGTAAGTAAATTATAAGCTGATAATTAAAAGTAATGAAAATGTTATTAGAAGAATCATTTTTGAGAGTCCCTTCCTCAACCTGACTTAAAAAGACTGGAAAGACATTTGGGATTAGGGTGTAAAGTTACTCCACATCAAATGGTAAATACGCTCCTACCCTTTAATAAAAATTTTATATTTAAATAATTAAATGAATAATTCTAAATATATATATTCAGATATTTACACTATTTTTTCAAAAACATGTATGTTTACATGTGGCAATGATAGGGAAATCTGCATCATGGCATCAATTAAACGTTTTAGATTTTGTTTGGCAAACTTACATATTTATAAACATTTGTAGTGTTCAAGTGTTGCCGCGTAAATACATCAAAAGAGAAATCAATAACTTAGAAACTACCATCCTACCAAATCTCGAGTATTCAAATTTATAGGAAACATAAATTCACGACTAACTTCAACATGATATCCACCACCACCTCCAACCAAGGAAAAGAAAACAACAAATTCCAAAGAACATCATAAATTTATGCAAATTTAATTCAACACCGCCACAAAAGAAACCGAAACGAAATGAAATGTTTATTTACGCATTTTTATGTTTTGTTTTGCTACGACTCTTTTGTTTCGCTTTACGGCGCTTCTGGAGCATGAATGTGCTGTGGGCCAACAGACCAAAGCAAAGCAAACTAGCCGAATACACGTTGTACTCCACATATTCCACTTGTCCGCACAGCAGATGATCACAGCGATTTCTCACCTGGCCACAAGTGACGGGCGAAGTAAACAAAAACAGAGGAGGAGGAGGAGGAGAAGAAGACGGCGGCGAAGTCGAATGAATGAAACTGGCCAATTGCCAAATATCTACGTATGTCTTTATGTTTATTATTCGAAGACTTGGAAACACACAAACACACACATCCCCTTCCACATTGGACGAGATGAATGGACAGAGAAAGAATGAATTGAATTGATTCGTATGTGAATGACTTTATAGAGGCAACCATTTTATGGTTTTGAATGACGATTCAAAATGAATGGAATCAAGACAACAAACATCTATACATCACTATGGTAGGGGAAAGGTGAGATAGTTTTTAAAACGACATTGGCCGGCTAAGATTTTGTTTGTGGGTTTGAGGCACATTGGCGTTCACAATTAAAAATTCCAAAAAAGTAAAAAATCTCCAAATGAATTTATGCGTTTATGAATGGAGATGGTCAATCTCTTCAATCTGTCCAAAGTTATAAAAGCTAAAAAACTAAAAGATAGTATTTAGTTTTATATATGATTTTTCAAAATATCAACGTTTTAGATTTATGATGTATTTTAAATGTATTCTATGCTATACTAGCTTTCAGAATAATATAAAGATGTCATATATTCCGGAAGATTTTTTAGCTCTCCTTAAAAACTAAAAACTGTGACAATTTCACAAATTTTAATTTCCGACTACTGTCATTATACCCTACCTACATTTCGTGGAATTAGTTTTCCGTCAAATGTTTGTAACACCATGAAATAATCGAGCTAGACCCACCTTTAAGTGTACCGATCGGCTTAGAATCACCAGTCAAATATATTTTGACTGGAACTAGGTTACAATCTTCGAAAAAATGATCCTCATAAAATTCCACAATAGAGTTCTCAAAATAAGAACTCTATTAGACATTAATTTACAAAACTTTTCTCCCTTCATATAATGCTCCCTTCAACAAAAAAAAATAAAACTTTGACCCGCTATAAAAAGAAACGAAGACCACCTGGGCAATAAGTTTATTCTACAAAATTGACCTACTCAACATGCTCTTTCACAATTATAAGGTCGTTATTCTAATCCAATCAAAAAGTATTAATTTGTTGGACAGTGTTATCATTTCTATAGTAAAGAGTGATTTTTTTGAGGTTAGGATTTTCATGCATTAGTATTTGACAGATCACGTGGGATTTCAGACATGGTGTCAAAGAGAAAGATGCTCAGTATGCTTTGACATTTCATCATGAATCGTTTTACAAACGAACAACGCTTGCAAATTATTGAATTTTATTATCAAAATGCGTGCTCTGTTAAGAAAGTTCATTGTGCGCTTCCATTTTATGGTCAGTTTAATCGACCCACTGAAGCGGCTATTCGGGCTATTGTGACTAAATTTCGCACCAAATTTACATTGTTGGACATTAAACCACCAACACGCTTACGTAGAGTGCGAACTGAAGAAAATATCGCAGCTGTATCGGCCAGTGTTAATGATGACCACCAATTTTCGATTCGTCGCCGTTCGCACCAATTGGGTCTCTGTTACTCAAAAACGTGGAAATGCCAAAATTGGACTAAGCGGATGGACCACCTAAGACGCAGCCGCGGTCAACATTTAAATGAAATTATCTTCAAAAAGTAAATGTCATGGACCAATCTAACGTTTCAAATAAAGAACCGATGAGATTTTGCAAATTTTATGCGTTTTTTTTTAAAAAAAAGTTATCAAGCTCTTAAAAAATCACCCTTTATAACTAGCTTTTCGTATCCGGCGTTGCACGGGGTTTCGTCGTCCTTATGAAAATTTGTATGCTCGCAATTTTTGTTTTGTATATTTTTACTTCTGTAAAGTAGTTTAAACTAATGCTTATTTATTTAAATTCATAAGTTACATTTTTAAAATATAAAAACTTTATGAAAATTAAAGTTTTTCAGTGTTTCTTTAAAGAAAATAAAACATTTATTAGAGAGTTAATTAATTATGGTAATTATTTCTAAGAATGTATTTTGTGTCTATTAATTAAGTTAGTCAGTATATTGGAGTGCTTCGGGATACACAATATTTACAATTGTGATTGTCCCTGTACTTTTTTTATAGTCATTGAAAATGATAGCCGAATCGGAAACTGTAGTCGTTTGAAATCGGATGGTATATCATCGGAATGCGTGTTATAAGGACATATTTCCTTTTGATTTTCCATTTAAAATCGTTGCTTCAATGACGATGTGCATTAGTCTCTTGACAAAAATTCTAGTACAAATGCACAATCGAGGACTAACATTCCTTAGGAGAATTATAGGTAAACCAATTTTAAGAGATAACATATGCGGCGGAATTCCTGGAAGGTCCAAAGAATTTAGAAATTCAATTCGATAGTTGACAACTTCATCCGCATTCATGATACTGTCTATCCATTTGTAATGTGTGCAATCACCTAGAAATTTGTTACAGAATTAAATTATTGATTGCATTAACATCGTTGTTTTTTTGCAGCCAATATAGCACGGACGTAAAACCACTCTTTGTTTCCATAGTTTGTGGTAATTTGTGGGAAGACTTTCTCGATTAATTGCTGAATTGATTCCTGAATGACATTTCTTGAAAAAAAGCTGTTTCGAAAAATTAGTGTGATTCAGAAACAATTGAAGAAAAATATATTTTTCCATAACCTATTTTTTCTTGGATTTTTCATTGTTTTTATACCTTGTGTTTATGAACTAATGAACAGATTATACTTTTGATGATTTTTCACTGTAATTCTGGTTGATTTTGTATTGTTTTCAGGAGCGTTTAGCTCACAGGTGGCTTGATCCAGTGACGAAATATTTTATAGATCATCATTAAACAATCCAATCTCCATTTCTGGGTGGTGACCGCTGCAATTTATTTTCGTGACCCATCCTAATAAACATATATCTCTTCGTTCATTTACAACAAGTGATGACATGTTTACCGGAAACAATCTATTTTTTCTCACAAAAGAAACTCAAAAACGATGTTCACGTGTCTAAAATTTCGTTTCTACGTAATGCGTTTTTTTTCTCTGCGTGTAGGTCTCTATTTAAAAATCTACTTTAAAGTTGCGAAACAATAAGAAATGAGTTTTAACATACTCAAATTTTTGTTATATTTCCCACTCGTGTCAAATATTTTTCAGAGTTAGTATTTTTTTGTACATATGTAACAAGTATTATTCAAAAGAGAAACAACAAATTCAGTTTAGTTTGTGACTGCATAAGTGGCTATGAACATAAAAATAATAGAAATAAAATAGTTTAACAATGGAGCAGCATAAAACCGAAGGATATAATTCGCTAAAACTATTTTGTTTAAAACACTTTTCTAGATTTAGGGCATATCGCATTATCAATTCCATCATTTCGCGTTAATAGCATTTTGATTCCCCAGTTATCAGGCTAAAATAGGATAAATAGTGGCTGTAATTGCTGACTTCATGGGGAATATTTGTGTATGAAAAGTTTCAGAATTATGAATGAAGAAAGTTAAAATATAAGGAATTGCAACCGCGAATTTTGGATTTTTCATCAACTGTGTAGATTACAGATAATGCGTTTTCTATTTAACATTGCCAAGATTTCATGAGAAACATTGTTGAGTTTAAAATAAATGTTATTTATATCTTTGGGCAAAAATGGCTATGTGCTTATTTCAACATGGCTATGAACCATAAAACAGGGAATAATAAGAAATTTCGAAAACTTTTTAATGTTAATAATTAATAATCCTTTTTAGAATAAACTGTAGAAGAATGATTAATAATTTCTCTTCAAATTAAGGAGAAAATCAGTTTTTTCGCTCTCCTGAAAAGTTATGTTTTTGTACATAGCCACTTATGAATATAAGCCCTCGATATGTATGTAATTTCAAGAACTATTAAAAAAAATTATCTGCTGCCTATCAGCAGACACTTCTCTGCTATTACAACTGTTTTTTGGCATAACAACTGCTAAAAAGTTTGCAGTCTGCTAAAATTGGCTGTTGTTAATTGAAATATAAAAATAGATAAGCGTTCATAAGCGAGTTTAGCTCGAATTTCCTTTTATATTAGCTTGGGACAATATGCGTATCATTAAAAAGACAATCGCAATATCTTTCCGTGGCAATAAATTGCTTTATAATAACTTCTATTAAAAAAAAGTGTTGTTAACATGTATATCTAAGTGGTCATACTGTTCTGTACATATGCTTAAAATATTTTCTATATTGCTAAAAATAGCAAACAGCTGTTTACCATCTCAGCAGATACAAATCTGCTGTCTGTTTTTTAACAGCAGAAAATCTGCTCTTTCAGTAGGCTTTCTGCTTTCTTTTACTGACATATTCCTTTGAGTGTACTGATAGATGGATTACTGAAATGCAATTTTGCCGACGATATCTGTCGGACGAATGTATCAAAATATTTCTCGAAGAAACTGATAATAAAATATGAATAGTTTCCAAACGCTCACCTAATCACACATAATCAAATTAACGTCATTTATCATTGCGCCATAGACTGACTAAACTTCATGAGAAAAATTGAACATTGATTGAAAATTGACTAAAATAATTAACAGAATTTTCAAATGCTTTATTTTTTGTAAAACTACACTCAGAAAAATAGTATTCCTAAATTTGACTAAAATTCATACTACAGTTTAGTTCAACAATTTAACTCAAGCTCAGTAAAACTTTCCTAGAAAGGTGGAAAATTAACTGAGTATGAGTAAAGTTTCCTTCTTTCAAAGCCATAGTAAATAGTTCATTGACTAGAAATAGGGTAGTAGATTTACTTAAAAACATTTCTTTGGATCTAATAAAAAATTCTTATAATTGAGTAAATTCATACTTATGTGGAAGAATATTTCGAAGGTTTTAAGTGAGAAAAAAAATCTGAAATTTTTGTATGGAAAAAATTCCATTAAGGAAATTTCAACTTAAAAATGTGTTTTTCCTAGTTAATGAAGTTAAAATGTTTACTGAAATTTATAAGGAGTTCTTCATATATTTAAGTATTAATGAACTTATAAAAAACATTTGAAATTGTTTAAAAAAATCTTGAATATTTATCTAAGAAGCAATTCTCGTTCGTTTGCAGAGATTTATTTTTTAAATACTTTAAGAATTATTCTAAACAACCAATGCGAAGGCGCCTTGTCTTCGCAACAATCATGGAGTAATAGCTCAACTGTTTATGGCAGAGGTATCATGAAACTTTTGAGAAATATTTCATGTTGTTTTCCTCAGTTTTAGTAAAAAATAACTTGTTGTAAGGAAAAAAATCAGCAAAATTGTCCTCAGTTTGAGTAAATATTTACTTGATCTGAGTAAAAATTTACTTAGTTTTTTTTTCTAAAATTTATTTACTTAGATTTAGGAAAATTTCAGCAAAATTTTACTTAGATTTAGTAAAAATGTACTTGGTTTGAGGAAAAACTTACTAGAATTTTCCTCAGTTTGAGTACCAGAATAGATGAAATAATAAATGTCATCATGCCAATTGTAAATAAATTTGCACTCTCTAAAATATAGATGCAACATTGTCTTGAGCCAGGAGAATATACCACTTCATATCAAACTTTAATAAATTTTAAATCTAAGGAAATGTTAAATTGAATCAATTTCTATCAATTAATTTTTGCTCTGCATACTGTAGAGTACATGGCCCAAACAAATATCAACTTTTGAGAGTTATTTTTTCAGTTGTCTTTCCTTCAACGAACATCCAAGTGGCTAAACCAAAAAATAAAAACCCCATTTTATTGCATTACATTCTGAAGAAATAAAGGAAAAATCAAAGGTAGGCGAACAAAATAAAACGAAAAAAAAAAAACAAATAATTTCTCGGTTTTTGTTTATTTTCTTTTGTAATTAATGTGATCTTTTGTTTAAGTGCTCCGTGGCCAAAGACTACTCGTACAGCGAACACATTTTTATTTATAAAAATTTCTAAACAATTTCTCAAAAGAAAACACACATACTTGTATGTACATATACATAAGTATGTGTATTTATATGTATGTATGTAGGTACATGGTACATGTGTGAATGCATGTAGGCATCCATCGCCGAGTGTGTTGTGGACAATTGTACTTTGGGGGGTCCTCTGGGTATGAAATACCCACAGATCTGTCATCGGCCTTAGCCAATTAATGAAAAATACACGTCCATTTCGAAACATCAAATATTTTTATGTAAAATTATGCATAATTGTTGTTCAAACTTATTTTTCTGTTAAAATGTTAAATGTTGAATACTGAATACGACTGAGTACTCGCAATTTATGAGCAACATTGTTCTTATTATGATACCGATTCAAATGGCGAAAAGTATGTCGAACAATGAAGGCAACCTGATGAAAGTAATGGCACCCACCATTACACAGCTGGACTCGTATATATAGGGAAGGCCATTTACAATTTTAAATTAGAATCGGCTATAAAAAAGTGCTGATTTTTTTCAAATTTCTGGTTTTATTGAAAAGGTTTAATTTTGGCATCATAATTTCGGCTGATTATTCGATTTTCAAAAATAGTGCGTAAATTATTGATGGTTGCGTTGGCTGTGTGACATGTGGCCCAGTCCTGTTGAAAACAAATGTAGTCCATGACATTCTCTTGAAACAAAAATTCGTTTAGCATGGCACGGTAACGCTCACCGTTGACGGTATCGGCGGCTCCTTGCCCATTTTCGAAGAAAAATGGCGCAATATGTGGGTTCTCTGATCACCATGCCCGGCAATTTTGCTTATTGACATAACCACCGAGATGAAAATAAGCTTCATCTGAAAACACGAAAAATTTCCACGTACATTTCTTAAGGAAGTAAGTTTTTAATGTTTCCCAATTATGTTCGAGCGTATAGCGTCCCAATTTTACAAATGTCAAAACTATACCTGGAAATAAAAATAAATGTTATTCTACCTTTTTAAGTCAAAGTAATCGGTAGTTCCAAATTTAAAATGTTGAATGGGCCACCCTATATTTACGAAAATGTTTAAAGATTTCCGTTTTGCATTTACTTGCTACTTGGCAAGTTCAATCCTTTTATATTGTGAATGCGCACCATAAAGTGGGAGAGAAGTGGGTTAAAAAGGGATGAAAATGGTACCAAACAAATGTTGTCTGTACATCCCTTAAAGGTCATATACACGTAACATAAAGGGATTTTTCAAAATTCGTGAAAGTGGTAAAATCTAAAAAAGGGATACAATTTATACCGAAACGGTTGCAACTGAAATCGCAAAATTCGCTATGTACATTCCTCTGATTGTATAGACATAAATAAAGTTTTCAAAAAATGTACTTTTAGGGGGAGAGCGGAGGAAAAGAGGATAAAAATGGTACAAATCAAACAATTGTAACTAGAATGAAAATCGGCTTCATGGATTCGAAAAATAAGGCGCCACTTCGATATTGGTACCCACCAAATGGCTGTAGCTAGAATCCTATAGTTCAGTGAATTTTTGAAATTTGTACTTTTAGAGAAAGGGGGATAAAAAATTGTACCAATTAAACGGCTGCAGCTACAATCATGAACTTTATTGTATAACCTTATCTTACTTCGAAGACGCACCAAATATAAAGCTTTCTCTAAATTCGTATTTATTTGATCTTATCCTTATTGAATAAACTAGATAACTACTTTAGAGAATGTACTGACTAGACCACTTTCATTGTTCTCAAAATTGAAAATTAAATTTTTTTCACAAAAGTAATATTTCCTTACCAAAAATGAAAGCAACGCACAAAATATTTTATTTCAAAAAAAAATAAGATATATATATATATATATATATATATATATATATATATATATATATATATATATATATATATATATATATATATATATATATATATAAATATTTACAGGTTGGTCGTCTAGAAACTTTATACTGAAATTTGTATTTACTTTTCAAATAATTTCATTTACTAAAGACAATTTTGACGTGCATATAATGAGAAATGTAATTGCAAGGGTATATTTACACACCTACACCACAGGGTATAATGTCTTTTTGAATTTGTTTGTAACACCCAAAAGGAAACGAGATAGACCCATCGATCGGCTTAGAATCACTTTTTGAGTCGATTTAGCCATCTATTCTTGCAATCAAAGTCCAGGTCCCAATTGTTGTTAGAACTAAATGAAACTTTGCATGGTTTTATGGGATAAGGACGAACGCTATTTAATTTGAAGCAAATCGGTTCAGATTTAGATATAGATCCCATACAAATTTTGCTTCCGATTTTACTTTTCCGCTCTACAAACCACATATGTCAACTGATTTTCCTCCAATTTTTTCTTCAAATTAGGTAAAACAGCTTATATTTCAACTAAGAACAGCTCTGGTAAAAAAAGGATAGATCGGATCAGATTTATATATAGCTCCCATACATATGTCTCCTCCGATTTGACTCTATCCGCTCTAGAAAACACAAACTTTGACCGATTTTCTTCAAATTTGGCAAAACAGCTTATATTTCAACTAAAAACAGCTCTGGTAAACATATGATAGATCGGTTCAGATTTATATACAGCTCCCATAAAAATGTCTCCTATGATTTGACTCTTTCCTCTCAAGAAACCACATATTTTAGCAGATTTTCTTCAAATTTTGAAAAACTACTTATTTTTCAACTAGAAACAACTCTGGTAAAAATGGGCCAGATCGGTTAAGATATATATATATATATATATATATATATATATATATATATATATATATATATATATATATATATATTGCTCCAATACAAATTTCGCCACTGAATTCATTATTTCCGCTCTAGAAATAGCATATTTGAACAGATTTGCTTAAAATTTGGCAAACCAGCTCATATTTCAACTACAAACATCTATGGCGAAAGTGGGTCACATCGGTTCAGATTTATATATAGCTCCCATACAAATGTCTCCTCCGATTTGACTCTTTCCACTCTTAAAAACACATATTGTAACAGATTTTCATCAAATTTGGGAAAGCGTCTTATATTTTAGAAAAGCAATGTTAAAAATGTGTTAGATCGGTTCAGATTTATTTATAGTTCCCATTCAAAGTTTGTGTTCAAATTTTCTTACAAATACAGATAAAAGTTTGAAATTTGTAGGCTCAAATGTAACGAACTTCTTATACGCTTCACCACAGGGTATATGGACTAGGTGTAGGGTATCATTTAGTCGGCCACGCCCGACTTTCACCTTCCTTACTTGTTTTTTTATAAATCTCAAAAATAAAAATTCTTTAATTAGATATCTGATCAAACTAAAGAGAAAAATTTGCATATCTCAATTTTGTTTGGATTTTGACTTATAGCACTATCCTTCTAACTCCTTCTATAAATATAAAAATAAATATATCCTTCTAAAAAATATCATAATATTTCTAATATGAGTCATTCCATGACATGCGGTTTTGACCCTAGATAGCTGAGATTGTTTTGAAAGTTAGTGTATGTATTCTTCTCATAAAAATATTGTATATATATTTTTGGAAAAAAAAAAGAATTTTTCACGAGTTATGACCACTTTAACATTGAAAAAAGTACGATTTTTATACACTCCACGAGAGTATTATGTCTTTGTGCATTTGTTTGTAACACCCTAAAGGAAACGAGATAGACCCATTGTTAATTATACCGATCGACTTAGAATCACTTTTTGAGTCGATTTAGCAATGTCCGTCCGTCCGTTTGTCCATCTATTCTTGTAATCACGATACAGGTCGCAATTGTAGACATAACTAAATGAAACTTTGCACAATGAAGTTTTTGGGGACAAGGACGAACGCTATTTAATTTGAAGAAAATCGGTTCAGATTTAGATATAGCCCCCATACGAATTTCACTCCCGATTTGACTCTTTTCACTCTAGATAGCACATATTTAAACAGATCTTCTTTTAAATTGGCAAAACATCTTATATTTCAACTAGAAACACCTGTGGTAAAAATGTGTTAGATCGGTTTAGATTTAGATATAGCCCCCATACAAATGTCGCTCCCGATTTGACATTTTCCGCTCTAGAAACCACATATTGTACCCAATTTTCTTTAAATTTGGCACAACATCTTATAATCCAACTATAAACACCTATGCTAAAATTGGGTAAGATCGGTTCAGATTTAGATATAGCTCCCATACAAATGTCGCTCCCGATTTGACTTTTGCTTTAAATTTGGCAGATTTCAATATACCCCCATACAAATGTCCTTTTCGATTTAATTTTTTTTTGTCAAACACATACATTTACAAAAATTTTACAAAAATTCTTCCCGTTTTCACTTTGTCACCGAATTAAATTGTATTCGGATAGAAATTGGAGTGTATCATCGAGTCGGCCCCGCCTGACTTTAGCCTTTCCTTACTTGTTATTTCTTTTATTTCGATTTTCGAAATGATTACCATTTTTTGAAGTTTTAAAACAGTGTCTTTTTTAAGCGAATGAGTTAGTTTAGAAGTGGTGAAATGGTGGATTTTATTTTCTACTATTTTTTTGCAAAATCAACATGAATTTCAGTGAGAAATCATCAGAATGACAATTTCTTTCAGTAGTTTATTAACACAAGGTTTAAAA
Organism: Polietes domitor; assembly: GCA_947397865.1. Taxonomy (NCBI): domain Eukaryota; kingdom Metazoa; phylum Arthropoda; class Insecta; order Diptera; family Muscidae; genus Polietes; species Polietes domitor. The sequence goes on along the minus strand of OX377621.1, from coordinate 55,694,587 downwards.
ACAATGAAAAATCCAAGAAAAAGTAGATAATGGAGAAATAAATATTTTTTTTTTGTTTTTTGATCGTGCAACCGCACATTACAAAAAATGAAAACAATTAAAAATTTTTAGCAAATACTTTTTCTTAGATTTTGCTGAAATAAAAATCGTAAAAAATACAAGGAATTATTTCCCCAATTCCAAACTCACACAACCACTAAAAAAGACATCTAAAGCCAACACTTTAAAGTTTCAACAAAAAATAATTAATGTAATCATTTCGAAAATCAAAATAAAAGAAATTAAATTGTAGAAAGTTAAAAAATATAACGCAGCTTTACCATTCCACTTCAATATTTTAAAAGTAATTGCAATTGCCTTAAACACAAGGCATTAAGGTGTACATTAAAATCGATCAAGTGTTTCAGGAGTTACAGGCGATTGAATGAACACACCTTTAAGACAAAAATTATATTTTTTCCTTGTTAAATTGATCATAACTCCTGAAAAATTCTATTTTTTTCTTAAAATACTTATACTGCATTTTTTATGAGAAGAATACATACGCAAACAATTGCAGCTATCGAGGTCAAAAATCGTACCGCTTAACATAGAATGACTCATATGTAAATTCCTTCGTTTGAAATTGTGTACATTGATTATGAAAGCCCACCACAAAAATATATGTCAGTATTAGTATTTCGACAAGAAGAGTGAAGAAAATTTCTTTACATTTTAAAATTATTTTCCGGGGAATCTCTATGGGCGCCAAAAAAATCCAAACCGTTTCTATGGATTCGATTGTGAATTTTTGAACATTTTTTTCTAATGAAAAAATTTTCCAAATCCATTCAGCTGAACACTTTTGTGCCGCCCACCCTGTGCTGAATGGATCGACATTACTTGAAAGCAAAAATCCCGAACCACCTGGCCACCCCAACCACGAACTCAGTTTAACCTGAATTTTAAACAACAATTAGACAAAAGTTTATTCTTTTGATGGCGTGACTTTTTACGCTTGTAATGCTGGCTGCCAGCCACACATCATCTTTGAACAGACAACAAACACAATGTTTGCTTTCGCTCGTACGCTACTTAAGAACACACGGGTATGTATGAATGTACATATGTAAATATGAAATACGCACAGTGTGAAAATTGAGGGGGAGAAAACAAAGCCGACGCTGAGGGCTGCAAAGCAGAGAGAGAGGAGAAGGATAACATTAAATGAAATTAAATAAAAACATACTTACCTACCTACCTACCAACCCACGCAAACAGACACTCGTGCTCGCACTCGTAGCTTCTTCATGCCCACATAATAAAAACTTGCATATCCCATAAGCTGCTCAGCGGGCCGCCCATACCACCCACCCCATCCCAGCCAAAGGAGCAAACCATTTAGCAACTCCTTTATGAATGTACAATTTCGTCTTAAATGGTTTTAATGAAATTCGCCCAAATGAAAAAATGCAAATGTTAAATTGGCTTTTCTTCGTACTTCAGAGAAGCAGAGGAAGAGCAAGCCAAAGATGCTGCTCGTTCACATATGTTTCATATTTAAATTACGTGCTAAGGATAATAAAAAGAACGAACGCTGTAAAGCAAGCAACGTAATGACATGCTTGCCGAATTAAAAGTAAGACAATTACATAAATCTTTATGTATTTTGAGGTTAATTTGTATTTTTGTTTCATTCGTTCGCAGGTAAAGAAAATTAAATATAAATTTTATGGCTGCGAGAGATGGATGGATGGAAGATGATGGTGTTCTAATGAAAGAAGACAATAATTCTTGCATTTGATTAATTCGTGGGAGTGATGTGAATTGTTTCTTTTCTACAAAAAATTTTTGCAATGGTAAAGCAAAAGTCATTTGAATGTTTTATTACTCACTTCACCACATCTTCGAAATTAGACGTGAATGAATCTACCTAAAGGGTGTTTTTTATTGGGGTATAGAACTTTAAGTTGGCATCACTTTTTTAACTGGCGGCCATTTTGTCAGCTGTCAAGTGATTAATATTTAGTTTGGTTTGCCATTTCATCATGAACAGGTTGACAAAAGAACAACGCTTGCAAATCGTGCAAATTTATTTCGAAAGTAATGGTTCAGTTCGCGAAGTTCACCGCAAGCTCCGTCCATTTTATGGTCGACATAATCGTCCATCAGAGCAATTAATTCGGTTAACCATGGATCGTTTTCGTTTACTCTATGTGATAATACGCATCCGCAGAGACGTCGAACAGTGCGCACCGAAGAAACAATTGCAAAGTTTGAGTCAAATAAAAAGTATTTTTCCACAGAAGCACACGATTTTTTCTAAGAATATTCTACTACTATATCGTACTTTAATAAAAAAAAATCGACATGGGTGGTACACCTAAGAAGGATGCACTGCTTTCAGAGGAAGCAATGACTTAGATGGCTTTCATTCCACTCAAAATGTTAAAAATTAAAAAATTTTAAACTATAAAATAAAAAAAAAATATTTAATACGAAAAGGTAATATTTCCTTACCAAAGATGAAAGAAACTAGAAAATATTTTATTTATTAGAAAAAAAATAATTATAACTTATTTTTACAGGTTGTTCGTCTAGAATCTTTATTTTGAAATTATCATTTACTTGTTAAATGAATTATTTTTTGTTTTTGAAATTATCTGAATCACTTAAAGTTGACATTACTAATTCTTTCTTTGTTGTTGTACAGTGTAAGACATGATTTTGGAAAGTTCGCCAAATTGACAAAACGTATTTTTCTACTTTTAAGAGAAAGCGGGACAAAAAGGGATGCAAATGGTACCAAAGAACAATACTACAGCCGGAGTCCTGAAATGTGGTGTGCAATTCCTTTTGTACATCTATCTGACAACGTAGACGTGCAATAGGAGGGTATTTTACCAAATTCGAACGTTTAGCGAGGGAAGGGTATAAACAAGGGAGATACAGTACGGTTAGCATTACGATGAACACAACCGTGGTTCCTATTTTTTTCATTTTTTTGTGGGTCCACACGGAGTTTTAGAATAGTAGTTAATATAGGAATTTTTCATTAATTTATAGGCAGTCCTACCGAACTTTGAAAATTATATGACCGACTGCACGGGTTGCCTTATCATGTTTTGCAAGATTTAGAAATTTTTTGAAAATTACTCAACCAGTCATAACTTTTGTTCAGTGGAAGATATTGAGATATTTTTCAAGAGAATTGTTGTTTACAAAAAACAATATTTAAATTTATCAAAAAAAAATTATATATATAAAGGGTGTTTTTTATTGAGGTATAGAACTTCGAATTGAAATAAAACACAAGAAAATCGTTTTAATGTCCATCAATTTGGCTTTATTGGAAGGATAATTTTATGCCATTAATGTTTAAATATGATTTCGGGCATGTGGCCGCCGCGGCTGGCTCGAATATAGCCAATTCTACAGGTCCAACTTTCAACCACTTTCTCCAATTGCTGTGCAGCTCCAATTGCTGTGCACTGTGGCGAATCGATTCATTCGGGTCCTCTTCAACACTTTGCTCTACAGCGGCAATTGTTTCTTCGGTGCGCACTGTTCGACGTCTCTGCGGATGCGTATTATCACATAGAGTAAACGTAGTGCGAAAACGATCCATGGTTAACCGAATTAATTGCTCTGATGGACGATTATGTCGACCATAAAATGGACGGAGCTTGCGGTGAACTTCGCGAACTGAACCATTACTTTCGAAATAAATTTGCACGATTAGCAAGCGTTGTTCTTTTGTCAACCTGTTCATGATGAAATGGCAAACCAAACTAAATATTAATCACTTGACAGCTGACAAAATGGCCGCCAGTTAAAAAAGTGACGCCAACTTAAAGTTCTATACCCCAATAAAAAACACCCTTTATATCTTTATATATATAAAATTCTCGTGTCACAGTTTTAGTTACCGTACTCCTCCGAAACGGCTGGACCGATTTGTATGAAATTTTGTGTGCATATCGGGTAGGTCTGAGAATCGGCCAACATCTATTTTTCATGGGCCCGATAGGTGGCGCTGTTGTCGAAATTTTAAATTGTAACGTTTTATATTATAAGGGTGCCTCCTAGAGGAGTCAAATGTATGACCGACCCTCAATATTTTTGCAATCTCAACAGTTTCCCAGAACATATTTACCCTCTATCTTTAACCCTTAGGGTGGTTCCCATACAATTTCATTTTTTTATTATTAAGTTTTGGCGCGGGTGTGGATTTATATGGAAAATCTAAATGTATGGACCAGTTTAAGTGAAAGCTCCATGCCTATTTCGCGCATATACCACATTCTTATGCACTTACAATAAGTTAGTTTTTTTTGTCTACACTAGAAACTACCTAGAAAGAATTTATATGGCAAAACAACGTTTGCCGGGTCAGCTAGTATATATATATATATATAAAATAAAATACTGCATAAAATCAATTTATTTATTTATATTTAAAATATATATATCTTCTTTACAACATTTGTTATTAGTAATATTTATTTCGGTCTTTATATCACCTTTTAGCATAAATCGCTTTATGCCGAGTTCTAAAACAGTACGATTAGTATATATTAGGGTGGTTCATATTTATACACTCCACGAGAATATTATGTCTTTCTGAATTTGTTTGTAACACCCAAAAGGAAGGGTGATAGACCCATTATTAATTATACCGATCGGCTTAGAATCACTTTCTCACTTTGAAACTGTTATGTTACTGTGTTTTGTTTACTTATTATTTATGAGGTTATTGTATTTCTTTATTCACCACTTTATGTAAATATTAATTTAGAAATATGAAAAAAGTACCCGCTGCTTCGCACTCGAAAAAGCCAGGTATTTGTTATTAGTTTTATCCGTCTCAGTTTTAGGATAGTATTTATTTGATTTTCTTTTCTAAAATAGTAAATTGGAAACATAGCACTCATATACAGTCAAGGGAATGTGCTTGTGCTTGTCGATTTGCACTGTTTTAGCTGAACTCCCTTCGTATATATATTTTTTTAATTTTCTACCCAGTTTTTAACAAAAAATTACAACCGCAGAGCCTTTTATTCGAAAAAAATCCATTTTGATAGCATTTCTACATGGTCAGAGGAATTTACACACTAAATTTCATGATTCTAGCTGTAATCCTAAAATTGGTACAATTTTTATCCCTTTTGGTCCCGCTCTCCCCTTAAAAGTACAAATTTCGAAAAATCCAGTTATATTGCAAGTCTACGTTGTCAGAGGAATTTTCGCAACAAACAACAAACGACCATAGCAGCAATATTTTAGTTGGTACTATTTTTATCCCTTTTTGCCCCGCTCACCTCTTATAAGTACAAATTTCGAAAAATCCAATTTTACTGCGCTTCTACATGGTCAGAAGAACTAACACATCAAATTTGAAGATTCTAGCTGCAATACTTTAGTTGCTACAATTTGTATCCCTTTTTGTCCCGATCAACCCTTAAAAGTACAAAATGCATTTATATTCCGCTTCTATGTGGTGAGAGGAATTTACACACCAAATTTCGCGACTATAGCTGCAATACTTAAATTAGTACCATTTTCATCCCTTTTTATCCCTCGCAACCCTTAAACGTACAAATTTTGAAAAATCAAATTTTAATGCGCTTATACATGGTCAGAGAAATTTACATACCAAATTTCACGATTCTAGCTACAATACTTTAGTTGGTACCATTTTTATCCCGCTCACTCCTTATAAGAACAAATTTCGAAAAATCAATTTATATTATAAGTCTACGTTGTCAGAGGAATGTAAATACCGATTTTCACGATTCTAGCTGCAATTCTTAAAGTGGTACCATCCCATTTTGCGTCTTTCCTCCCTTAAAAGTACAAATTCCCTATTTGTAAATCTTCTGCATGGTCAGTGCAAGGAACACACCGAATTTCGTGTTTCTAGCTACTGCCGTTTATGCAGTACCGCTTCAGGACGAAGGTTCGATGTTTATCCCTTTTTGTCCCATTTTACCGCATTAAAGTACGAATTTCGTAAAACCCTTTCTTAGTCGACGTCTACGTGATATTTGGGAAATACCCTCAAAATTTCATGACCCTGGCTTCAGCCGTTTGGTCTGGGGGTCAATGATAAGTCAGTCAGTCAGTAACGCAACTCTTTTATATATATAGACTAGCAGTACCCGCTGCTTCGCACGCGAAAAAGCAAGTTATTCGTTAATTTTATCCGTCTCTGTTTTTGGATAGTATTTATTTAATTTTCTTTTGGTGGATATAGATAAATCTAAAATAGTAATTTGGTAAGCTCCTATTAGCTAGCACTCACACACAGTCAAAGGAATGTGCTTGTCGATATGCACTATTTTAGCTGAACTACTTCGTATGTATAGTTTTCTACTAAGTTTTGAACAAAAAATTACAACCATTTATATCCTCGATCTCATGTTTCCAGATTCAGCCAGCCAGTTTATAACTTTTTGAACCTCTTTCCCAAAAAGTACACATTTTGAAAAATCACTATAGGAAACATGTGTTTTTGCTCCCCTAAAAATATGTACTTTATTTGGTAACACAGGATTGTGCAGCATTTTTATCCCTTTTCGTCCCGCGCACCCCTTAGAAGTACAAATTTCGAAAAATCAATCTACTGCGCTGCTATATGATCAGTGGAATTTTCACACTAAATTTCACGATTCTAGCTGTAATAGTAAAATTGGTACCAGTTTTATCCCTTTTTGTCCCGCTCGCCACTTAAAACTACAAATTTGGAGAAATTTTACTTCGTTTCTATATGGTCAGAGAAATTTACATACCAAATACTTTAGTTGGTACCATTTTTATCCCCTTTTGTCCCGCTCGTCCCTTAAAAGTACAAATTTCGAAAAATCCAATTTTACTTCGTTTCTATATGGTCAGAGGAATTTACATACCAAATTTCACGTTTCTAGCTGTAATACTTTAGTTGGTACTATTTTTATCCCTTTTGGTCCCGTTCGTCCCTTAAAAGTACAAATTTCGAAAAATCCAATTTTACTTCGTTTCTATATGGTCAGATGAATTTACATACCAAATTTCACGTTTCTAGCTGTAATACTTTAGTTGGTACTATTTTTATCCCTTTTTTGTCCCGCTCGTCCTTTAAAAGTACAAATTTCGAAAAATCAAATTTTACTTCGTTTCTATATGGTCAGAGGAATTTACATACCAAATTTCACGTTTCTAGCTGTAATACTTTAGTTGGTACCATTTTTATCCCTTTTTGTCCCGCTCGCCCCTTTAAAGTACAAATTTCGAAAAACCCAATTTTACTTCGTTTCTATATGGTCAGAGGAATTTACATACCAGATTTCACGATTCTAGCTGTAATACTTTAGTTGGTACCCTTTTTGTCCCGCTCGTCCCTTAAAAGTACAAATTTCGAAAAATCCAATTTTACTTCGTTTCTATATGTTCAGAGGAATTTACATACCAAATTTCACGTTTCTAGCTGTAATACTTTAGTTGGTACCATTTTTATCCCTTTTTGTCCCGCTCGTCCCTTAAAAGTACAAATTTCGAAAAATCCAATTTTACTTCGTTTTTATATGGTCAGAGGAATTTACATACCAAATTTCACGTTTCTAGCTGTAATACTTTAGTTGGTACCATTTTTATCCCTTTTTGTCCCGCTCGTCCCTTAAAAGTACAAATTTCGAAAAATCAAATTTTACTTCGTTTCTATATGGTCAGAGGAATTTACATACCAAATTTCACGTTTCTAGCTGTAATACTTTAGTTGGTACCATTTTTATCCCTTTTTGTCCCGCTCGTCCCTTATAAGTACAAATTTCGAAAAATCCAATTTTACTTCGTTTCTATATGGTCAGAGGAATTTACATACCAAATTTCACGGTTCTAGCTGTAATACTTTAGTTGGTACCATTTTTATCCCTTTTTGTCCCGCTCGTCCCTTAAAAGTACAAATTTCGAAAAATCCAATTTTACTTCGTTTCTATATGGTCAGAGGAATTTACATACCAAATTTCACGTTTCTAGCTGTAATACTTTAGTTGGTACCATTTTTATCCCTTTTTGTCCCACTCGTCCTTTAAAAGTACAAATTTAGAAAAATCCAATTTTACTTCGTTTCTATATGGTCAGAGGAATTTACATACCAAATTTCACGTTTCTAGCTGTAATACCTTAGTTGGTACCATTTTTATCCCTTTTTGTCCCAAATTTCGAAAAATCCAATTTTACTTCGTTTCTATATGGTCAGAGGAATTTACATACAAAAATTCACGTTTCTAGCTGTAATACTTTAGTTGGTACCATTCTTATCCCTTTTTGTCCCGCTCGTCCCTTAAAAGTACAAATTTCAAAAAATCCAATTTTACTTCGTTTCTATATGGTCAGAGGAATTTGCATACCAAATTTCACGTTTCTAGCTGTAATACTTTAGTTGGTACCATTTTTATCCCTTTTTGTCCCGCTCGCCCCTTTAAAGTACAAATTTCGAAAAATCCAATTTTACTTCGTTTCTATATGGTCAGAGGAATTTACATACCAAATTTCACGTTTCTAGCTGTAATACTTTAGTTGGTACTATTTTTATCCCTTTTTGTCCCGCTCGTCCTTTAAAAGTACAAATTTCGAAAAATCCAATTTTACTTCGTTTCTATATGGCCAGAGGAATTTACATACCAAATTTCACGTTTCTAGCTGTAATACTTTAGTTGGTACCATTCTTATCCCTTTTTGTCCCGCTCGTCCCTTAAAAGTACAAATTTCGAAAAATCCAATTTTACTTCGTTTCTATATGGTCAGAGGAATTTACATACCAAATTTCACGTTTCTAGCTGTAATACTTTAGTTGGTACCATTTTTATCCCTTTTTGTCCCGCTCCTCCCTATAAAGTACAAATTTCGAAAAATTTTACTTCGTTTCTATATGGTCAGAGGAATTTACATACCAAATTTCACGTTTCTAGCTGTAATACTTTAGTTGGTACCATTTTTATCCCTTTTTGTCCCGCTCGTCCCTTAAAAGTACAAATTTCGAAAAATCCAATTTTACTTCGTTTCTATATGGTCAGAGGAACTTACATACCAAATTTCACGTTTCTAGCTGTAATACTTTAGTTGGTACTATTTTTATCCCTTTTTGTCCCGCTCGTCCCTTAAAAGTACAAATTTCGAAAAATCCAATTTTACTTCGTTTCTATATGGTCAGAGGAATTTACATACCAAATTTCACGTTTCTAGCTGTAATACTTTACTTCAGCTGGTACCATTTTTATCACTTTTTGTCCCGCTCGTCCCTTAAAAGTACATATTTCGAAAAATCCAATTTTACTTCGTTACTATATGGTCAGAGGAATTTACATACCAAATTTCACGTTTCTATCTGTAATACTTTAGTTGGTACCATTTTTATCCCTTTTTGTCCCGCTCGTCCCTTAAAAGTACAAATTTCGAAAAATCTCATTTTACTTCGGTTCTATATGGTCAGAGAAATTTACATACCAAATTTAACGTTTCTAGCTGTAATATTTTAGCTGGTACAATTTTTATCCCTTTTTGTCCCGCTCGTCCCTTAAAAGTACAAATTTCGAAAAATCCCATTTTACTTCGTTTCTATATGGTCAGAGGAATTTACATACCAAATTTCACGTTTCTAGCTGTAATACTTTAGTTGGTACCATTTTTATCCCTTTTTGTCCCGCTCGTCCCTTAAAAGTACAAATTTCGAAAAATCTCATTTTACTTCGTTTCTATATGGTCAGAGGAATTTACATACCAAATTTCACGTTTCTAGCTGTAATACTTTAGTTGGTACCATTTTTATCCCTTTTTGTCCCGCTCGTCCCTTAAAAGTACAAATTTCGAAAAATCTCATTTTACTTCGTTTCTATATGGTCAGAGGAATTTACATACCAAATTTCACGTTTCTAGCTGTAATACTTTAGTTGGTACCATTTTTATCCCTTTTGTCCCGCTCGTCCCTTAAAAGTACAAATTTCGAAAAATCCCTATTGTAGCTCGTCTGCATGGTCATTGCAAGGAACTCACCGAATTTCATGTTTATAGCTACTGCCGTTTAGTCAGGACGAAGGTTCGATGTTTATCCCTTTTTGGGCCATTTTATCCCCTAAAAGTACGAATTTCGTAAAACCCTTTCTTAGTCGACGTCTACGTCATATTTGGGAACTACCCTGAAAATTTCATGACCCTGGCTTCAGCCGTTTGGTCTGGGGGCTGGTCAATGATAAGTCAGTCAGTCAGTCAGTCAGTCAGTCAGTCAGTCAGTAACGCAACTCTTTTATATATATAGATATGGAAAATTGTGTTTTTGTCTTCTAGGGGTTATCTGGCGATATCCCATTTTTATCTTCCAGGTGATATTATGGCGATATCATTTCTTCTAAAATCTACAGCTACTGTGGAATGAACTTTATGGTGATGGTTTTTATATTAAACGAAAATTGAACATTAAAACCGATAACATTTTTTAATAAATGCACCATTATCAATTTAGAAATGAATTTTTCCATTGCATTCTGACAACTCCTTCTAATTTAGTCCAATGCTAGTATGTGGACGGATCAGGGCGATTACATCGAACTATTCTTTTGGATGCTCGCAGACTAATTCTCTATCATGACATGATATTCCACGAAATTATGAAAATCCAGTTCATCAAAGCTTGGATATCTTCTAATTATTAATCCCTTTGAGATCTAATAAATTGTTTTATGTAAAATATTATTTTGAATAGTCGTTACATAAATATAATAGTTTCAAAAAGATGTTTGATACACAAACATTCATAATGTTGCACACAATTCATTGTGTAATAATTCGGTTACATTAAATTCAATCCGTTGTTGTATATATGTAAGTACTTAGGTTAATGGGTTCTTTGCTAGAGGTTAAACATTTCACAACAATAATTGGGAAATCTCCCTACTTTGCAGTCGACAGCTTTCGAGGAAGCCCTTCAAGTTCGCTTCGTTCCATTGCCTACTAACACAAATACTCGCAACAAACTCGAACATGGGGATATTTCAACATATTCGGGGTTGTGAACCTTCTTCGTTCGTTCAGACCGTATTTCATTAATTCGGATACGTTTTTTTTTTCTTTCTGTTCATGTCAACATTTTCTTTTGCATCACATTAGACATTGGCGCTAGTTTGTTTGTTGGCTTTGAACACATACATTAGAGTGGGTATTATTGTTTGATGTTACTTTCTTGGGTTACTTTAGGATTTTTCAGTCAGAAAGCAATCGTACAAAGTAACCTGATTTGGGTTCTATGAAATGTAGGTTCAAAAAGGACAATTTCCGCGTAAATAAATTAAATGCAGAGCGAAATAAAACCAACGAAAAGAAATAAAGTTTTCAATAATTTTGATTTTATTTAGGAACCTGTCCTGACATTTATTACTTGGCTGCACTCTACCTTTATCATAATTTTTGGCCCAAAAGACTTCGCAATATATCCCAAATATTTAAGTCTATACAAATGAGAACCACAACTCTCTTTTCGAATATAACGAAAAAAACAATTATAATTGAACACTTTTAAAAAATTCGTTACTTTTGAACCGGATTTTATACGTCTTAAGCTACAGGCAAAATGGACCTAATTGGTGTTTTCATTTCATTTATTGTTTTTCCTTAAAAATACTACAAATTTCCACAGGATAAAATTTTTCAAAAAAAAACTTTTTAAATATTTATTCGTAATTTAAATTCCATGATTCTATCTGTGAACCACTTTCCATCTTGAAACTAATATCTTGTTTTAAAGTTCAAAACAATTTAGAGATTTGTGCACCCAATGTTAGCATTTCCTTAATTGTTTGTTATACACTCCACGAGAGTATTATGTCTTTGTGCATTTGTTTGTAACACCCAAAAGGAAACGAGATAGACCCATTGTTAATTATACCGATCGTCTTAGAATCACTTTCTGAGTCGATTTAGCAATGTCCGTCTGTCTGTCTGTCTGTCTGTCTGTCCGTCCGTCCGTCCGTCCGTCCGTCCGTCCGTCCATCTATTTTTGTAATCACGATACAGGTCGCAATTGTAGACAGAACCAAATGAAACTTTGCACAACGACATTTTTCGGGATAAGGACGAACGCTATTTAATTTGAAGAAAATCGGTTCAGATTTAGATATAGCCCCCATACGAATTTCACTCCCGATTTGACTCTTTTCACTCTAGATACCACATATTACAACAGATTTTCTTTAAAATTGGCAAAACATCTTATATTGTAACTAGAAACAACTGTGGCAAAAATGTGTTATATCGGTTCAGATTTATATATAGCTCCCATACAAATTTCTCTCCCGATTTGACTTTTTCCGCTCTAGATACCACATAATGTATCAGATTGTCTTCAGATTTGGTAAAACATCTTATATTTCCACTAGAAACACCCATGGTGAATATCGAACAGATCGGTTCAGATTTATATATAGCTCCCATACAAATTTCGCTCCCGATTTGACTTTTTCCGCTCTAGAAACCACATAATGTATCAGATTGCCTTCAGATTTGGTAAAACATCTTATATTTCCACTAGAAACAACCATGGTGAATATCGGTCAGATCGGTTCAGATTTATATACAGCTCCCATACGAATTTCAGTCCCGATTTGACTCTTTTCACTCTAGATACCACATATTACAACAGATTTTCTTTAAAATTGGCAAAACATCTTATATTGTAACTAGAAACAGCTGTGGTAAAAATGTGTTAGATCGGTTCAGATTTATATATAGCTCCCATAAAAATTTCTCTCCCGATTTGACTTTTTCCACAGACCACATAATGTATCAGATTGTCTTCAGATTTGGCAAAACATCTTATATTTAAACTAAGAACATCTATGGTGAAAATAGGTCAAATCGGTTCAGATTTAGATATAGCCCCCATACAAATGTCGTTCCCTATTTGATATTTTCCTCTATAGAAACCACATATTGTACTCGATTTTCTTTAAATTTGGCACAACATCTTATAATCTTACTAGAAACACCTATGCAAAAATTGGGTAAGATCGGTTCAGATTTTGATATAGCCTCCATATAAATGTTGCTCCCAATTTGACTTTTTCCGCTTTAAATGCCACATATTCTAATCGATTTTCTTTAAATTTGGGACAACATCTTATAATCCAACTAGAAACACTATGCAGAAATTGGGTAAGATCGGTTCAGATTTAGATATAGCCTCCATACAAATGTCGCTCCCGATTTGACTTTTGCCGCTTTAAAAGCCACATATTGTGCTCGATTTTCTTTAAATTTCGCACAACATCTTATAATCTAACTAAACAAAACTATGGTGAAAGTGGGTAAGATCGGTTCAGATTTAAATATAGCCCAATTTCAAATGTCGCTCCCATAAGTTTAACCGATTTTGGCCAAACTATACATTTTTTATTTCACCTATTTCGTTCCAGGTTTCAATATATCCTCATACAAATGTCCTTTCCGATTTAATATTTTTTGTCAAACACATACATACCGGATACAAAAAACCTTCCCGTTTTCACTTTTTCACCGAATTGAATTGTATTCGGCTTGAAAGTGGAGTGTATCATAGAGTCGGCCCCGCCCGACTTTAGCCTTTCCTTACTGGTGTTTTATTTTATTCCGTGCGAAAAGAGGGACCCACTTTAACATACATATATGGGAGACCACTCACTAATCGAATTAATGAAATTAATTTTTGATGATATTGAAATTAGTAGAAGCCACATCTAATACGTATGTATACAAATGTATGTATGTATGCACTACCTGCTACGCACACATGTTCAGTCGACAGTATACGCTTACATGTAGTTGTGTATGTTAGGGATGCCAATTACGAATTGCTGGGATTTAAAAACGTGGCTATTTCCTTCATGTACCACAATCGTTTTTGACACCGTTCAGAGTACTAAATAGAAACTGTGTTCGAGAATTAAAACCATATTTATTACAGCGTGCAACAATTTTACATTATTTCCTTAGAGATAAACAAGTCTATATACACATTAAACTGGAGATCGCATGTAGAGAAGCTGTATTCCCAGCTTTCCTTTTGGTGATGTAAAATAGCTAAAAATATATTAAATCTAAAAATTAAAAAAATAAATCGAAGCCCAAAATAAAAATTCTATTCTCTTTTATTCTTTTATTTTATTAAACTATTTTATAGTTTTGAAAAATAATTTCTTTAGCGTCATAGTAGACTCTATATATAGGTTGCGCCATTTAAAATTTGAAATACCGATTACTTTGACTTTGAAAGGCAGAATAACATTAAATTTCATTTTTATTTTCAGCTATATCGCTATACGTTCGAATAAAATTGGGAAATATTAAAAACTTACTTCCAAAGTAATGAGTCTTTAACACAAACTGTAAGAAATGTACGGGAAATTTTTCGAGAAGATATCGTTCAATTTGTACGTCAATTTGTGAAAATGGATCATGATTCTCAGATATGTCGATTTCTCACCAAACGTGGCGAATTTTGAATATGTTTGGCAGCTTTATTTTCGATTTGGCGATTTTGAAAATGGTTGTCGATTTTCTTGCCTAATTTTAGAAAATTTTCGATTTTATTATATTTTATTATATACTTTGTAGAGAAATATATTACAATTTGTGTATACAAGTCATGTCAAACCGAACACTTTTTAAATTACCATTTCCGATTTCTTGGCAACTTAGTAGGATAACTACACTCACTCTACACACTCTATAAAATATTTGATTTATAGAGGACGAAAAAAATATATTTTTTTCAAAGATACGACCAATTGAGAATTAGTAAAATCAAGATAAAATGTTCGAGGTAGGAACATTGAAAATGGTATTGTGTGAAAACGCGTAAGTAAATTCATAGAATGAAGGCTTATTTTAAAGATAATTGCATTTTGTGGTTTTCTTAAAAACAAACCATGTACATTTTAGAAAAAAAAAACTTAAAAAACTGTAATAAATGTAGACGACAGAAAACGCTATTTTTGAACGAATGTGTGCGCATTGACTTTTCTATTAAAACTGATTTTTCAAAATGAATAATAAATATTGTTATAATTCTTTATCATGAAATATTGAAAATATTCAATTCAAATGTAATATCTGAATTCCATACATTTTTTACAAGAACTAAGTATAAAATGGAATTTGTAGATTTTTTTGTCTTTGTGCATTTGTTTGTAACACCCAAAAGGAATGGAGATAGACCCATTGTTAATTATACCGATCGGCTTTGAATCACTTTCTGAGTCGATTTAGCAATGTCCGTCTGTCCTTCTGTCCATCTATTGTTGTAATCACGAAAAAGGTCGCAATTGTAGCCAGAACTAAACGAAACTTTGCACACCTAAGTTTTTCGGGACAAGGACGAAAGTTATTTAATATGAAAAAAATCGGTTCAGATTTAGGTGTAGCCCCCATACGAATTTCACTCCCGATTTGACTCTTTTCACTCTAGATACCACATATTTCAAAAGATTTTCTTCAAAATTGGCAAAACATCTTATAGTTCAACTAGAAACACCTGTGGTAAAAATGTTTTAGGTCCGTTCAGATTTATATAGAGCTCCCATACAAATATCGCTCCCAATTTGAATTTTTTCGCTCTAGAATCCACATATTTTCTTCAAAATTGGCAAAACATGTTATATTTAAACTAGGAACACCTATGGTGAAAATAATTCAGATCGGTTCAGATCAGATCCCATTCAAATTTCGCTACCGATTTGACTTTTTCTGCTCTAGAAACCACATATTTTAACAGATCTTCTTCAAGTCTTGCAAAATATCTTATATTTCAACTAGAAACACCCACGATGAAAATGGGTCACATCGGTTTAGATTTACATATAGCTCTCATACAAATTTCGTTCCCCCAGAAACCGCGTATTTTCAGAGAATTTCTTAAAATTGAGCATAACACGTTATACTTCAACTGGAAGAACTTATTGTGAAAGTTATTCACTTCATTCCATGTTTGTATATAGCCCCGAAACAAATATTATTCTCGATTTGACAAATTGGACCAGGTCATATTAACCTTAACCATTTAGCCTTTCCTTACTTGTTTGAGAATTATTTTGCATAAAGACCTCGACATGAAGGCTTACAAAGTTCAATTGATACAAAAACTGATTCCTCATGACCATTTGATGCGATTTCGCATCGCCCAATGGCCTGAAGATTGTTTGGCAGGAGATGAAGAATTTTACCGAAAAATTGTGTTTTCAGATGAAGTTCATTTTCATCTCATGTTACGTTTACATATCGAAATAATTCTTCAAGTCAATTCAAGAAATAAATATTCCTATATTTATATTTTCATAAAGCTTAAATACCATAAATATTGGTAGATAGTGGGTGCTACAGTTAGTTGTGTTTCCATTCCATTTTAATTCCAAAAGTACAAATTATGAATATCCATTACGTCACGTACATAGTGCCAAAAAACCTAACTTCATGGGCTTGCGCCCATTTGGTTGGTACCCTTTTTCCTATTTTACCCCCTTAAGAGTACGACTTTCTAAAAATCTCTTTATTTTACGTGTCTACGCAATTAAAGGGATGTACACACCGAATTTCATCATTCTAGCTGTAGTCGTTTAGTTGGTACCATTTTATCCCACTGTTCCCATTGTATCCCTTGAAAGTACGAATTGGAAAAAAAACTTTTTATTTTTCGTGTCTGCGCAGTCAGAGGAATGTATACTCCGAATTTCATGATTCTAGCTGCTGTCATTTGGTTGGTACTATTGTTATCCCCTTTTTCCATTTTAACCCCAAAAAGTATGAATTTCGAAAAATATGTTTATTTTACGTGTCAACGCTATCAGAGGAATGTATACACAGAATTTCATTATTTTAGGTACAGTCGTTTGTTTGGTACCATTTTTATCCCTCTATTCCCATTTTACCCCTTAAAAGTACGGATTTGAAAAAAATACTTTTATATTATGTATCTACTCAATTAGGGGAATGCACACACTGAATCTCGTGTTTCTAGCTGTTGTCGTTTAATGTGTACCATTTTTATCCCTTTTTGCCTCATTTCAAACCTTAAATCACTTTATGGTGCTCGTTTTTGTTATAGGGGGAATGCGAATACCCAATATCAAGTAAATCCAAACAGACATATTGAAAAAAAAATATGCTTAAATACTCTAAAATATTAGGGGCTTTTATGGGTATTTTTAGTCCTTGTGAGGGAAAAAATTTTCCCTTTCAAAGTTTCAATACCAACCAATCTACGACTATAAGACACATTTATGGAAAATTTGGACTTCCTAGCTCCTTTCGTTTAGATACTAGCGTGCTTTCAACAGACGGACGGACGGACATGGCTAGATCTTTAGGATGGCTAGAATTTTATGGCGATCAAGAATATATATACTTTAAAGGGTCTCAGGCCGATATTTCAAGGTGTTACAAACGGAATGAAAAAGTTAGTATACCCCCATCCTTGAGGTGGAGGGTATAATAATATTTCTAGAGCAGTAACATGGTAAATCGGATGAATATTTGTATGTGAACTATACCATATGCATGTCCCATATAAAGGGTGATTTTTTAAGAGCTTGATAACTTTTTTTTTAAAAAAAACGCATAAAATTTGCAAAATCTCATCGGTTCTTTATTTGAAACGTTAGATTGGTCCATGACATTTACTTTTTGAAGATAATTTCATTTAAATGTTGACCGCGGCTGCGTCTTAGGTGGTCCATCCGCTTAGTCCAATTTTGGCATTTCCACTTTTTTGACTAACAGAGACCCAATTGGTGCGAACGGCGACGAATCGAAAATTGGTGGGCATCATTAACACTGGCCGATACAGCTGCGATATTTTCTTCAGTTCGCACTCTACGTAAGCGTGTTGGTGGTTTAATGTCCAACAATGTAAATTTGGTGCGAAATTTAGTCACAATAGCCCGAATAGCCGCTTCAGTGGGTCGATTAAACTGACCATAAAATGGAAGCGCGCAATGAACTTTCTTAACAGAGCACGCATTTTGATAATAAAATTCAATAATTTGCAAGCGTTGTTCGTTTGTAAGACGATTCATGATGAAATGTCAAAGCATACTGAGCATCTTTCTCTTTGACACCATGTCTGAAATCCCACGTGATCTGTCAAATACTAATGTATGAAAATCCTAACCTCAAAAAAATCACTTTTTAGTTCACTTACATGCTAGGTGTTCTTAAGTCAAATATAACACGATCTAGAAAAGTTTATCAAGATCCGATTAAAAATGTGAATTTTAGAGCAATAATAGTAATAATAATGGAGGCTATATCTGAATCTGAGCCGATTTTCTCCACACTTAATAGCGACCATCCCTGGCCCAAAGTAATATCTCTGCCACGACGAACGGACAACAATTGTGGCCTGTATTTTCATCACAAGCCGTACATGGACAGCAGGTGAACTCAATTACTGAGCACTTAACACCATGATTCATATCCTCCCTATCGACATGCACACACTTACCACCTTGAATTTGATTGGTTTCATTTGTGTTAAGTTTTGGTGTGTTCTGACATATGGTCAAAATTTTTATAGAACATTTCATCCCGCCCCTCCCCTTTTTCGGGGCGTTTTTTACATTTGTAAGAAAAAAGACTAAAAATTGGGGAGAGATAGAGGATTAATATGTTCTACAAAAATATTTGCCATACCATTATCTACAAAGTTGCTGAACATACCCTACACCTCAGATGTAAAGAAAATATAGTTTTATATACCGATATGCTGCAAGAACAGGTCAGAGCCGGGAAACGTTAACCGCTTCTAAAACGAAATTCCGATGTGATCTATTAAAACGCCGACACATGTATATTTTTTGGTCTTCTCTTTCAGAATCCATTGTCAGTAATTTTGCGGTATTACATGATCAACTTATTCACAGTCGAATCCCTCGCTTTTTAAGAAGAAACCCCCATCGACATCCCTAATCATTTATATGTATGTATGTCCGTTCGATTCCGTTTGATTTTCTTTTCATGTATTGATGGTGAATCTATCGAGAGAGAGGGAGGGTGAGGGTGTATGTGAGTGCGTGTGCATGCTCATTAATTTTCTTTGACAGTTCTTCGACACGGGGCACGTTTGACAATTTACCTTTCCCCCAAACCACCCGCCGAGACCTACCCTCGTGCCTCACCTTAAATTGGTATTGGTTTTGGTACAAATAATTTAAGACTTTGGTCTCGTTAACTTTGTTCTGAGAGGTAATTCAAGTAGAATGTGATTTCCTTGATTTCGTGGCGATGAAAATTGTTGCTGTCAACAGAGAACATGTTTTTTTGTCGCAATCATTGTTTGTCGTTTCACTTGTTTGTCAGCGTCTGTCTGCCCGAGTCTTACTGCGGACATGCCATGCTGTCGCCCCCATATAAACAGATAATGTTGAATCTGCTTATATGGAGAAAAATGCCTTCGAAAAAGCTGTGGGTGAAAGGTCAACGTCAACAAGATTGTACTGCCTTATTGTGATCATCGGATGTCAATAACTTCACATTGTTAATCAATAAATAAAAATTACATGGACCTAATCCTATATACCTCGTCCACCAAAGATTCCTTTTCACTGTTAGGACACAAATTAAAATGGAAAATGCGTTAAGGAAAATGTATCTTTAAGCTGTTAGTAAAATTTAGTATTATTTTCAGTTATCAGTACAAACATTAGTTTAGGGTGATTTGTGTGGGAGTGCTGGAATGGGCGTGACACAACTCACCATATATAGTACGTCGAAAATAATTATCAAAAAATATTATGAAATACCAAAATGGAGCTGATTCCGAAGACCCGCGTAGAAGTTACATTAGATTTAATTTGACATAGGAATATGGGTTATTTATGTGGGAGGTACCAGAACGGGCGTGGTAATTTCGCCCATCTTCGAATTTAAATTGGGAAAAATATTATCATGTGCATTTGAATCGATTCCTTAACTCCTTTCGAGAGTTATCGTGTCCACCAGCCAGCCAGACGGACGGACATGGTTCAAATAACTTAAAAAGTCGTGAAACGGATATAGTCCAAACATACTTAGGGTCTTAAGTCACTCCTTCAATTTTTCCTGTCCCAAATCGTATACTCTGTAGAGTGAGGGTATAAAAAAGAATGTTCAGTAATTATAAAACTTAGAAAAAGGTAATATATTTACAAAACTGGTGAATGGTAGGATTTTTTCCTTTTTGTACCCTCTACCACAGGATGGGGGCATACTAAGTTTGTCATTCCGTTTGTAATGCCGTGAAATGTCTACCTCAGACCCTAATATATATATATATATATATTAGGATGGTTCACGAAAATAAATTGCAGTGGTCACCCCACAGAAATGAAGATTGGATTGTTTAATGATGATCTGCAAAATATTTCGTCACTGGGTCAAGCCATCTGTGAGCTAATCGCTCCTGAAAACACTTCTAAAAATCATGTTTTTCCCGTGTATTTTTTTATGATACATTTTGTCCAAAACATTTTTCTGAATTAATAGAATCTTGGGAGCACTTTAAATAAAAAAAATATTCTTGTCTTAGAATAACTCATTAGTCGTATTATTGGACGTTTATATTGATTTTTTATTGTTTTTCTATGTGACAGCTAAAAACATTTTGTAAGAAGAGTCATGAAAACAAAATAGAAGGAATCAATACCTTTCGAATGGTGCCTAAATGATGAATATTGGATGAAAAATTACGTCATTTACTCCATTTTTGTAAAATAATTTATTACAGGAGATGGCTTTTCAGAGCCAAAAATTTCAAACTCTTTTTACAAAAAATGAACGCTGTGGCGTTTATTTAATTCCTATGCTCATCATTTAGGAATCATTCGGAAGGTATTAACTGTCGCTATTTATTTTCTGTAAAATACTGACATCACTCATGAAATTTTTTCTGTTGTCACTATGAAAAAAGCACAAAAATTACCACAAAGGTCCAATAATTCGATCAATAAGTTACTCTAAGACAAGAATCAAAATTTATATTTAAAGTGCTTTCAAGGGTCTATTATTTCAGAAAAAATGACAAAAATACAACACAAAAAAATTACACGGGAAAAACATGATGGGTATTTTCAGGAGCGTTTAGTTCACAGACGGTTTGATTTATGAGCGAAATATTTTGCAAATCTTCATTAAACAATTCATACTTTATTTTCCTGGGGTGACTGGAAATTGTTTTCCATTTGTATGGACAGCGACCCAGCCTAATAATATACTCCTGATCGTCATAAAATTCTAAAACGATCAAGCCTTATCGCCATACGGACGGTCGTGTCTGTTGTATACGGATTTGTCAGAATTTTCTCAGAATATGTTTAACTTTTAAGTGGTAAAATGGGAATAGAAGAACAAAAAAGTTACTAACCAAACGACTGCAGAAACATATTATGAAAGTATTTTTTTCAAATTCGTACTTTTAAGGGATAAAATTGGAATAGAAGGATAAAAATGGTACCTAACAAACCGCTACAGCTGGATTGGCGAAATTCGTTGTGTACATCCCTCTAATTGCGTAGAAACGTATAATAAAGAGATTTTCGAAAGTCGTACTTTTAAGAGGGTAAAATGGGGAAAAGGGTATACAAATGGTACTAACAAATGGCCGCAGCTAGAATCGTGGAATTCGTTGTATACCTTCCTCTGACTGCATATACTCGCAAAATAAAAAGATGTTTCCAATTCGTACTTTTAAGGGATACAATGGGATAAGAGGGATAAAAATGGTACGAACTAAATGGCTACAGCTAGACTAATGAAATTTGGTGCGTACATCCCACTAATTGAGGGATAACAAGTAAGGAAAGGCTAAGTCGGTCGGGGCCGACTATATGATACCCTACACTTTCTACTCCAATACAATTCGATTCGGTGAAAATCGTGAACGGCCATTTGTATGGGAGCAATATATAAATCTGAACCGATCTCATCCTCTTTTACCATAGTGTTTCTAGTGTAAATATAAGTTGACCTGCCGAATTTGAAGAAAAAACGATTAAGGTATGTGGTTTCTACAGCGGTTAACCTCAAATCGGGGGCGAAAATTGTATGGGAGCTATCTCTAAATCTGAACAGATTTGAAAATTTTTTACCAGAAATGTATCTAGTTGGTGTTACGACAAATTTGAAGAAAATCTGCTAAAATTTACGGTTTCTAGGCCGGAAAATGTTAAACAGGGAGCGAAATTTGTATGGTGGTTATATCTAAATCTCAACCGATTTGACCCATTTTTACCACAGATGTTTCTAAGTTAGATATAAGGTGTTGTGCAAAATTTGATCAAAATCACTTAAATTATGTGGCTTCTAGAGCAGAAAAAGTGAAATCGGGAGCAACATTTGTATGGGGGGTATATCTAAATCTGAAGCGATTTGCTTCAAATTACATAGCGTCCTTGTCCTTGTGTCAAGTTTCGTTAGAATCGGAGAATAATTGCAACCTATATCGTGATTACAAGAATAGATGGATGAACGGACGGACAGACAGACATGGCTAAATCGATTCAAAAAGTGATTCTATATCGATCGGTATAGTAAACGATGGGTCTATCTCGTTTCCTTTTGGGTGTTACAAACAAATGCACAATGACATTATACCCGACTACTATAACGACTGCAGCTAGAATCATAAAATTCGGTGTGTACATCCTTCTAATTGCATAGACACGTAAAATAAGGAGACTTTCAAAGGACGTACTTTTAAAAGGGAATATGGGGAAAGGCAAAAAGAAATGGTACCAACCAAATGACCGTAGCTACTTTCCAAATTCGTACTTTTACGTCAGAAATGGGTAGACTCAGTGGCGCTGTGGTCGTGAGAGATTTGATTTTCAAAATTCATACTTTTGGAATTAAGACAGGATGGACATGCAACCAACTGTAGCACCCACTACCAATATTTATGGTATTTAAGCTTTTTTGAAGATTGATGTCTTTTTTTTAATTTCGAAATATATAGTACTAGCTGAAACCCCGCCCGCTTCGCCAGGCAGAAAAGCAGACGGAAATTGAAAGAAGGTTTCATATTGTTTTTTCTTGTGATCGGTAATATATTTACCATTTATAATCAAGGTACTTCCCTGAGATACTAAAGAAATGGATATGTTCCATGTAGAATATTGAAGAACAGAACTTTAGTTACTGCGAATAAAGGAAGACTTGTGAAAAATCAAATTGATTTTAGGTCGAGTGTTATTCTCCTCTTTTCCATTACCAAAACAAAAAACTTCCTACGTAAGAAGAACTTACTTAATCGAATAGCTGGAATTCGAATGTACTACATTCAAAACGCATAGAAAGTCAATTAACTTCCGTTTTCTTTACTTAAGTCGGCTTTTGACGAATGAATATTTATTTGTTTTGTAACCTCTCTTTACTATTGTGCTAAGAAATCCAAAGAAAACACGTAAGTTTACAAAATTAAAATCAAAAACTCCCCATCTTTCAAATCCATTGTGTATTGTCTAAGCAGGTTACAAATAAATTAACTCACACAACAATATAGGTATATCGGTGTCGAATATACTCAAAAACAGGTTTTAATTTCGAATGGGAAAGGACATGGCCACTTTCCGCCCATCTTTTTAGATCTATTTACACTGGATCAACTCACACAAAATTTCAGCACTCTAGGTGTCATAGAACTGGCAATATTCAATAATAGGTTTTAACTTCGTATGTGAGGTGCACAACTGTGCAGACTAATAATTAGTACACTTTCACGAAAATTCAAGACTCTAGGTGCAACAGTACTCCGAATATGCTAATTTATAAAAAAACTAATAAAAACCCAATTTGTGTGGGAGGTGCCACGCCCAATTAAAATATCAAAAATTTATATAGCCTATTTTCACCACCGGTTCTGCATGAACATACTGTGAAAATTTCAAGAAGATCGGTCCAGTAGTTTAGGCTGCTATAAAGAACAAACAAACACAGATTCATTTTTATATATATAGATAAACGTACTGGTAGCTTTGCCTTAAAAGTGTGGCTTCAAATTTTAAAAAATGTTGTGTATATTTTTTATATTTTTTCAAATATTTTTATTTGTTTGAAATTTTCCTGTAGTGTTACTGCACTTCTACGAAAATCGACAGCCTCTGTGGAATGCTAACCATGGTGGAGGGTATATAAATTTCGGCACGGCCGAACATCTTTTTTATTTGTTTAATTTAATGAAGCTCTAAATTTCCTTAGGATTACTGTTTATAAAGAAATTTGTTCCAAAATTGCATTTCTCTGGAATAATGTTCATGCATTCTTTTACTGAATTCATGTATTTAGCGAGTTTATAGAACTTATTTCTTATTTTTTTATAAAAGCAACTATTTCTATCAATTATTTTTGTTTATAAAAGCAGAATAACAATCATGAATTGATTTATCTTTAAAGATATATTTTTGTTTAACAATTTCGATTTAAGTTCAAATTGAAGTTGGAGCAATAAAGCCATTAGTGCAAAATATCCCAACAATTTGAAAGTCATTAACACACAGCAGAGCACAGCACTGATGCATTTTTGCCTCCATTTGTTTTCTTTTTCGTCTGTCGTCTGCAGAGGAGAGAGAAATAAATGAAATTTTTATGCAAAATGTCTATTAAAAAGTCACAGAATAAAACAAAAAACAAGAGAAACAGGAAAGGAACCGGAAAAAACTCCGGAATATTTTACTCACATAGTGCGATAAATTTCAAGCATACGCATATTAATGCGAAACAGAACTCAAATTGATTTCAGAGTGAACGAACGAGGCAGAAGGACATGCCACAGCCGCCATCTGGAAGTCATGTGGATGGTGGTAATGGGGGCCAGCACAGCCCAGCACTATTGCCATGGCGATGATGGCATTGTGAAATATGTATGTATGTATGTGTGTGTGCGCGTTCGAGTAACATGCTGGTTATTAGATTAAAAATGTTAATGTGTTTATACACTCCACGAGAGTATTATGTCTTTGTGCATTTGTTTGTAACACCCAAAAGGAAACGAGATAGACCCATTGTTAATTATACCGATCGTCTTAGAATCACTTTCTGAGTCGATTTAGCAATGTCCGTCTGTCTGTCCGTCCGTCCGTCCGTCCGTCCGTCCGTCCGTCCGTCCGTCCATCTATTCTTGTAATCACGATACAGGTCGCAATTGTAGACAGAACCAAATGAAACTTTGCACAACGATGTTTTTCGGGATAAGGACGAACGCTATTTAATTTGAAGAAAATCGGTTCAGATTTAGATATAGCCCCCATACGAATTTCACTCCCGATTTGACTCTTTTCACTCTAGATACCACATATTACAACAGATTTTCTTTAAAATTGGCAAAACATCTTATATTGTAACTAGAAACACCTGTGGTAAAAATGTGTTAGATCGGTTCAGATTTATATATAGCTCCCATACAAATTTCTCTCCCGATTTGACTTTTTCCGCTCTAGATACCACATAATGTATCAGATTGTCTTCAGATTTGGTAAAACATCATATATTTCCACTAAAAACACCCATGGTGAATATCGGTCAGATCGGTTCAGATTTATATATAGCTCCCATACAAATTTCGCTCCCGATTTGACTTTTTCCGCTCTAGAAACCACATATTGTATCAGATTGTCTTCAGATTTGGCAAAACATCTTATATTTAAACTAAGAACATCTATGGTGAAAATAGGTCAAATCGGTTCAGATTTAGATATAGCCCCCATACAAATGTCGTTCCCGATTTGACATTTTCCTCTGTAGAAACCACATATTTTACTCGATTTTCTTTAAATTTGGCACAACATCTTATAATCTTACTACAAACACCTATGCAGAAATTGGGTAAGATCGGTTCAGATTTAGATATAGCCCCCATATAAATGTCGCTTCCGATTTGACTTTTTCCGCTTTAAATGCCACATATTCTAATCGATTTTCTTTAAATTTGGCACAACATCTTATAATCTATCTAGAAACACCTGTGGCTAAAGCGGGCTAGATCGGTTCAGATTTAGATATAAGCCCCATACAAATGTCGCTCCCGATTTGAATTTTGCGCTCTAAAAACCATATATTGTACCCGATTTTCTTTAAATTTGGGACAACATCTTATAATCCAACTAGAAACACTATGCAGAAATTGGGTAAGATCGGTTCAGATTTAGATATAGCCCCCATACAAATGTCGCTCCCGATTTGACCTTTGCCGCTTTAAAAGCCACATATTGTGCTCGATTTTCTTTAAATTTTGCACAACATCTTATAATCTAACTAAACAAAACTATGGTGAAAGTGGGTAAGATCGGTTCAGATTTAAATATAGCCCAAATTCAAATGTTGCTCCCATAAGTTTAACCGATTTTGGCCAAACCATATATTTTATTTTTCACCTATTTCGTTCCAGGATTCAATAAATTCTCATACAAATGTCCTTTCCGATATAAAATTTTTTGTCAAACACACACATTTACAGGATAGAAAAAACCTTCCCGTTTTCACTTTTTCACTGAATTGAATTGTATTCGGATTGAAAGTGGAGTGTATCATAGAGTCGGCCCCGCCCGACTTTAGCCTTTCCTTACTGGTTTTATTATAAATTTGAATTTGTTGTCCGACAAATTGTAATTTCCGTTTTGCCCATAGTTTTAACGTTGTTATAAGGATTTCATGCTAGCAACGAACACACACACTCACTGGCACAACAAGAAAGGCCGGCCGGGCCGGGGTCCGTCTCTCGGTCTGTCTACTTTTTGGTGGGAGTGGCTGTAATTTCAAAGTCATTTTGTGTTTATTTGCCAATTTCACACCCACGCTCGGAATGGAATGGAATGAATGGCAACAAAGTGATACACAAAGACTATAATTCTCGTAACGCAACATCTACCACCTCCCCTCGTTTTAATACAAACCCTCAATCATGTTGATTTTAGTCCTTTATTTATAAACTCAACATTTTGTTGTTGCTGGTCATCCCAGTTACGTTACGGCGGCTTGTCTTTGTTCGGTTGTGGTTGTTTGTGTGTGTGTACTTCGTGTTTCTATGGCCAAGAGGTCACTTTTCGAGAAAATGTTAATGCCTCAAATGATAAAAATCACATCCACTCCTTAATTTCTTAAGCACGCGATGGTGATTATCATTCCTTTTATGCCATTTTTACAGCTCAAAAGTTATTTGTTTCTCTGTGGTTTCTATACAACTGTTGTCTCTCTGTTCGCCCTCGCCCCCGCCTTCGCTACATGCTTTATGGCCATCGTTTCGTTCAACTGGAACCGGTAGAGTCCCAGGAAACGGGTGTTGCCACGTAGTGTTAGCTTCTTCAGTTTACCGTTTTCCATGCCCTACACCAAGTCAAATGGTCAGGCGAAGCATTTAATTCATTTATAAGAATTTAAAACCAATACCTAAATATCAATATTCACAGTGACATCGATGATATCATTGCAGAGATGTTCCGATATAATCTGGCCGCGTGTAGTTCCGGTCTCAGATGCACAACTGGGCTGAGAGCAAAAATGAGTTTTAAGCCAACAAAGGTAAAGGTTTTGGTTTTTGGGGGAAATAAGATAGACAGAGTAAAATGGGAGTAAAATTAATCAGAAGTTTTCACGAGATTTAACAGGTACACACACCTTCATTTGTGGACTTCAAATGGAAATTTTAAATTTTGCAACCAAAATTGCACACCTGGAAATTTGCGAGTATAAGTAACGTGTTAGGCTGAGTCACGAAAAAAATGCTGTGATCACCCCCAGAAATAAAGTTTGGATTATTTAATGAAATTTTGGAAAATATTTCGTACCAATATCAAGATGTATTTTCCACACATTATTTATGTGAAAACAGTCGTTATGAAATAAGCGCTCAATGAACTAGGACCAAAAAGTTGCCAAATATTTATACCGAGGAAAACGGTGCTACTATATAATCGTCAAAAATTAGGATAATTTCTTTTATGCGGGAGTTATTTCATTTTGAATTTGGGGATTATTTCATAATGAAGCAATTCCCAACTGAAATAAGACACAGAACGATTTTTTGGGGCTTTTTTGGTTTTGATTTTTTTTTTTGGTTTTGAAATTTTACATTTGAACTACCAATCACTTTGACTTTGAAAGGTAGAATAAAATTCGTTTTCAGGATTATGTTTCACATTCGAAAAATGGTACGCTATACGCTCGAACAAAAATGAGAAATATTAAAAACTTACTTCCAAAGTAGTGAGTCTTTAACGCAAACTGTAAGAAATTTATGTGGAAAATTTCGGTGTTTTTAGATAAGGCTCATATTCATCTCGGTGGCTATGTCAATAAGCAAAATTGCCGTATATGGGATTCAGAGAACCCACACGTGACTATTGAGAAGCCAATGCATTCACAACGTGTCACTGTTTGGTGTGGATTTTGGGTTGAACTGAAAATTTGGTTGATCGGATGAGGTACTGCCGAGCCAGTCATGGTATTCACATAGTTCAACCTTTGCAATAAAACCTGAAATTTGGAAAAAAATAATCAGTACTTTTTTCTATCCGATTCTAATTTAAAGTTTTAAATGACCCAACCTATGGAGGTTATTTACAAAAATAGTATTACTGAATATTAGAAGAATATTAACAAATCTTAAATTAACATTTAGTGACAATTGAAATTTCTAAATAAGATCTAAGGTATTGGATGGTTGTGAACACAGAAAAATATTAATTGTTTATTTTAATTATTCATATTATTGCTTATAAAAATAATTTCAATAACCATTATAATTGGATGTACAATATTTTAAATATTTTTTGTAGTGTGAGATTGTACCATCACACACTGGTTCAAAAACCATATTTTTTGGCAGAAATTCAAAAATTAAATTGAAAATTGTTAAATGTATATATGTTTTCGTAATGACAAGACTCCAAGCTTTAAAGAAAATACATTGGAGAATTGCGGTGGCTACACCGCAAGCCTGAGGGGTATTTAAAGTTTGTCGTTCAACCAAGTGGGATTAATTCGGGTCAAAATCAGTTATACAAAATACTTAAAATTATTATTGAAATTGTAGTCTTGTCAGTTTTCTTAAGTGTTATCATTTTGTGATTCGTAGTGAGCATAATCTATAAATGTCGTGGACCAAAAGTTATATGTAGAACTCAACTGGACTCATAGTGTAAATTTGAAAGAGTTTGTCTTAGTGTGTAGTTTACGGTGGACATAATATCTCGTCAGCATTTTTCGGCAAACTCCTACAATTGCCACTTTATTTTAGCTTAATTTTTGATTAGTATGTCTACTATATATTTGATCAAATCTCTGAATCAGATGTGTGTACTATACTCATTAATATCTTATTTTAAAGGTATTACAAGTAACCTTAAAATGGTGTGCAACATCATTCAGTTTTCTGTTTTTATATTATTTCCTGAAATAATTATATAAATTTTAGTGTCAAACTGAATTTTTGTATGCTATATTTTGCTTTGGTGATAATGTTCTGAAAAACACATTTCGCCAAAGCGCACTAAGCTTCATTCTTTAAGCTTTCAGAAAATGTTATTTTTGGTCACCCTGTATCAATTATCACAGGGTGATAATTGTGTTAGTTTTATATTGAGTTTATATGGGAGGTGATAGTGGACGTGGTCCGATCGGCCCAATTTTTATTCTATTTTTTAAGTATGTTATATCTAGCAGATGTTCAAAATTACAAGATTGTATTTTTAATTTTCTACTTTATGCCAAATGTGGATTTGGAAAAAATTAAAAAATATATGAGCCACTCCATGTCGGTTTTTGACCTCGATAGCTGCGAATGTTTTGAAAGTTTGTGTATGTATTCTTCACATTAAAATATTGTATACGTATTTTTGGAAAAAATTGATTTTTTCACGAGTTATGACCAATTCAACAGTTAAAAACATACTACTTTTTTCAAAAGGTGTGTTCATTCAATCGCCTGTAACTCTTGAAACACTTTACCGATTTAAATGTGTTAGACCTTGTTTTGAGGGTAATTTCAATTACTTTTAAAATATTGAGTTGTTGTGTAATAGCAGGGTTAGATTTTTTAAAGTGTTTGCAATTCTAATTATTTTGTTTTGATTTTCGAAATGATTACACCAATCCATGTTGTTGAAATTTTAAAGTAGTGTGCTTAGGTCTATTTTTAAGCGACTGTGTCAGTTTGAAAGTGGTGAAATGTGTCTTCTATTTTTTAATGATTTTTTACAAAACGAAGCTGACCCAGCAAAAACTTGATAATGACACTTCATTATTATTGACATTACCTAGTAATGAGAGCCCATTATGTCCTGCATTATTTTGAAGTATGAAATAATGACCACTTTATAATGACTTACAAAAGTAGTTATTGATAACAGAAAGTCCATGTTTTGCTACACATTGAGTTGTGTGTAACTTTGTCTTCCATCTATTTCGATGTTGCCGCGACCGTCGCTCGATGATTAAAACGATTTGATATTTTCGAGTGATGAAGCAAATTTAGTTGCTTCATGTCAATCGAAGTGTGCGCATGATACGCGGAATGTGAGTTATTGCTTTGCAGAATCATTAACTTAACTGGTTGAACTATATTGGAATTAAAAAACATTTTATGTTATTGTAAAAAAATTTTTATAATCTATCTTATCAATACAACAACAATAAGAAGAAAAGAAAACACATTCACCATTCTTCTTATTGTTCTGTTCCTTTTGTTACAACAACAAAACTGTACTTTTTTGTGTATACGTGCGCTTGTCGTTGTTTATCATACAAAATTTGAAATATAATGCTTTTCTGTGTGTTCAAACCTCCAACCACAACAATGTCAACCAACATACTTACCAACCAGTTCTTATAGATTAACTTCTTGTAAGCGTGCGTGGAAGTACTTATTTCTCAACTTTTTGTACGCGTGCGTGGAAGTACTTATTTTTTTACAATCCCTTTATAAAACAATTAGAAACGGATCCGAAAAATAAGTAGTGAAGGTTTTTGGTTTTGCCTTATTCCCAACATTACTTGGTAATGAGAGTTTTTGCTGGGGAATTACAGTGAAAAATCGTCAAAATTATAATTGTTTTCATTAGATCATAAACACAAGGTATAAAAACAAAGTAAAATCCAAGAAAAAATTGATTATGTCAGAGGAATTTACACATCAAATTTCACTACTATAGCTGCAATATTTTAGTTGGTACTATTTTTATCCCGCTCACCCTTTATAAGTACAAATTTTGAAAAAATCCAATTTTAATGCGCTCATACATGTCAAAGGAATTTACATACCAAATTTCACGATTCTTGCTATAATAATTTAGTTGGTACTATTTTTATCCCTTTTTGGCCCGCTCACCTCTTATAAGTACAAATTTCGAAAAATCCAATTTTACTGCGCTTCTACATGGTCAGAAGAACTTACACATCAAATTTCAAGATTCTAGCTGCAATACTTTAGTTGGTACCATTTTTATCCCTTTTTGTCCCGCTCTCCCCTTAAAAGTACAAAGTTCGAAAAATCCTATTTTACTGCGCTTCTACATGGTCAGAAGAACTTACATATCAAATTTCAAGATTCTAGCTGCGATACTTTAGTTGGTACCATTTTTATCCCTTTTTGTCCCACTCTCCCCTTAAAAGTACAAATTTTGAAAAATCCAATTTTAATGCGCTCAAACATGGTCAGAAGAACTTACATATCAAATTTCAAGATTCTAGCTGCGATACTTTATTTGGTACCATTTTTATCCCTTTTTGTTCCGCTCTCCCCTAAAAAGTACAAAATACATTTATATTCCGCTGCTATGTGGTGAGAGGCATTTACATGTCAAATTTCACGATTCTAGCTACAATACTTTAGTTGGTACCGTTTTTATCCCTTTTTGTCCCGCTTACCCCTTATAAGTACAATTTTCAAACAATCAATTTATATTGCAAGTCTACGTTGTCAGAGAAATGTAAATACCGATTTTAGTTACAATTTCTCGATTCTAGTTACAATTCTTAAATTGGTACCATTTTTATCGAAAAATCCCTATTTGTAGCTCTTCTGCATGGTCATTGCAAGGAACACACCGAATTTCATGTTTCTAGCTACTGCCGTTTAGTCAGGTTCGATGTTTATCCCTTTTTGTCCCATTTTACCCCCTAAAAGTACGAATTTCGTAAAACCCTTTGTTAGTCGACGTCTACGTCATATCTGGGAACTACCCTGGAAATTACATGACCCTGGCTACAGTCGTTGGGTCGGGGGGCTGGTCAATGATAAGTCAGTCAGTAACGCAACTATTTTATATATAGGGTCCGCCAAATAACTTTTTTTTTGATAATGCTATAAAAAAACTACTGAATATTTTCTCAAATTTCTTTTTTTATTTGAAAGTACAATCCTTCCGGTTAATAATGAAAAATAATTTCATTCATATATATATATAGAATAATTTCATTATATATAGATTTACATATTTTATCACCTTTTCATGTTGGTCCGTTACAGCCAACCAAAAATTAGATATTTTAAATTACATACAGACTGGAATCTATAATTGCTTTAACATTTGTTAACAGAGCTGCATGAAAACCGGGGTTAATTGATTACAAATAAAAGTGGTTAATTTTTGGTCGATAATGTTTTCGATATTAACCAGTTTTCGGCTAACCTTTTTTGTGGCACTAATGTTGCAGGTGTCAAGTAAACAAATTAATGGAAAACCCTTTGAAGAGATCCACATCATTCGGTTTTGACCAACCCCATTGGAATCCTTTGTTTCCATCCACATTCTGTTTATGTATTTTTTCATGGCAGATACAAAGACCTCTCTCTGTTCGAGTACTATTATATGGTTATTTCATTCGGCGTGTTTTTTCGTCGTCTTTTTCTTCTACGTTTCCCGTTTTTATGTGGGCGTCTTCTGGGTTACTCGTTGGCGTTTGTTTTTTGTGTTGGTGTCGGTGTTGGTATTCATTCGTCCTTTGTGTTCTTGTCTAATGAACCTTTCTGACTTCTGCCCTCTGTATTCCTCACGGTGGTGGTGGTGTGTGTGTGTGTGTGTGCGCTGTATGCCATTAACAAATTAGTGTTTGGTAACATCTTTTCACATGAAATTCCACTTTGTTGTTGTGATAATATTCTTCTGCATTATATGGCCGGGCAACAACAATGGGAAAAATGTTGTTTATATCTCCGAAACATGCAACATTTTTCCATTCGAAAAAAAGTTCATCATTTTCGGTTTGTGTTGTTTGTCGGTGGTTACTTTTATGGCCGCACCGAGCAAAGTTGTGGCTTCTCTTTGTGTAAATCTATAATCATCTGTTTTGAAAGTTTTATTTTTTTTGAAACGCCATAACGAGAATGGAATGGCGAGCGAGTATGCTTTACGAAATGCAAAATTTAAATGGGTGTTAGATAGAGTTGGTTCAACTGCAATGAAAATAGAAAAATGTTTAAACAAAATGTTGAGTGAAAAAACAACCGACTTGCTAGAGAGCCAAATGAAAACTACAAGTAAAACTAAGCAATCCTTATGTACATTAGGTTGGGTCGCGGTCCATACAATTAAAAATATAATTTCGAGTCATCACCGCAGTAATAAAGTTGGGATTGTTTAATGATGATTTGGAAAATATGTCATCCCAAGGTCATGTTGTATGTGAACGCTTCTGAAAACACCACTAAAATCCATGTTTTTTCCAATGTATTTTTTTATGTCGCACTTTTGCACTCTATTGGTCGAAATAATGGACGTTTGCGATATTTTCGTGGTTTTTAAAAACGACAATTAAAAACTTATTCGTATTTTGTGGGAGTATTTTTTTGTTTTATTTTGGTCTGTAATTAATAATTTATTTGAACTGGCTTTAAGACCATTTTATATCTATATTTATACACTCCACGAGAGTATTATGTCTTTGTGCATTTGTTTGTAACACCCAAAAGGAAGAGAGATAGACCCATTGTTAATTATACCGATCGACTTAAAATCACTTTTTGAATCGATTTAGCAATGTCCGTCTGTCTGTCCGTTCGTCCGTCCGTCCATCTATTCTTGTAATCACGATACAGGTCGCAATTGTAGACAGAACCAAATGAAACTTTGCACAACGCATTTTTTCGGGATAAGAACGAAAGCTATTTAATTTGAAGGAAATCGGTTTAGATTTAGATATAGCCCCCATACGAATTTCACTCCCGATTTGACACTTTTCACTCTAGACACCACATATTACAACAGATTTTCTTCAAAATTGGCAAAACATCTTATATTCCAACTAGAAACACCTGTGATAAAATTGGGTCAGATCGGTTCAGATTTATATATAGCTCCCATACAAATTTCGCTCCCGATTTGACTTTTTCCGCTCTAGAAACCACATATTGTATCAGATTGTCTCTAGATTTGGCAAAACATCTTATATTTCAACTAGGAACACCCATAGTGAAAATGGGTCAGATCGGTTCAGATTTACATATAGCTCACATACGAATTTCACTCCCGATATTAATCTTTTCACTCTAGATACCAAGAGAATTTCTTCAAAATTGGCAAAACATATTATATTTCAACTAGAAACACTTGTGGTAAAAATGTGTTAGATCTGTTCAGATTTATATATAGCTTCCATACAAATTTCGCTCCCGATTTGACTTTTTCCGCTCTGGAAACCACATATTGTATCAGATTCTCTTCAGATTTGGCAAAACATCTTATATTTCAACTAGGAACACCTGTGGTAAAAATGAGGCAGATCGGTTCAGATTTATATATAGCTCCCATACAAATTTCGCTCCCGATTTGACTTTTTCCGCTCTAGAAACCACATATTGTATCAGATTCTCTTCAGATTTGGCAAAACATCTTATATTTCAACTAGAAACACTTGTGGTAAAAATGTGTTAGATCTGTTCAGATTTATATATAGCTTCCATACAAATTTCGCTCCCGGTTTAACTTTTTCCGCCCCAGAAACCACGAATTTTCACCGAATTTCTTCAAAGTGAGCATAACACCTTATATTTGAACTGGAAGAACTTATTGTGAAAGTTAGTCACATTTTTCCATGTTTGGATATAGCCCCGATACAAATATTCTTATCGATTTGACAAATCGAACCAGGTTGTATTAGCCTATGATTAGGAAACATACAAAAATTCTTCCCGTTTTCACTTTGTTACCGAGTCCAAACAGTCACACGATGAGGATGGAGAGGCTTCTCAACTATAACTCTTGGGTTTTTCGAGCCCCAGATGCGACAATTTTTATACACTCCACGAGAGTATTATGGCTTTGTGCATTTGTTTGTAACACCCAAAAGGAAGCGGGATAGACCCATTGTTAAGTATACCGATCGTCTTAGAATCACTTTCTGAGTCGATTTAGCAATGTCCGTCTGTCCGTCTGTCCATCTATTGTTGTAATCAAATTACAGGTCGCAATTATAGTGCGGCACAAGTAAGTTTTGTGGACGAACGCTATTTAATTTGAGGCAAATCGGTTCAGATTTAGATATAGCGCCCATACAAATGTCGCTCCCTATTTGACATTTTCCGCTCTAGAAACCACATATTGTACCCGCTTTTCTTTAAATTTGGCACAACATGTTATAATCAAACTAGAACCACCTATGTAGAAATTGGGTAAGATCGGTTCAGATTGAGATATAGCCCCTATACAAATGTCGCTCCCGATTTGACATTTTCCGCTCTAGAAATGACATATTGTACCCGATTTTCTTTAAATTTGACTTAACATCTTGCAATCCAACTAGAAACAACCATGTTGAATATAGGTCAGATCGGTTCAGATTTAAATATAGCTACCATACAAATTTCGCTCCCGATTTGGGTTTTTCCGCTCTAGAAACCACATATTATATCCGATTTTCTTCAGATTTGGCAAAACGTCTTCTATTTAAAGTAGGAACACCTATGGTGAAAATAGATCAGATCGGTTCAGATTTATATATAGCTCCCATTAAAAAGTCGCTCCCGGTTTGACTTTTTCTGCTCTAGAAGCCACATATTTTAAGAGATCCTCATCAAATTAGGCAAAATAGCTTATATTTGTTCTATAAACAGTCAAAAATACGTATACAATATTTTTATGACCATAATACATACACAATCTTTTAAAACAATCGCAGCTATCGAGGTCAAAAATCGTACCGGTTGACATGGAATGACTCAGC
Organism: Polietes domitor; assembly: GCA_947397865.1. Lineage (NCBI taxonomy): Eukaryota > Metazoa > Arthropoda > Insecta > Diptera > Muscidae > Polietes > Polietes domitor. The sequence continues at coordinate 55,658,431 of OX377621.1, read as the reverse complement.
AGTGTTTTGGTTAGCACTCGTTCGAGTACATCCCTTAAAAAACAATTTAAATAAAAAATTTAAGTTTATTATTATTATTTTATTGATGGAGAATTGCCATATTAATAAAAATATTTAAACATTTCCTGAAGTAAAAGGTATTGGGAATTAATGACTTAAGGTTGGGGATAGTATCTTCTCTCGCACTAGGGAATTGTTTACAGGAGTTCCTCAGGGCTCTTAGTTGGCAATAATTTCGTTAGTGATAAGCTGCCACCGCCCTCAGGAGGGCTGTTCTTGGTATATATCGCTTTGTCAGAAGCAAGTACGAGTGAATTTCTTTATACATGTTTGTCTGTCTGTTGAAGGCTGAAAACTTACATATAAGTAAGTGTAAGGAGCTAGGTGATCTAAATTTTTTAAGAATACTTCTAATAGAAAATACCACCATTACGAAGATTTTCGTCATCTTATATAGGGAATACGCACCATAGAGTGTCTCATACTTTTGGGGTTTAGCTATTTATTTATATTTTGGGTTTTTGACTTTTTTGTTGGTTTTCAATACAAATTCAAAAAATATAAACGTATTCAGCTTCGATTCTAAACAAAATCTGTAAATTTCAGGATGAAGAAGCGATCAAATATTTACTAAATGAATACTAACACAATTTAGTTCAAAACTAAGTGATCTTTGTACTAAAGAAGATTTTTCATAATACCTTCTATATGTTTCTATTGGTCTTATGTTTTCCATTCCATCTAAAAATAGCTGAAACGAAATTAAAGGGGAAGTACAGATCAACCCTAAATTACGCTTCAGTTATTTAAATTAAAATGATGCGAAAAGGCATAAACTTATAAATCAAATCACACATTTAAACCTAGAAATACACTTTTGGTGGCCACATGTGAATACTAAGCACTGCATATCTACGCAAATATGTTCGACAGTACCTGCTTACTTTCATTTCTATGCGATTACATACTTTTTTCCGAGTTAAAAGTTTTTGCTTGACCTTTAGCACCCGAGTGCATAGTACGTGTGACCAACAATCTCGCACGTGGATTACAAAACAAATACATCGAGTTTCCAACAAGGACAAAAATGCCACATTATATCCTTTTTTCATTTCTGCAGGTGAATACTGTTACTTAACGGACATCCTCTTAACATGCATCCTTTTTGAAGTCCAGCCAACCGACACTTAATTAATCCAATTACGTCGTATATCATTTCTAATTGTTATTTATGGAGAATTTTTAATTACCCACGAGACGAGGATGTGTAAATGTGTGCGTGCGTGTGTGTAACGACTTACAAATACAGACGCATACATGAAATTCCGTGGAAGGAGGAGGTGGTTCAATAATTTATTTGGCCACTTTCAATTTCAAACTTTTCGAAAGCAGAATGTTGACTTCTCAGCAAATCAGTGATTTGCAAAAGTTTTTAATGGAAATTCACAGCAGAAAGTTGAGGTCCAGCAGTACACCTTCGTTCGAGTAATTAACGGGACACCTTTTACGGGATAAAATGCAAATGAAATGTTCATCCTTTTTAAAAAATTACCCTCCTGACATGTCGAATCATCAGCAAACTTTTACGAATTACAGAATTGAGATTTTCATACAGGGCCTTTAATTAGCCACATAAATTTACAATTTGAAATGACCTCTGCCACAAAGTCAAGATATCCCACGAATGTAATACCCCATAGACGAATATATAGAGGACATAAAGTCAAAATTCATTAAATTATTTTCAATTATGGATGAGAAGACAAGCTGTAATTTTAAATATTCTATAATAAATTTGAAAGTTTTACTGAATTTTAAATGAACATTAATCACATTTGGTCAACACAATTTCAATAAAATATTTAACACCTTAACTACGATTATAAGATTTGTCACATGCAATGAGTCCAACCATACAAATATATCAGTGTGTGTGTATGTGTGTCCAAGTGAAGGTAGCTAAGATAGTTAGTTGGCCCTTTTGCAGCATAAGGAACAAATTATAAATTCAAATTGTCAAATAAAAAGACACAACATCCCCGAAGACTCACTAACGACATGAAGGACAATGTGTGTGTGTGTGTGTCTATGTCCAGAAGTAGGAGTGGGCATGCTTTTGGGCCCAAATCAAAAGTAAATACATTTGACACAACAGATTTTGTACTGAACCGTAACCAAACTACGGACAACTTCAACGCACACAATCAGCTCAGAGGGGTGTGGGAGGTATAAAAGGGTAGTCGCTGTGGGTAATGAACGACTACATGATACCGTATATGAATTTCAGAAGAAAAATTTAACGAAACAGAAACTGACATTGCACAATTAACAACTGGCACAAATGAAACACTATCTGACAGCGGAAAGAAGGGCTTGGCAGGAAATTCTTGGCTAGTAATTATTTAAAAAACAATCCGGAAATGTGATCAAAATTGGAGACATGAACTAAATGAGTGGACCATAAGGGTCGAATATTTTTCAAATTGTCAATTGGATTAGAGGGATTCATTGTGGTACCACATCTACAAATGACGAGTTTTGAATTTCAAACGATGAGTTTTGAATTTCATTTACATTTTTGAATTTCAAATGGAATTTTTGAATTTCAAATGGTGTCTTTTGAATTACACTTGAAAATGGTGTAGTTATCCAAAAACGTAGATCATATGAAAATTCCATTGATTCCGTTCAAAAGTAACATAATTACTTGGACAAAACTCGATTTGGAACCACTGTTTATAAACTCTAGGCTAGGCATCGAATCAAACGAGGCTTTGACGACTTCACCCCTAGCCCTGTAAGGTTGGGTCACGACTATTACGTCACTTTTTTGTACAACCTAGTTTAATGAAAATATGGGTTTTAAGCACAAAGCTTTTTACATAATTTAGACATTAATCAAAAGTTATTGATTGCAGCTTTTCATTTTTATACCCTCCACCTCCAGGATGGGGGTATACTAACTTTGTCATTCCGTTTGTAACACCTTGAAATATCGACTTGAGACCCTATAAAGTATATATATTCTTGATCGTCATAAAATTCTAAGACGATCTAGCCATGTCCGTCCGTCTGTCCGTCTGTTGAAAGCACGCTAGCATCTAAACGAAAGGAGCTAGAACGTTCAAATTTTCCATAAATGCTTCTTATAGTCGTAGATCGGTTGGGATGGAAATGGGGCGAAATCGGCCCAAAGGGAAAAAATTTTCCCTCACAAGGACTAAAAATACCCATAATAATCCCTAATATTTAAGCGTATTAAGCATGTTTTTTGAATATGACTGTTCATATTTGCTTGATATTTGGTATGCGCATTCCCCTTATAGCAAAAACGTGCACCATAAAGTGGTTCTTATTTGTAGGGGGTGAAATGGGGCAAAAAAGGGATAAAAATGGTACTTATTAAACGACAATAGCTAGAAACACGAAATTCGGTGTGTGCATTCCTCTAATTGAGTAGATAAATAATATAAAAGTATTTTTTCCAAATTCGTACTTTTAAGGGGTAAAATGGGAATAGAGGGATAAAAATGGTACCAACCAAACGGCTGTACCTAGAATAATGAAATTCGGTGTATACGTTCCTCTGATTGCATAGATAAGTAAAATACACGGATTTTTCAAAATTCGTACTTTTAGGGGTTAAAATGAAAAAGGGGATAAAAATAGTACCAATCGAATGACCGCAGCTATAGTCATGAAATTCGGAGTATACATTCCTCTGAGTGTGTAGACACGGAAAATAAACTGATTTTTCGAAATTCGTACTTTTTGGGGTTAAAATGAAAAAGGGGATAAAAATAGTACCAATCAAATGACCGCAGCTAGAGTCATGAAATTCGGAGTATACATTCCTCCGACTGCGTAGACACGGCATAGACTGCATAGACGAATTTTTCGAAATTAGTACTTTCAAAGGATGCAATGGTACAGAGGGATAAAAATAGTACCAACTAAACGACTACAGCTAGAATGATGCAATTCTAATTGCGTAGAAACGTCAAGGGGGTAAAAATGGTACCAACCAAATGGGCGCAGCTGGAATCATGGAATTCGGTGTATACATTCCTCTGACTGCATAGACACGCAAAATAAAAAGTTTTTTTTTTCCAAATTCGTACTTTTTCTTTTACGGCAAAAATTGGTTGCATCATGAAGTTAGGTTATATTGCACTATGTACGTCTGATAATAAATTTTCAAAATTTTGTACTTTTGAAATTCAAATAGAATGGAAATACAACCAACTGTAGCACCCACTATCTACCAATATTTATGGATTTGAAAATATTTTTGAAAATATAAATATAACAATATTTATTTTTTGAATTCACGTATAAGGTAATGCTACCAATCATTACCTTATAAGCGTGGTTTGAAATAATTAAAATACTATATTTATTTATAAAATTAATTTTTCAATATTTGTATTCGTTTTGGTTTGGCTATATTAAAAAAATTATATTTTCCTGTAATATTACTGCACTTCTACGAAAACTTATAACCTCTGTGGAATGCAATCCATGGTGGAGGGTATATAAAGTTCGGCCCGGCCGAACTTAACGCCGTTTTTACTTGTTTTACAAAATACTGCCACAGAAAACGAAAAAGTTTTCAATATAATTTACAATATACGTTAATGGACGTTTATTGTACATTTTTGGAGTCGACGAATAAGTTATTCTAAAATAAGGCTAACAAGTAAGGAAAGGCTAAAGTCGGGCTGTTGCGACTATATCATACCCTCCACTTTTTAGCCGAATACAATTCAATTCGGCAAAAAAGTTAAATCGGAGAGGATTTTTGTATGCGTCCTAATCATAGACCGATGTGACCTCACTAACTTTGTCAAGTCAAGCAGAATACTTGTATCGGGACTATATCCAAATATGGAATGACCATAGGTGCTTTTAGCTAAAGTATAACGTGTTATGGAAAATGTGAAGAAAATACTTGGTGCGCGGAAAAAGTCAAATTTCTATGGGAGTTATATATAAATCTGAACCGATTTGACCCATGTTCACCGTTGAAATAAAATATATTTTGCCAAAATATGTGTGGCGGAAAAAGTCAAATCGGGGGCTAAATGTGTGTGGGAGCTATATATAAATTTGAACCGATCTGACCCATTTTCAACGTAGGTGTTTCTAGTTGGAATATAAGATATTTTGCCAAATTTGAAGAAGATCTGACCCACTTTGTCAACACATGTTCCAAGTTCAAATGTATAAGGCGTTGTTATTACAGATTTTCCCTTCTTCAGATTTTGAAAATTGAAAACCTGTAATTTCTTTTTTCGACTTTGTCGAACTGTTTCTCTCCAATTTTAAGAGATTTTTGCACTCGAATAAGTTGTATTATAAATTGTGTTTTCTCAGCTTTATTATGGCGCCAATAATTGTTTGTACGAAATTTTTAAAAAATACCATTTTCAGGAAAAATATTTTGGCCGATGGATTTTAATTCTGAACCACTGTGCGCCGCCAGATTAAAAAAATATAAGCATTTTAACAAAATGGTATTTCATTAACCCATAACCCATATAACTCAAAATTAATTTGTCATATAAAATTGTTTGTTTTGGCCCGAATGTCTTTACACAGAGTTTGTTCAGCGATTGATGGAATTTTTTGGATAAATTTAAAGAATAGAATCTCGGGCATCTTTTCTTGCAGTGAGACGTAGGTAGACGGAGCTGACTTCTTTTTTTTCTTCAAAGGAAAGTGCAAATATTGAGTTTTAAAAAGCCATTTTAATTCGCTCATATCTACCAAAACAATATATGCAATCCAAATAACTTCAAATTAAAATAAGCTGCTGATTTTCAATAAACCGAGACTAGAATGTTAGAAATGAAAATATCTTACATATACTACAAATTATTGATAATAATCGGTTCAGATTTATATATAGCCCACATACGAATTTCACTCCCGATTTAATTCTTTTCACTCTGGATATCACATATTTTAACAGATTTTCTTCAAAATTGGCAAAACATCTTACAGTTCAACTAGAAACACCTGTGGTGAAAATGTGTTAGATCGGTTGAGTTTTTTACATAGCCCCCATACAAATTTCGCTCCCAATTTGACTTTTTCCGCTCTAGAAACCACACATTTTATCAGATTGTCTACAAATTTGCCAAAACATCTTTTATTTAAACTAGGAAGACCTGTGCTGAAAACGTGTTAGATCGGTACAGATTTATATATAGCTTCCATACAAATGTCTCCTCCGATTTGACTCTTTCCGCTTAGAAACCACAAACTTTGACAGATTTTCTTAAATTTTTTGATGAAATAGCTTATAATTCAACTAAAAACAGCTCTGGTAAAAATATGATAGACCGGTTCAGATTTATATATAGCTCCCATACAAATGTCTCTTCCGATTTGACTCTTTCCGCTCTAGAAACCACAAACTTTGACAGATTTTCTTCAATTTTGACAGCTTGACAGCTTATATTTCAACTAAAAACAGCTCTGGTAAAAATATGACAAATCGGTTCAGATTTATATATAACTCCCATACAAATGTCTCCTCCGATTTGACTCTTTCCGCTCTAGAAACCACAAACTTTGACAGATTTTCTTCAAATTTGAACAGATTTTCTTCGAATTCGGCACATCAGCTAATGTTTCAAATAGAAATTACTATAGCGAAAGTGGGTCACATCGGGTCAGATTATATATAGCTCCTGATTTGATTCTTTCCGCTCTAGAAACCACATATTTAACACTACATAAAATTTGGGAAAGCGTCTAATATTTCAACCAGAAAACCTTTGCTGAACATGGGTCAGATTTGTATATAGCTCGCATTCAAAGTTTGTGTTCAAATTTTCTTACAAATACAGATAGAAGTATGGAATTTGTAGTATATTCTCCTACTATAGCTGCATTGTATATCACCCGGTTCAAATGTAATGACCTTTTTATATCCTACACCATAGGGTATAATGACTAAGTGTAGGGTATCATATAGTCGGTCACGCCTGACTTTAACCTTTCTTACTTGTTTTTTTTTCCATTTATTGTAGTGTGCGATTGCACTATCAGGAAAACAAAAAATATTTTCCATTAACTACATATTAGAGTTTCGCCGAAAAAAGTAATTTTAATAAAAAATATATTATTAATTTCAAGTTTAGAACGATCAAACACATAGTTCTTCGTAAAAATGCAATACTCCAGTGCTACAAGTGATTGCAAACAATTTCTAAATCGGTTCAGAAATATATCCTAATATTATTGACAAATAAATATTGGGCCACTCTCCCCCATTTGAATGTTAAACAGAACCACATAATGCCTTGTAAAACAATGTGGTGTTGGATGAAAACATTTCAAAATTGATTTGAAATAAATCAGTTCCTTTGTCATCCACAGGACACCGCTCAACCCATGCATTAAACGACGCACACAAGGTGTAGGGTGTGGAAAATCTTGCACCAGGCACAACACGTCACCCGACATTCGTTCGCTGTCTTAAAATCTCTTTTGAAAGATAGTTTAATTTACATTTATCCCTGTGTTTAGTTACAAAATCCCCCGCACACATGCCCTCCACACATGTATTTGCATTTTATATGTGAAAAAGAGTGAGTATGTGTGTGCGTGAGTATGTGGTCAGGAGTTAACTAGTTGTCTGAGTGCAGAGCACGGAGTTCCCTAGAGTCATTTAAAAAACCCAAAGACATACAGTTACACACATTCATACACACATGGATAGGCACGTACACGTACACCAGTGTAACAAAAGTCTATTTTAACTGCCATTTCATACTTTTAAATACAACAGGAAACGGAAGTTACTGACACTAAACAAAGTGTTTAACATTTTCTACCAGTTTGTGCCAGCCACTAAACCAGTTTGTCCTTGTTGCTCTGTTGTCTGGCCGACGACAACAACTACAACTACAACTACTACCTGCAGCATATCCTGGATGTTGTGCTACGAAAGGGTTCTGCTATTTTCCACAACACGCTCGTCGCAGTACAATGGGAGTGCTGGAGTTTGTGGTTGCCGACCAAACGCAATGCAACAAAAGTCACCCAAACACAGGGAACACAATGATATCGTTGGAACACACATCTCAACTCCGTTGATGTCTTGGGTCTTGCAGGCGAAGCAAGCGAATCGGGAATGAAAAGGAGCGAAAAGGACATGTAAAAAGAGATTTGTTGCATGCCATTGTTAGTCAGAGTAAATCCGCAGGTGTTTTAAGGTGTTATATGAACAGTCGTCTGCCATGTCTCTGTGTGGCTCTTGTTAGTCTTTTTTTTTGCGTTATTTCATGAAGTCCTTTTCACAGGGAAACAAATGTATGCAAATGTTAATTGAAACTATAATAAACATGTACATGGGATATATCCATATACGGGTGCAAGGAAGAAGTTGTTGTTGGTCTCTGTTTGCTGTCCAATGAAATTCATATGAATTGGGGACCATGGAACATACGAGTGTATGCGGATATAGTTGGATGTGGGTAAAATAAAGTAAAGAATTGTGGTCGTTTACATTTGATATCAACAAAGTAATATACAATTGTGGTATATAAATTTTTGTATAGCGGATATTTCTAAATCTGAACCGATTTCCTTTCAATTCTATAGATTTCGTCTTTGGTTGCAAAAAATCACATGTGTAGAAAAGACCTCCAACTACTCTACCTGTACTTTGAATAGAAGAGTAGACGAAGTAGAAAGAAGGACACCCATACAGGCATAGTCACATTGATTCACAAAAAGAGCCTATGCCGATGGATTCATTTCCTTACCTTTTGAATGTTATCTTTATAAAATGAGACTTGATTTGGAGTTATTTATTATTGGAAGCATAACAGATTGTCTATAAATTCCGTGCATTTCGTAGCTTTCGTCTACGATTTTCGAGACCTAAACATTTATTTTTATGTACATCAGTTGTATAAAATCACTACAAGAAAATATGGATATTTTTTAAATATTACAAAACCTTTCCTATCATTTTGGCATTTTAGTAGAAGTATGTATCAGATGCTCTCAATATTCTTGGCATAAAAATACAACGTGATGTTCGTTGGACAAAACATTTATTTGATGTGTCGATAGATGCATTCAAATGTTTAGGCTTTTTAAAAAGATGTAAGAAATAGTTCACACCCTCTGATCTTCTCAATATCTACACTACCTACATCAGACCAAAGATGGAATACAACTCCCATATATGGTCGGGAGCTGCAGCTTCATCACTGGAGCTACTTGACCGTGTCCAGAGGAGGGCGATGGTGTTGATAGGCGATATCCAATTCTATTGTCACCGTCGTAATGTTGGTTGTGTGTCATTGTTCTATCGATACTTTCATGGTGTTTCTTCTTCGGAGATTCGTGATCTTCTACCACCCGTGAGAACGTTCGGTAGATATACGCGACTCTCCAGGAACGCGCACCCATTTGTTGTCGATTGGACAACCGGCCGCACTACACATTACAGAATATATTCGTTCTTCGCCCGTACTATCCGTATGTAGAATCGACTTCCGGCAAATACCTTTCCCTCCAATTACGACATTCAGAGTTTCAAAACAAATGTCAACAGACACTACTCCCTCTTTCCTCCTTCCAATACCTGAACTTCCTTCCGCCAACGCAACGCACTGCATTTATAGGGGTCATCCCCTGAGTGTTGGTACAGTAAAAAAAAAATTAAGCAAAAACTCAAAAAAAAATATAATACCCTACACCACTCCCTGCGTATTTACCTCGCTCTGATTACTAAACCCATTTATTTCATGGGAGCAATTTATGTAGTTCATATAAATTATACAGTATAAATTATACTATAAATTCATCTTTAGTCATATTTAACGAATATGGTTAATAATATGGTAATTTATCCAATTATCTGACAGACAAATACAAATTATACAGTAGTAATAGGATGAATCGGACCGACAAGGGGGCCAAAAACTACATTTTGGGCCTGGTCCAAAACATGGGCCTATATATTTCTTATTCACGGTAGGTATTCCTGGTTGAAAAATACCATGATCTGCAAAATTTTATGAAGATCCGATGTAAGATGTAGTTTCTACAGCTGTAATAGATCAGAATGGGACCCCATTTGGGTTATACCAAAGTATGGACATATGGGCATCTCCCAAACAAGTAAGGAAAGGCTAAAGACGGGCGGACTTTCTATCTCATTACAATTCAATTCGGTAAAAAAGTGAAATCGGGAAGGACATTTGTATGGGGGTATATTGAAACCTGGAACGATGTGACCCGCTTTCACCATGTCTGTTTATTGGTGAAATATAATATGTAAAGCTTGGCCAAAATCGGTTAAACATTCGGGAGCAACATTTGTATGAGTTCGATATCTAAATCTGAACCGATCTTACCCACTTTCACTATAGGTTGGATTACAAGATGTTGTGCCAAATTTAAATAAAATCGGGTGCAAGATGTGGTTTCTAGAGAGGAGGGAGTGACATTTGTATGGGGGCTATATGTAACTCTGAACCGATCTTACCCAATTTCAGCATACGTGTTTCTAGTTGGATTATAGGATGTTCTGCCAAATTTAAAGAAAATCGGGTACAATATGTCTTTTCTAGAGCGGAAAATGTCAAATGGGGGCTATATCTAAATCTGAACCGATCTTACCTAATTTTTGCATACGTGTTTCTAGTTGGATTATAGGATGTTCTGCCAAATTTAAAGAAAATCGGGTACAATATGTCGTTTCTAGAGCGGAAAATGTCAAATAGGGAGCGACATATATCTATATCTATATCTAAATCTGAACCGATCTTACCCATTTTTGCATACGTGTTTCTAGTTGGATTATAAAATGTTCTGCAAAATTTAAAAAAAATCGGGTACAATATGTCGTTTCTAGAGCGGAAAATGTCAAATAGAAACACGATCTTACCCAATTTTGGCATCCGTATTTCTAGTTGGATTATAGGATGTTCTGCCAAATTTAAAGAAAATCGGGTACAATATGTCGTTTCTAGAGCGGAAAATGTCAAATCGGGAGCGACATTTGTATGGGGGCTATATCTAAATCTGAACCGATTTCCTCCAAGTTCAATACCGATGGTCCTTGGTCAGAAAAAATAACTTCTGCCAAGTTTCATGACAATCGGACAACAATTGCGACCTGTAGAGTGCGAACAAGCTTAAATGGACAGCAGACGGACAGACGGACAGACGGACGGACGGACAGACAGACATCGTTAAATCGACTCAGCTGGTGATTCTAAGCCGATCGGTATACTTAAAGGTGGGTCTAGCTCGATTATTTCATGGTGTTACAAACATTTGGCGCGAAACTAACTTATAATACCCTAGACCACGAAGTGGTGTAGTGGTGTAACTTATAATACCCTAGACCACGAAGTGGTGTAGGGTATAACAAGTAAGGAAAGACTTAAGTCGGGCGGGGCCGACAATATGATACACTCCACTTTCTGACCGAATACAATTCAATTCGGTAAAAAAGTGAAAACTGGAAGAATTTGTTTATGTTTCCTAATCATAGAATAATATGTCCTGACCCAATTTGTGTAATCTAGAAGAATATTTGTTTTTGATCCACTTACACAATAGGTTATTCCAGTTCAAGTATAAAGTGTTATGCTCAATTTGAAGATATTCGGTGAAAATACTTGGTTTCTGGGGCGGAAAAAATCAAGCAGGGAGCTATATCTTAACCTGAACCGATCTGACTCATTTTCACCCTGGGTGTTTCTAGTGGAAATATAAGATATTTTGCCAAATTTGAAGAAAATCTTTTAAAATATGTGGTATCTAGAGTGAAAAGAATCAAATCAGGAGTGAAATTCGTATCGGGACTACATCTTAATCTGAACCGATCTGACTCAGTTTCACCATGAGTGTTTCTAATTGAAGTATAAGTTATTTTGCAAGATGTGAAGAAAATCTGTTAAAATATGTGGTTTATAGATTGGAAAAAGTCAAATCTGGAGTGAAATTTCTATGGGAGCTATATATAAATCTGAACCGATATGACCTATTTTCACCAAGGGTGTTTCTAGTTGAAATATATGATATTTTGCAAAATTTGAAGAAGATCTGATAAAATATGTTGTTTCTAGAGCGGAAAAACTCAAATTGGGGGCGATATTTGTATGGGAGCTATATATGAAACTGAACGGATCTGAAATTTTTTCGCCATGGGTGTTTCTAGTTGAAATATAAAATGTCTTGCAAATTTGGAAGAAGATCCGTTAAAATATGTGATTTCTACAGCAGAAAAAGTCAAATCGGGAGCGAAAGACAAGAATAAAAAATTTTATTTAAAGTGCTTTAAATCAGAAAAAAAAATTGGGCAAAAATGCTAGATAAAAAACTTACACGGGAAACATGATTTTTAGAGGTGTTTTCAGGAGCGTTTAGCTCACAGATGGCTTGAACCAGTGACGAAATATTTTGTAGATCATCATTAAACAATCCAAGCTTCATTTCCGCTGTAATTTATTTTAGCGACCCATCATAATGTACAAGGTAATAGGCAGACCTTCTTTTTCAGATAAAAATATGGGAATGGTTGTGGATATTAAAAACTAACAAAAGTTCTACGATTTGAAATTAAATAATACCAGATAAATTAATAGTCTTGCCGATTCATGGAGATTAAAAAACATAAGAATGATCGCTATGTTCATGATATTATATTCCGGAATTTCATATACATACATATGTACACATTAACACCTTCGTTCATACAAGTATAGCCACTTCATTTATTACCGCCCCTCCACCACCCACTTTTCTGAATTCTTGAATATGAGCACTCATTAGAGGGAGGGGAAACGAACAACAATATGTCAATGACAAGACATGATTTAATTAGTTATCAATCCAATTTACACATGTAGTCTGTCGTCTCATTCATTTTATTTCGAACCGAAAATCGATATCATTGATTGCCCCTCAAATGCCACTCTACCCCATTCCACATACAAACCCTGCCACACATCAACTTGTGATATATCGACAAAACTCCTGTACTGCGAGGGGTTTCAAAAGTAAAAGTAAATCATAATTCTAATGATTAATTACCGAAACCACTCATTAATTACAAGAGATATTAAAAGGATGACTTTGTCCGTGCGTATGTCCTTTGACCAACAAAACAAGCGAACAAAAACCACCAAAATGGCCATAATTACAAAAGTGTGTATGGGTGGGTGGGTGCGAGGACATGGAGAGGGTTTAACAAGGACACTTGAACACACCAATGAAAGCCGAAAAAAAAACAATCAAATACTTACTAACCATAATCGTAATGTCATAACATCGGGCAACACACATCCTCAAGAGTTTAACCCCTCTAAAAGGACGAGAAGAAAAACGGAGAATTTTCATCTCCGGTGAGGACAAAAAAGAAAAAGTTGCCAAACTTTTTGTTGACGTTTTCCTCTCTGGCCATTTCGGTTGACAAATATTATGACTCGCATGGCATTCAGTGGCTGTAACTGTGGCTGTGGCGGTGGCAGTGGTTAAATATTTTCTTAATTACATTTCCAAGGAGAGTAATTAATTTTGTCTCGCTGTGTGTCGTTGCTGGCGTTGACATTTACCATTATACTCGGTTATGTTGAAGTACATCGAGCACAAACAACATTAAGCACCGCCACCACCACCAACGTTGTCGTCATCATCATCATCCACATCATCAGCGGCAGCGTCATGACGAAGGAGTCGAGACCAGAGAAGTGTATGGAATGGAATGGAATACTATAAATTGAGGTAAAACAGATGTTAAGTTTGGGGTTAAAGCAAAGAAAGTCCACGGCAGGCCACTGGGAAAAAAACGCACGAACGAACGACCGAACGAAGAGAAACTGTCACACAAATGCCAGCGACATAAAATTAACGACATAAATAATAATTTTGATCCGGCGACATTTCAATGCAAGACGGCGTGATGTGTAAACAAGGCAATGCAACGCATTTGCCATCGTCAAGTGGAACTAGGAATGGAAGGACTAACGACACGGTATGTATGTATACATGTATATGGAGCAGAGAGAAAGTCATATTTAATCAAAGCACCTGTTTGAGCAGCAGACGGGAATATATCAAAAATTATTGGTAATGCGTTCACCATCGTCATTACTGTGCTGTACCAAATTAAAGTAGTAACGAAATTAATGGAATCATTTAATTTGGTCGAAACGATACGGGGAAAGTACATGGTGTTTTCTTGAAGTTTCATTTTCCGATGACGATAGAACGTTCGCAGATTGTTCAGAGCTGACAACGATAGTCTCAGACCGAATGATCATCATCTACGCTATACGTTCAATTGGAAGTTATTCCAATATTTTTTTTTGCAATATTCAGTTATGAGGCTCATTTTTTTATACACTCCACGAGAGTATTATGGCTTTGTGCATTTGTTTGTAACATCCAAAAGGAAGCGGGATAGACCCATTGTTAAGCATACCGATCGACTTAGAATCACTTTCTGGGTCGATTTAGCAATGTCCGTCTGTCTGTCTGTCTGTCTGTCTATCTGTCTGTCTGTCTGTCTGTCTGTCTGTCTGTCTGTCTGTCTGTCTGTCTGTCTGTCTGTCTGTCTGTCTGTCTGTCTGTCTGTCTGTCTGTCTGTCCGTCTGTCCGTCTGTCTGTCCATCTATTGTTGTAATCAAACTACAGGTCGCAATTATAGTCCGATCTTAACAAAAATTGGCACAAGTAAGTTTTGTGGCTCAAGGACGAACGGTATTTAATTTGAGGCAAATCGGTTCAGATTTAGATATAGCCCCCATACAAATGTCGCTCCCGATTTGACATTTTCCGCTCTAGAAACGACATATTGTACCCGCTTTTCTTTAAATTTAACACAACATCTTACAATCCAACTAAAAACACCTATGCCAAAATTGGGTAAGATCGGTTCAGATTTAGATATAGCTCCCATACAAATGTCGCTCCCGATTTGACATTTTCCGCTCTAGAAACCACACATTGTACCCGATTTTCTTGAAATTTGGCACAACATCTTATAATCCAACTATAAACACCTGTGCAAAAAATGGGTAAGATCGGTTCAGATTTAGATATAGCTCCCATACAAATGTCGCTCCCGATTTGACATTTTCCGCTCTAGAAACCACATATAGTACTCGATATTCTTTAAATTTGGCACAACATCTTATAATCCAACTAGAAAAACCTATGCAAAAATTGGGTAAGATCGGTACAGATTTAGATATAGCCCCCAAACAAATGTAGCTCCCGATTTGACTTTTGCCGCTTTAGAAACCACATATAGTACCCGATTTTCTTTAAATTTGGCACAACATCTTATAATCCAACTAGAAACACCTGTGCAAAAATCGGGTTAGATCGGTTCAGATTTAGATATAGCTCCCATACAAATGTCGCTCCTGATTTGACATTTTCCGCTCTAGAAACCACATATTGTACCCGATTTACTTTAAATTTAGCACAACATCTTATAATCCAACTATAAACACCTGTGCAAAAAATGGGTAAGATCGGTTCAGATTTAGATATAGCTCCCATACAAATGTCGCTCCCGATTTGACATTTTCCGCTCTAGAAACGACATATTGTACCCGATTTTCTTTAAATTTAACACAACATCTTGTAATCCAACTAGAAAAACCTATGCAAAAATCGGGTAAGATCGGTTCAGATTTAGATATAGCCCCCATACAAATGTCACTCCCGATTTGACATTTTCCGCTCTAGAAACCACATATAGTACCCGATTTTCTTTAAATTTGGCACAACATCTTATAATCCAACTAGAAAAACCTATGCAAAAATTGGGTAAGATCGGTTCAGATTTAGATATAGCCCCCAAACAAATGTAGCTCCCGATTTGACTTTTGCCGCTTTAGAAACCATATATAGTACCCGATTTTCTTTAAATTTGGCACAACATCTTATAATCTAACTAGAAACACCTATGGTGAAAGTGGCTAAGATCGGTTCAGATTTAGATATAGCGCAAATACAAATGTTGCTCCCAAATGTTTAACCGATTTTGGCCAAACTATACGAATTATATTTCACCTATTTCGTTCCAGATTTCAATATACCCCATACAAATGTCCTTTCCGATTTAACATTTTTTTGTCAAACACACACATTTACAGGATGCAAAAATCCTGCCCGTTTTTACTTTTTCACCGAATTAAATTGTATTCGGATAGAAAGTGAAGTGTATCATAGAGTCGGCCCCGCCCGACTTTAACCTTTCCTTACTTGTTATCATTGGAGATGTTAACAAGCAAAATTGTCGCATCTTGAGTGAAGAGAATCGACGAAAGATTCATGAGACTCCATATAAAAAACACAAAAACCCACTGTTTGGTGTGATGATATAGTCCAGAGAAATCGTTGGTCCTTGCTCCTTCAAAATTGAGTATGTTACCGTCAAGAACAAGCGTTTTAAGCCATGGTTGCCGAGTATGTCCAGCATCAAGTGAATTTTTACTGAGTGAAGCAAACATTTGGTCATTTGGACCCGTCAATCGACTAATCAACTAATTCAACGACGTCAACAACAACAGAATCTATTTATTCGCACATTTTTACCAAGTTTTCACTGTAACATTGTAAGAAGTAGTAAATTAATTTATGAAATATCACTTTTAGTTAGATATGTGTCAATTTGAATATTAAAATTTTCATTATAATTAAATTGAAGAGAATATAAAATAATTCACATAATGTCAGTAATAACTCACTTTCAGAAATTTTGATATTTTTTAAATAAAGTCGGACAAACTGTTCTTCTGGGCCATATAACATTTTTAATTTGAACTACCTATTACTTTGACTGTGAAAGTTAGAATAGCATTCATTTTTATTTTCTGCTTAATATTTGATATTTGCAAAATGGGACGCTATACGCTCACAACACAGTTGGGAAATATTAAAATCTTACTTCCAAAGTAGTGAGTCTTTAACGCAAACTGTAAGAAATGTACGTGGAAAATGTTCGTGTTTTTAGATAAAGCTCATTTTCATCTCGGTGGCTATATCAAAAAGCAAAATTGCCGCATATAGGATTCAGAGAACCCACACGTGGCTATTGAGAAGCCAATGCATCCACAATGAGTCACTGTTTGGTGTGGATTTTTGGATGTACTGAAAAATTGGGTTGATCTGATGAGGTACTGCCGGGTCAGTCGTGGTTGTCATCTGAATGATATTGTGTTGCATTATTAAATGACAATGTCCAACATTTCCAAAAAAACCAAAAACAATCAGTACTTTTTTATAGCCGATTCTAATTTAAAAATTTCAATAGCCTACCCTAAATGTTAACATCAGTGTTAGATATAATTTTACTAATATTAAAAAAAAACTTACCTAACATACTTACCCTTCCATTTCATGAAAAAGAGGTCGAAAACTTGACTTCCGGAATACGCCAAGTTAAACGCAGCCGCGGTTGAACATGCCTTATATTATATTCCCATACTAATGGTTATAATAAAGTAAATTTTTACCTTGAAACCTTTGTCACAGACACAGAATAAAATAAAACGTAGACGGCTTTGAACATATCCAAAGGACAAAATTGTTAATCCCGGCCGAAGGCCTGCAACGCATTTATTCTGCATATCCGACTTTGGTCATACACGGAGGAGAAAATCTGTATGTCCAACAGAAAGCCGTTTATGCACGAAACTGTTACTCTGTGTAGCCGGATTTGAACACACCTCAGACGAGATATATTAAAAATAAGCTAAATTTGTGGACATGACTACGAACAATAAAGGCTTGCAGTGTTGTCGATCTTCGCCCGGGCTGTAACATTTCGTCCTCTGTGGTATGCCTAGACCAGGCTACGTAGAGTAAATATTTCAAGCGTTAACGGCCTTCGGCCATGCTTACATTGTTATACCCTCCACCACCAGGATAAAGGTACACTAACTTTGTCAATATCGATATGTGCGTACATTCCTCTAATTGAGTGGATACATAATATATTTTTTTTTTCCAAATTCGTACTTTTAAGGGGTAAAATGGGAATAGAGGGATAAAAATAGTACAAACCAAACAAAACAATAATAAAATTCGGTGTATACATTCCTCTGACTGCCTAGACATGAAAAATAAATAAAAGGTTTTTCCAAATTCATACTTTTAACGGATACACTGGGAACAGAGGGATAAAAATGGTACCAACTAAACAGCTACAGCTAGAATGCTGAAATTTGGTGTGTACACCCCACTACATAATTGCGTAGACAAGCAACATAAAGAAATTTTTGAAAGTCATACTTTTAAGGGGATAAAAATGTTACTAAGCAAATTGCAGCAGCTAGAATCATGGAATGCGGTGTATACATTCATTTGACTGCATAGAGTCGTAAAATAAAAATATTTTTTCCAAACTTTTACGGCAAAAATGGGTAGAATCATGAACTTAGTTTATCTTGTACTGTGCACGTGAGAGATAATGGGGTTCCATAATGTGAACTTTTGGAATTAAAATAGGATGGAAGTACAACCAATCGTACTATTGCATCCACCAATATTTAGGGTATTTAAGCCTTTTTGAAGATTGCTGCCTTAAATTTACTTTTTGAATTGACTTGAAGTATAATTTTGTATATTTAAGTTCGAAGCAATTCTCATTCAATTGAGTTTGCGAGGCAGACTTACAGAACCAATAATCACCGGAGTAGTTGTAGCATTGCACTGGGCATTGATAAGAGGGATCCCTTGAATCGATCGTCTGCCCTGCTAGCAATCGAACCAAATAAATGTCACACACTTCTTTTAAAAATCTTTACAACAAAAACTATGAAAAGAAAAGATCAAATAATAATAAAAACACAAAACAGATATAGTATAAATATATTGTTAGCCTTGTTTTATAAGAGTGGTTTAAAAATTTATTTTTATTTATAAAATTATTTTTTCAATATTTTTATTTGGTTTATGTTGGGTATATTTAAAATTTTTGGGAGTAAGTTATTAATTTTAAGTTTTTGAAGTTAATTCGTTATAGCCTTCCCTACTCTACAGAGCATGTTTGGACAAAATCCGATTCACGAATTGTTAAGATGTTCGAGCAATGCCCGATAACTTTCAAAATAAGTTAAGGGATTTATTCAAAGTTTGCACTTATGTCTCCACATAGTTTAAGTTCGGAGATGGGAAAAATTGACACGCCACCTTTGGTCCTATGCTAGGTAAAATTTAAACCTTTAAAATATCTATACCGGTGACTGAAATCCACTACGAATTGATATTTGATCTTGTTTTCATAATTGTGGAATCTGGGCTGGCCCCATTTACAATGAACCTTGTAGTACATCCGAAGCAAATAGTCCGGCATATAGATGATAGATAGGAATTTTGATTATGGGAGTGAGGGTGCATGATTCATTCCATGTCAAGCGGTACGATTTTTGACCTCGATAGATGCGATTGTTTTCAAAGTTTGTGTATTTATTCTTCTCATAAAAATGTGTATATGAAGGGTGATTTTTTAGCTATTATATTTTTGGCAACACTGGTTTAAACAGCTGACGCACGTTTCGTGTTTTGTTTCACTGTCAAACATCTTTATCTTCTTTGGTCTATAATTTAACCATGACTCGTCTTACAAACGAACAACGCTTGTAAATTATTGAATTTTATTATCAAAATGTGTGCTCTGATAAGAAAGTTCATCGCGCGCTTCTTCCATTTTATGGTCAGTTTAATCGACCCACTGAAGCGGCTATTCGGACTATTGTGACTAAATTCCGCACCAAATTTACATTGTTGGACCTTAAACCACCAACACGCCTACGTAGAGTGCGAACTGAAGAAAATATCGAAGCTTTATCGGCCAGTATTAATGATGACCATCAATTATCGATTCGTCGCCGTACGCAGCAATTGGGCCTCTGTTACTCAACAACGTGGAAAATTTTGCGGAAGGATTTAGGTGTGATACCTTTCAAAATACAGCTGGTGCAAGAATTGAAGCCGATCGACCTACCGCAACGTAAAATTTTAGGTGAATGGGCTCTTGGAAAGTTGGCCGAAGATCCACTTTTTTTTACCGAAAAATTGTGTTCAGCGACGAAACTCATTTTTGGCTCAATGGGTATGTAAATAGGCAGAATTGTCGATTTTGGAGTGAATATCAGCCAGAAGCATTGTAAGAGCTACCAATGCATCCAGAAAAGTCACAGTTTGGTGCGGTTTATGGGCTGGTGGCATCACTGGACTGTACTTCTTCAAAGATGATGCGAATCGTAATCATCAACTTTTTTTGCCCAAAATGCAAGAGCTTGACTTGCATGACATGTGGTTTCAACAAGACGGTGCCACATGCCACACAGCACGTGCAACAATGGACTTATTGAGAGGCGAGTTCGGTGAACATTTTATTTCACGTTCGGTACCGGTTGGCCGCCTAGATCGTGCGATTTAACGCCTTTAGTCTATTTTTTGTGGGACTATGACAAACCCGCTTCAATTGACGCATTGGAAGACAACATTGAAGCATTTTTTTCGTGAGATACCGGCCGAAATTTTGGAAAGAGTATGCCAAAATTGGACTAAGCGAGGCGCAGTCAAGGTCAACATTTGCATGAAATAATCTTCAAACATTAAATTATATGGACCGTACAATCGATTCAAATAAAGATTTCTGAATTTGCATTTTTATACCCTACACCACTTCGTGGTCTAGGGTATTATAAGTTAGTTTCGCGCCAAATGTTTGTAACAGCCAGAAATAATCGAGCTAGACCCACCTTTAAGTATACCGATCGGCTTAGAATCACCAGCTGAGTCGATTTAACGATGTCTGTCTGTCCGTCTGTCCGTCCGTCCGTCCGTCTGCTGTCCATCTAAGCTTGTTCGCACTCTACAGGTTGCAATTGTTGTCCGATTGTCATGAAACTTGGCAGAATTTATTTTTTCTGGACAAGGATCATCGGTATTGAATTTGGAGGAAATCGATTCAGATTTAGATATAGTCCCCATACAAATGTCGCTCCCGATTTGACATTTTCCGCTCTAGAAACGACATATTGTACTCGATTTTCCTTAAATTTTGCAGAACATCTTATAATCGATCTAGAAACACGTATCCAAAAATTGGGTAAGATCGGTTCAGATTCAGATATAGCCCCCATACAAATGTCGCTCCCGATTTGACATTTTCCGCTCTAGAAAAGACATATTGTACCCGATTTTCTTTAAATTTTGCAGAACATCTTATAATCCAACTAGAAACACGAATGCAAAAATTGGGTAAGATCGGTTCAGATTTAGATATAGCCCCCATACAAATGTCGCTCCCGATTTCACTTTTTCCGCTTTAGAAGCCACATATTGTACTCGATTTTCTTTAAAATTGGCACAACATTTTATAATCGAACTAGAAACACCTGTGCTGAAAGTGGGTAAGATCGGTTCAGATTTAGATATAGCCCCCATACAAATGTCGCTCCCGATTTGACATTTTCCGCTCTAGAAACGACATATTGTACCCGATTTTCTTTAAATTTTGCAGAACATCTTATAATCCAACTAGAAACACGAATGCAAAAATTGGGTAAGATCGGTTCAGATTTAGATATAGCCCCCATACAAATGTCGCTCCCGATTTCACTTTTTCCGCTTTAGAAGCCACATATTGTACTCGATTTTCTTTAAAATTGGCACAACATTTTATAATCGAACTAGAAACACCTGTGCTGAAAGTGGGTAAGATCGGTTCAGATTCAAATATAGCCCCCATACAAATGTCGCTCCCGATTTGACATTTCCGCTCTAGAAACGTCATATTGTACCCGATTTTTTAAACTTTGCAGAACATCTTATAATCGATCTAGAAACACGTATCCAAAAATTGGGTAAGATCGGTTCAGATTTAGATATAGCCCCCATACAAATGTCGCTCCCGATTTGACATTTTCCGCTCTAGAAAAGACATATTGTACCCGATTTTCTTTAAATTTTGCAGAACATCTTATAATCCAACTAGAAACACGAATGCAAAAATTGGGTAAGTTCGGTTCAGATTTAGATATAGCCCCCATACAAATGTCGCTCCCGATTTCACTTTTTCCGCTTTAGAAGCCACATATTGTACCCGATTTTCTTTAAAATTGGCACAACATTTTATAATCCAACTAAAAAACCTATGATGAAAGTGAGTAAGATCGGTTCAGATTTAGATATAGCCCTCATACAAATGTTGTTCCAGAATGTTTAACCGATTTTGGCCAAACTTTACATATTATATTTCACCAATAAACAGACATGGTGAAAGCGGGTCACATCGTTCCAGGTTTCAATATACCCCCATACAAATGTCCTTTCCGATTTAAAATTTTTTGTCAAACACATACATTTACAGGATGCAAAAATCCTTCCCGATTTCAATTTTTTACCGAATTGAATTGCAATGAGAATTGTATGGGTGATGCCCGTATGTCCATACTTTGAAATGACTTTGGTATACTACTGTATAATTTGTATTTGTCTGTCAGACAATTGGATCAATTACCATATTATTTACCATATTCGTTAAATTTGACTAAAAATGAATTTATAGCATATAAATTATATGAATATAATTTGTATGAACTACATAAAATTGCTCCCATGAAATACCTGGGTTTAGTAATCAAAGCGAGGTACTTACGCAGGGAGTGGTGTAGGGTATTATATAGTCGGCCCCGCCCGACTTTAGCCTTTCCTTACTTGTTTTAATTTTATGTGTTTTTTTTGAAAAACTTTCCTATAGCTTTTAAAAAATCACCCTTGACATTTTTGAAGAAAAAATTGATTTTTTCACGATTTATGACTTATTAACAGTGTAAAAGTGAGTTATTTAACAGTGAAAAAAATATTTTTTTTCAACAAGGTGCGCTCATGCAATCGCTTTTAACTCCTGAAATACTTGACGATTGTAATGTGCTGTACCTTGCTTTAAATGCAATTTCAAGCGCAGCTATTAAGGTCAGAAATCGTACCGCTTGACATGGCTCATGGCTCAATGACTCATGTTAAAGTCGGCCAAACCGTCTGAAACTTACTTGTTGATTTGTATCATAACTTTGTTTTGTTTATTTATTATTTTTATTATTTAGATTTATTTCCTTGGAAGTTATATCATATCGGCCATGACAGAAAACGTATTGTAGGGCCATATTGAGCGATGAAACGCTTCGTGAAGAAACGCGAAAAAATTAGCATGAGTGGGCCAATTAACATTTTCATTGCATTATGCGGACACCCTTTAGAACTTTAATGCAATTGGAAATCAAACCTCTTGTAAAATCGATTCATATTGATTTCAATCGATTTAAATACGACAAATGAACGTAAATTGTAATTTTGGGTTTTATGAGCAAAAATTTTAAATCTGAATTATGTAGCTCTAAAAATAGATAAATATTAATATTACCGCTCAATTATGCTTACTTCCAATAGTGTTGGATAATAACAAGTATTTGTTGTTTGTAAATTCACCACAAATCTCATCTACTATTTAATTACCTCCAATAAAATGATGCATACTGAGCAGATTTTGAGATTTGTCACATTGGAATTAGCAGTTCGTAAAATGTGTGAAATTGAATGGAGATTAAGAGCAGTAGCAAATCACTTCAGGGAATGCGAGTATGTTGAATACTACGCCATCCATATACATGTTCGCAGTTGCTATTAATTCCAAGCGTATAGCAACTTTCGGCAATAAATACCGCATAAACAACTTAACCATTAAACAATTTTATTATCATTATTTTGACAGTGACATATAATGAAACTTTTAACATTTACTTCGCCAGCAAATGCTTCAAGTCACCCCCCTTTTTGCGAGCTATCAGAGCAACTAGCAGCGGCAACTTGAACTAAAGTTCCACATATATTTTATCCTGGCCCGCAATAGATTTCATGTGTTGTTTGTTGTTGGTAGTTTGTTGCCGGTTGCTGGTTGTTTGTTGCCAAAACTCATCAAGAACCGCATAATTGTATCCACAGAATAAATACCATCCGAATACCACAGAATGTTGCACAGTCGAGTGGATGGATGTCTGTGGAGCATTTGCTTGAGGGTGCGTGGGTGTGTGTGTGCACCAGTACATATCGTAAACAAACACATTATCTACGAGCAGTGATGTGTTGGAGTATTTGAAAAATCAGAATAACCGGTTTAACCGAATAAAGGTGGGTTGGCAAAGTTGGGTTGGATAGTATTTATTTAATTTTCTTTTGGTGGATATAAATAAATCTAAAATAGTCATTTGGAAACCTCTGCTTAGATAACACTCATACACAGTCAAAAGAATGTGCTTGTCGAATTGCACTATTTAGCTGAATTCCCTTCGTATGTATCATTTTTATCATTTTCTACTCACTTTCGAACAAAAAAACACAGAGCCTTTTATATCGATCTCGATTTCATGTTTCTACAGCTTTTTCAATTGTAATTCAAAAGACATCACTTGAAATTCAAAAGACACCAGTTGAAATTCAAAAATTCCATTTGAAATTCGAAAAATGACAATTGAAACTCAAAACTCGTCATTTGCAATGCAAAAGACAACATTTGAAATTCAAAAGTCGTCATTTGTAATTCAAAAAACATCATTTGAAATTCAAAAGACACCAGTTGGAATTCAAAAATTCCATTTGAAATTCAAAAATTATTCCATTTCCAGTTTAGAATTTCAAATGACGAGTTTTGAATTTCAAATGGTGTCTTTTGAATTACAAATGACGAGTTTTGAATTACAAATGACGAGTTTTGAATTTCAAACGATATTTTTTGAATTTCAATTGATATTTTTTAATTATAAATCGGATTTTTGAATTTTAATTGATATTTTTTGAATTTCAAAAAAATTTAGTCGGAATTTTTGAATTTGTCTTTTGAATCACACTTGAAAATGGTGTAGATGCATCCGGACATTTTATAACTTTTTACACCTCTTTCCAAAAAAGAACACATTTTGACACATCACTATAGGTGACATGTCCCGCATCCTCCTTATAAGTAAATTTTTTTAAATACCAGTTTATGTTCCGCCACCATTTGTATCCCTTTTTGTCCGGCGCAAATTTCGAAAAATCCAATTTTACTGCACTTTTACAGAGGAATTTACATACCGAAATTCACGATTCTAGCCGCAAAACAAATGCATTTTTGTACTTATAAGGGCACAAAAGGGGATAGAAATGGTACCAACTAAGTACCATTTGTATGCCCTTTTGTGCCGCTTACCCCTTATAAGTACAAAAATACATTTGTATTGCGCAAATTCCACAGAATCCACTTATGTTGCGGGTCTACGTTTCACGATCCTAGCTAGAATACTTTAGTCGGTACTATTTTTATCCCTTTTTGTCCTGCTCACCCTCCATTTAGATTTCGCTTCTACGTTGTCAGAGGAATTTACACACCAAATTCCACGACTATATCTGCAATACTTAAATGAGTGCCAAGCGGTTTTGACGCAAACCTTCCCAGGAGGCCAAACATTTTTTGGGCTATAAGTAAAAGCAATCACCGTCGTATAGAAACGTACGACGTAGCACCCCCACAACGGGTTAGGTATCGTACAGAAACATACGATGTGGCACTCAATGTGTTAAAGTACAAATTTCGAAAAATCCAATTTTACTGCACTTCTAAGTGGTCAGAGGAATTTTCATACCAAAATACACGCAATACTTTAGTTGGTATTAATTTTATGCCTTTTTTGCCGCTCACCCTTAAAAGTACAAAAATGTATTTATATTGCGTTTCTATGTGATGGGAGGTATTTACATACCAAATTTCAGGATTCCAGCTGTAATATTATAGTTGGTACCATTTTTATCCCTTTTGGCCCGCTCGCCCTAAAAAGTACAAATTTCAAAAAATCCATTTATGATGCAAGTCTACGTTATCAGAAAAATGTAAATACCGAGCTTCTCGAATATAGCTGCAATACTTCAATTGGCACCATTTTTATCCCTTTTTGTGTCCTTACTCCCTTAAAAGTACAAATTTCAAAAAATCCCTATTTGTAGCTAGTCAGTGCAAGGAACACACCGAATTTCATGTTTCTAGCTACTGCCGTTTAGTCAGGACGACGGTTCGATGTATATCCATTTTTGTCCCATTTTATCCCATAAAAGTACGAATTTCGTAAAACCTGAAAATTTCATGACTCTAACTTCAGCCGTTTGATTTGGGCGCTGGTCAATGGTAAATCAGTCAGTCAGTAACTCATCTCCTTTATATACAGAGCAGATAGACATATTTCTCTGTCGAAAAATAGAAATTTATCAAATTTCATAATCATTTTTTTTTAATTTCTGGACAAAGAACCGGTTAGACGGTTTAACCTGTTTTCCTTTACGGTTTGCTATGCTCTAATATCATCATCATATCATTTGCCTGTCTCACATTTGCTTATGCTTATGTAGACATATGTACGAGTATGTATATATACATATGTATGTATGAATGTGTGCCTACTTTTCTAAAGGAATTCACTCCCAGTCATTGTGCCGGAATACTAATCGCATGAAGACTTAGAGACAGTAAGTGGCATTAATTTTTTATCACAGAGTCAACAAAATTTACTGAGGGCTCAGTTTCACCAAACACACACACACTCACTCTCAACCACCCACACTTACATTGAGCACACCGCACACTAGCACATAAACACTATCAATAATTAAAACCTCTATAATACTCGAATAATAATAGGAAAATACCACCTCCACCACCATCAACACAACCACAACCCCCTCAAACGTCAACGTCGCCATCATCCTTGGAATGTTGTTGATTTCCATGTCTGCACAGAGAGAAATGTATTACGGATGTTGGTCTATTGTACAATTAAAATGTCGGAGATGGATTTGAAAATATTGGTTTGGGACATCTGTCTATCCAAGACAGTCGTGGCACTTTACATAAGCTAGAGTTGATAAATAGTCATCATTTTTGACAAGGTTGGCAATGTGGCCGTTCACAATCACACGTCGTCAATTAGGGACCGAAAGTGTCTTTTTGGATGAACCCCATCAAAAAATCTATTGTATCAAATCTGAAGGATTAAATTATTTGATTAGTACTCATATATTAATTCCCCACATTAATGTGGGGATAATTAAGTATCCGAGGGCCCTCTACCATGGTTTATTAGAAGTATACAGTCTTATTAGAAGTTTACAACCGTCTAATCATCGCATTCACTGTTGCAGCTTTGGCACTGATCTTTGAATTAAAAATTCAGTCCGTCAGCCCTCCGATCACTCAAAATACATGACTCTATTGCGGCGGAGATGGGATAGGATTGTCTGGATATTTGTACAAAAAGCTCGCTTATGGTAGTACAGGAAGATAACAATCGATCTGTACGTATAGCGGCTGGAGCCGACTACGATATAAAGTCATCTGTCCCTATGTTCTCCCAAAATTATCTATATCCACGGATCCTTAAAAAGGAGACAACTCCTATTCCCATATTTTATTAAAACAAGGAAAAGATAAAACCGATGCCATCCTTTACGCTTACTTATGGGTTTCAATATTAAACCAAAATGTTTAGACCGTAAAGTGTTAAACATGGCTGGTTGTAATATGTGGATTTCAGAGTGGTAAATGAAATCAGATGGGAAATTTTGTGTGGGCCTATATAAAAACTCGGATGATGTTCAGCATATCATTAAATGCTTCTGATGGTCCGGTGCCCGAGTAGTAGTAGTGACTTTTGAATTGTAAATTTTTCTTGTTAACATAATCGCCGAGATGAAACTGCTCTTTGTCCGATGGATGTGTGTTTTAAATTGCGAGTCAATTGGACCTTGTAATAGAATAACGCGAGATCTTTCTGTAAAATTCATATCAGACTGGTCCGTGAAATGCTGAGTTTATTATTATAGCAATGATATTCTCGTCGTTCACAAGCATTTTAATCCCACATTTCGCCTAAAACTTAAACGCTGTTTGGCCTACACAGCACTGACAAAATACTAGATGGACGACCCTGTATAATTTGATGGTTCCAAGCTATGCACACTAGGGCGTACCTCAAAACAAAAAGTTCGCCGTACACCTTCGAATATGAAGTATTATTGAAAGGTAGTTTCAAAAAATTTTTTTTTATTTTTTTATGCCGAACGTAGGGATCGCGCTTTTACATTTTTCTATATAACTTCTGCATTTATAAACGGATTTTAAAGTGTGATACATCGTTTTTGTCTCGACGAGGCCGATTTTTTTGTCTTTGAAGTCATTGAGCTCAAGCACCCCCTTCTGGTACTTACCCATCATATCTCAGTTGCTACTACCCTAATGTACCACTCTAATATCAGAAAATTAAAGCTCGCATAAAATCATGAATCATGCTTGAAGTTATATAGAAAAATGTAAAAGCGCGACCCCTACGTTCGGCATAAAAAAATAAAAAAAATTTTTTTGAAACTACCTTTCAATAATACTTCATATTCGAAGGTGTACGGCGAACTTTTTTTTTTACTTGTAACCTGGTACGCTCTAATGCACACTGGTCCCAAATCCATTTTTTATGGCATAAAGTCGAAAAATAAATAATCATAAACAATCATACAGCCTTGTAATTTTGCATATTTGCTAGATTTATCATACACAAAAAATAAAAATAAAATTGAGCCGATCGGACCACGCCCACTACCACCTCCCATATAAACTCAATATATAACCAACATAATTATCACCCTGTATTGGTACAGGGTGACCAAAAACAAAATTTTATGAAAGCTTAAAATAATAAAGAGTTGTTTATTTTGACGAAATGTGTTTTTCTAAACATTATTACAAAAGCAAAATATAGCATACAAATAGTATACATTAAACTGCAATTTAAATAATTATTTCAAAAAATAAATTAAAATGTATACATATGTACAAAAAGGTGAATGATGTTGTATACCATTTTAAATGTGTTGTATACTTTCAATACCTTTTAATTAAAATATTGATGGGTCTCGTACACAAAACTAATTCAGAGATACAATCATATATATGTCTATGGCTAATCAAAAACGATGCTAAAATAAAATGACAATTTTTGGAGTTTGGCGAAAAATGCTGACGAGATATTAATTCCACCATAAACTGCAACCTCAGACGAACACTTTCACATTTACACTTTGAGTCAAGTTGAGTCATACATATAACTTTTGGTCCACGACATTTATAGATAATGTTCTCTACAAATCACAAAATTGCAATACCTATGAATACTTACAAGACCGCAATAATCATAAAATGTTAAATATCATTTTCAAACTACTAACTCTTGCCGTCAATTTTCATAATATAGTCACTTTATTATTTTCATTTTAAGTCTTGATTTTAATTAATTTGTAAATTAATTAATTTTGAACCGCAAAGTGTAAGTACCATTCAGGCTTGTGGTGTTGCCACCTAATTTTCTCCAGTATATTTTCTTGATTGCTTGGAGTGTTGTCATAAAGAAAATATATACACATTTACCACTATCCAATTTTAATTTTTTTGAATTTCTGCCAGAAAAAATGGATTTGGGACCATAGTGCTATGGTTAAATGCTGAGGCTATTCAATACTTCTATTATCTCTGAACTCAGATCTTGTGTGTTTCAATAGAACCAGGGAAATTTTTCCGAATCCTGTGACGTTTATTAATGTAGCATTTTCAGACTAAATGAAACATTTTACATATAAACTGAAAACTTTTTCAAATTGAATGAACTTACTTCACAAATATTAATATTTGTTAATTGTTATAACAGAAGGCCCGACCTATTCATTAGGATCTGAGAAAGAGTACGCGCAGACTTTCTACGGGCATCGACTGTCACATCTCATCATTCAGTTCATGATACCCTCCATCTCCAGGATGGGGATATACTAACTTTATCATTCCGTTTGTAACACCTTGAAATATCGACCTGAGACCCTACAAAGTATATATATACTTGATCGTCATAAAAAGAATAAAATAATAGACGATCTAGTCATGTCTTTTCGTCCTTCCGTCTGTTGAAAGCACGCATCTAAACGAAAGGAGCTAGGACTTCCAAATTTTCCACAAATGCGTCTTATAGTCGTACATCGGTTGGGATTGAAACTGGACGAAACCGGCCCAAATGGAAAAATTTTTCCATCACAAGGACTAAAAATACAAATTCGTACTTTTTACATTTACGGCAAAAATTTGGTTGAATCATCAAGTTGGGTTATTTTGCACTATGTACGTGATATAATGGATTTTAAAAATTTGTACTTTTCGAATTAAAATAGAATTTGAAAATATAAATTTCAGATTATTTATTTTTTGAATTGACTTAAAGTATTATTTCGATATTGCTAGCCTTGCCTGTTTTGAAATAATAAAAATATTATATTTATTTATAAAATTATTTGTTGAATATTTGCATTGGTTTTGGCTTGGCTATATTAAAAACATTTATATTTTCCTGTAATATTACTGCACTTCTACGAAAATCGGCAGCCTCTGTCGAATGCAATCCATGGTGGAGATTATATAAAGTTGGGCCCGGCCGAAATTAACGCCCTTTTTACTTGTTTTCGGAAGATGTAGAAGAATGCTGGCTAGGCTCCCAATCATCGTAATTCCCAGATCTAAAATCTTCATCACTCTTCTTAAGTATAATATTTTCTGAATGTAAGTGCTACACTGTGATACTATTTTACATTTGTTAACCTGAACAAGACCATCTACACATTAAACTGGAGATCTTCGTAGAAAAAATGTTTACTTAGTGTTTCATATGGTGATCTTTCATTCTTTTCACAGGACTTTTATTTTCATGTTTAGATGTTTAAATAATTTATTTTCATACTTTTGTGAGTCTTGCAAAGTTATTGATGTGCATATCAAATGAAAGAGAAGAATATCTGTTAAAACTACTTAATACTTAGCGAACAATCTTTTCAGACGGCATGCTTAGCTCGATTTTTAGTTTACAATTTTAATGGCATATGAAATTTGAAATAAATTGTATGTCTATTTTAGTTCGTTTTCGCCTGTAATAAGCAATAATGGGTATGAATTTGGGAATCATAAAAAAACAAAAACTGAAAGTAGGCTCTAAAAGTAAAGTCATCGGCGCACAGTGGTTCACAATCAAAATCCATCGGCTAAAATTCAATAACTTTTGTTCTAGTAGACATTTTTTAGTTCTGTAAAAAACCAAATTAGACAAGGACCCAAGGATTAGTTTCAGATATTAAAATTAAAAACCGAGAAATCGGATATACTTTAGAAATCGGGCCAAAGTTGACTACTTTTCGTATTTTTAGATTTTAAAGAAAATTAAAATTTTTATTTTTTTGTTTCTATGTTTTTTAACATATTTTTACGTATTTGTTCATACTGCGGAGACAAAATTTTAATTTTTTTTTGTATTACAGATTTTCATGTTTTTCAGAAATTTTTTTTTTGAAAATTGAAAAAAAAAAAATCATTTTCTGACTTTGTCGAACTGTTTCTCACACATTTCAAGAGAATTTGCACTGATTTTTTTATTAAATTGTGGTTTCTTAGCTTTATTATGACGTGAAAACTATGTGTATGCCAAATATAGATCGTTTGTAATATTTAAAAAAAAGTATTTAAAAAATACAATTTTCGAACAAATGTTTGACTTTGGACCAACACAACTTTTTTCCTTCAAAAGCCTTTAACATTATTCAAATGTTTACATATTTAGAAAGGCGGTAGGGTTCCCTGTTTTTGTGGGGTAATTTTTGCCTGCACGAAATTTCGCCCTTTGAAGATAGGATACATTTAGTGCAAAAAGTCAGATTTTTTAGTTCCAAACACAATTTAGTCATTTTCGTCTCATTAAATTTTGAAAAGTAGGTACGCAGATAAAAAAGTGGGTAAATTTCCTTTATCTCCATGCTAAATTTTATAAAAAAAAAACAAAATTAGCAGATAAATCAAATTACTGCATGAAAGCTGCACACAGACCTCCTTCTTTAACTTCATCGAACTGTTTCCCACACATTTTAAGTGATTTTGCTCTCAAAATTTTTTATTACAAATTGTTGTTTCTTAGCTTTGTTATGAAGTTTGTACTAAATATAGATCGTTTGTAATAAATATTTAAAAAATATCATTTTTGAACAAATGTCTGACTTTGGTTTGGTTTGGTTTAAAGGACCAGAGAGCTTTCGCAATCTGTGAAGTCGGAGACCCTATTGGATCCATTGTACATATCCTTGGACCTGAAAGGTATATATGTAAAAGTGAATTAGGAGAGAGGGAGGGACAGGAGGTGAGGGATAGAGGAAAAGCGGGAATATGGGTTGTGGTGGAATAGGAGGTGTCAAGTGAGTGGAAGGAGTTAGGAAGTCGAGTTTAGTTTGACTGTGCAGTTGTCAGGTAATACTCTTTCTTCCTTATAATTGCTGTGACCTATGGGTACTACGAGGATACCTCTGGGTAGCTTGACATTGGCGTACCTTGTGGTTCTCATTCTTACTGATAGGTGCCGGATTCATTTTTATCATCAGTGTAAATCAGAAATCAGAAACTACCCATAATCCAGTCCAGGCCCTTCGAGAATCGCAGCAGGTCGTTGATGGTGTTCCTAATGATAAATGTCTGAATTTGGACCAACACAACTTTTTCCCTTCAAAAGCCTTTAACGAAATATTTACATATTTGGAAAGGTTAAAGGGTTCCCCGTTTTTTCGGGGTAACTTTTGCCTATCCGAAATTGTCCCATTGGAACATTTAGCGTAAATCGATTTTTTAAATAGTTAATATTTCTATCAGGTCTTATCGAACAGTTCGAGTTTTACTCTTGAGCAACAAATTATTTAATATTTTCTAAAGTAAAATTTTCATTCAGTTTGAAAAAGGTTTCATTATAGTATCATTTAATGTGGAAAAGGTTTGATTTGAATTGGAAAATTTTTCATTTAATGAGAAAATTGTTTAATTTCATCTGAAAATCTACCACAAGACAATTTACGATATATGACCATTTTCTTTTAGGTGTGAATATATCCAAAAATTAAAAAGCTAAATGCGGCCTCCACAAACGAACTAGAAGCATAACTCACTTGTCGAATTTTGTGGCTGGAAGCCACTTGAAAAGGCTTTTTACCTGGTCGAAATCATGATCATGGTAGTCTGCAGCCAAGTAATAAATGTCACAATGCCATTTGTAAATAAATTTGCATTCTATTAAATATAGATGCAAAATGGTCTTGAGCCAGGACAATATCCCAGTACAAATCAAATATTGTTTACAGACCAAAACAAGTAAGGAAAGGTTAAAGTCGGGCGGGGCCGACTATATGATACACTCCACTTTCTATCCGAATACAATTCAACTTGGTAAAAAAGTGAGAACGGGAAGAATTTTTGTATGTTTCCTAATCATAGGCTAATATGACCGATGTCCGAGTTGTCAAATCGAAAAGTATATTTGTATCGGGGCTATATCCAAACATGGAATAAAGTGACTAACTTTCACAATAAGTACTTCCAGCTCAAATATAACGTGTTATGCTCACTTTGAAGAAATTCGATAAAAACACACGGGTGTCTGAAGCGGAAAAAGTCAATCCGGGAGCGAAATTTGTATAGGAACTATATAAAAATCTGAATCGACCTAACACAGTTTCACCGCAGGTATTTCCAGTTGAAATATAAGGTGTTTTGCCAATTCTGAAGCAAATCTGTGAAAATATGTGGATTCTAGAGCGGAAAAAGTCATATTGGGAGCGAAATTTGTATGGAAGCTATTTGTAAATCTGAACCGATCTAACACATTTTTACCACAGGTGTTTCTAGTTGAAATATAAGATGCTAATTTTTGAAGAAAATCTGTTGAAATATGTGGTATTTACAGTGAAAATAATCAAGTCAGGAGTGAAATTCGTGTGGGGGATATATCTAAATCTGAATCGATTTCCTTGAAATTAAATAGCGTTCGTCCTTGTCCTGAAAAACTTCGTTGTGCAAAGTTTCATTTGGTTCGGTCTAAAATTGCGACCTGTATCGTGATTACAAGAATAGATGGACAGACAGACGGACGGACGGATGGACAGACGGACATTGCTAAATCGATTCAAAAAGTGATTCTAAGTCGATCGGTATAATTAACAATGGGTCTATCTCCATTCCTTTTGGGTGTTACAAACAGACATAATACTTTTGTGGAGTATATAAAAATACAAACGAAAAAAAACTAAAACAAATGTTTAATATTTTTAAAAGATTCACAAACGTTGTGTTTTTTCATATAATTTGGCACTTTTACAACGATTTTTTTCTCCGTGTATACAATGGCCATTTCTTTCCTTCCTTCAGCCTCCCCATCCATACCAAGAAGATTCTTATTACCTGTGTTATGGCCAAAACTTTGCTAACTTTTAGACATTTAGAAAACAAGAGGGAAACACAGCTTCAGTGCTTTTCCACTGAATGGATAATGTCTTCTTCGTTTAATCTAATGTGGCAAAAATTTAAATAATTAATTTATAAGTGAAAATAGCATGACAAGTGGCAATTTTCACAAGTTGCTCAAAATGATACACAAAACTAAAAACAAAGACATTACGAAGGACAAACATGACTGCCAACATAAAGTTCGAGTGGCTATTCTGCTCATGGTCGCCATCGTCAGATCATCAGCGTCATGTAATAAAAGAAATCCTCACATGACAAAACGAAGAAAATCTGTTTTATAGCCAAGAGGCTAAGTTGGTCGTAAAATAAAATACAATTTCATTTGATGCGGGATATCGTTTCCTCAGGGTGTAGT
Organism: Polietes domitor; assembly: GCA_947397865.1. Lineage (NCBI taxonomy): Eukaryota > Metazoa > Arthropoda > Insecta > Diptera > Muscidae > Polietes > Polietes domitor. The sequence goes on along the minus strand of OX377621.1, from coordinate 55,623,632 downwards.
TCCTCCCCCTACCATATGCACAATGTACCTAAGTATCGATGTACAATGTATGTCCGTATGTAGTCACATCGTTAACATTGTCATAGAATAGCTAGGCGGTCATGTAACCGCAAGATAACCCCCAGAGTTTGTAATAAATTTCACAACTTTTAATGAGGAATCAAATGATTAAATTCGAGATTATTTTCTATTTCCAATGGAAATACTGCGAGTATTTGGAATTGACTCATGAACGAACGAAAGAGCGCGAAGCGGCTTGTTTTTAAAATGAACTGTTAAATGGATTTAAGCCAAATGATTGCAGTTGTCTGTCTGCCTGCTTCTCAAATGCTACCTTCACCCGGGTGCCGCTAACCGGGTGCGTGTTATTGGCCCATAAATATTTCGGCCCTGTAGTTAAGTGAAGCGAAAAAACAAGAGCTTTTAAACGTTTTGTGGTAATAGTCCACGGAGGAATCGCAAGAAAACATGGAAGAAAATTTAACAGCAAAAAATTAGAGTGGTATAATACACTTCATTGTGTCTACATGATATGTATGTGCTTTAATTTCCATATCGTATCATTTGCTGCTTTCTATTAGGCTATCCCTGAAAAGGAGTAACCCTGCAATCTTGTGTATGTTGTTTAGTACATCACCCTACAAACTTCATATGGAATTATTTAACTAAACTGCAGGATAGTTAGAAAATAAACTCACTATGGAACGCCATATAAATGTAAATAATATGTTTACTATTATTCTGAAGTTTTTATAAACGGTCGATCTCCAAGAGATGGTTCTTCGAGCCATTGATTGGTCAAACGTAATTACTTTTTCCCAAATACAACTTTTTAGTTATAATTACAATTTAGTAACAGTTTCTGTATTTTTTAAACGTATAACGAATTTCGCAGTGACCAACGTGGGCGTAGCAATACATGGTAGATATTTGCCGCGGTTTAATCCTCGTATCGCTATCCAACTTGCATAAATATGTTCAACCTTTCTCTCAACATACAACCGGTTGAAAATGACTAAAAATTGTGTTCTCTGGACAAAAGCACTCAGCTTTTTTAAATTTTCTTAAATAAGCTGCAGGCTTATAAATGTGCAAAGGCACGATTTTTTACCCTTAACTCAAGATTTTGGTGTGTCCGGCAAATCTCAAAAACAGATTCTTGTTCTACTTGCGATACCTACAAGAAAAAATATCACTTCCATTAGTTTTCTACTTCATATGCTAAGTTTATCGTTCTGTTTGTAACACCTTGAAATATCGATATGAGACCCTATAAAGTATATATATTCTTCATCGTCATAGAATTCTAAGACGATCTAGACATGTCCGTCTACCCGCCCGTCTGTTAAAAGCACGCTAGCATATAAACGGAAGGAGCTAGGAACTCCAAATTTTCAGTCGTCTTATTGTCGTAATCGGTTGGAATTGCAACTGGGCGAAATCGGTCCAATAGGAAACATTTTCCCTCAAAAGGACTAAAAATACCCCTAATATTTAGAGTATTTAAGCATGTTTTTTATGCAAAAACGTGCACAATAAAGTGATTCTTATTCGTAGGGGCTGAAATGGAGCAAAAAGGATAAAAATGGTACCTGTCAAAAGGTAAAAACACGAAATTCGGCGTGTAAATTCTTCTAATTAGGTATATCTATACATTAGGATGGGTCACAAAAATAAATTGCGGGGGTGACCCCCCAGAAAAGAAGTTTGGATAGTTTAATGATGATCTGCAAAATATTTCATTACTGGGCCAAGCCATCTATGAGCTAAGCGCTCTTCTAAAAATCATGTTTTCCCGTGTATTTTTTATATTGGATTTTTGTCTATTTTTTTTCGGAATTAATAGACCCTTGGGAGCACTTTAAATGATTTTTCTTCTTGTCTTAGGATAACTACTTGGTCGTATTGTTAGACGTTTATATTGTTTTTTTTTGTGGTTTTTCAAGATGACAGCTTAAAACTCATATTTCTTGGAAATATTTTGTAAATATGTGCTATGAAAAATAAATAGGAAGAATCAATACCTTTCGAATGATGCGTAAATGATGAATATAGGACGAAAAATGACGTAACTGACTCCATATTTGTAAAATAATTTAATACAGGAGATGGATTTTCAGAGACAACATTTTCAAACTCTTTTTACAAAAAGGAGCGCTGCGGCTTCAATTTCCTTCCGATTTTCATCATTTAGGCGTCATTCGAAAGGTTTATTTTTTTTATATTTATGTATATATATAAAAGAGTTGCGTTACTGACTGACTGACTGTCTTATCATTGACCAGCCCCTAGACCAAACGGCTGAAGCCAGGGTAATGAAATTTTCAGGGTAGTTCCCAAATATGACGTAGACGTCGACTAAGAAAGGGTTTTACGAAATTCGTACTTTTAGGGGGTAAATGGCCCAAAAAGGGATAAACATCGAACCTTCGTCCTGACTAAACGGCAGTAGCTATAAACATGAAATTCGATGAGTTCCTTGCAATGGCCATGCAGACGAGCTACAAATAGGGATTTTTCGAAATTGTACTTTTAAGGGGCGAGCGGGACAAAAAGGGATAAAAAATGGTACAAGCTAAAGTATTACAGCTAGAAACGTGAAATTTGGTATGTAAATTTTTCTGACCATATAGAAACGAAGCAAAATTGGATTTGTCGAAATTTGTACTTTTAAGGGGCGAGTAGGATAAAAATGGTACCAACTAAAGTATTGCAGCTAGAATCTTGAAGTTTGATGTGTAAGTTCTTCTGACCATATAGAAACAAAGTAAAATTGGATTTTTCGAAATTTGTACTATTAAGGTGTGAGCGGGACAAAAGGGATAAAAGTATTACAGCTAGAATCGTGAAATTTGGTATGTAAATTCCTCTAACCATATAGAAACGAAGTAAAATTGGAATTTTCGAAATTTGTACTTTTAAGGGGCGAGTGGGATAAAAATGGTACCAACTAAAGTATTGCAGCTAGAATCTTGAAGTTTGATGTGTAAGTTCTTCTGACCATATAGAAACAAAGTAAAATTGGATTTTTCGAAATTTGTACTTTCAAGGGACGAGCGGGACCAAAAGGGAAAAAGTGGTACCAACTAAAGTATTACAGCTCGAATCGTGAAATTTGGTATGTAAATTCCTCTGATCAACAACTAAATAATTGTAGTTAGAATCGTGAAATTCGGCGTGTACATTTCTCCGACCATGTAGGCGCGCAACATAAATGGGTTTTTTCGAAATTTGTACATTTAATGGATGAGAGGGGCAAAAAGGGATAACAATGGTACCAACTAAAGTATTACAGCTAGAATCGTATAATTTGGTATGTAAATTCCTCTGACTATATAGAAGCGCAGTATAATTGTATTGTTCGAAATTTGTACTTTTTAGTGGGTAGGCGGGACAAAAAGTGTTCCAATTTAAGAATTGCAGCTATAGTCGGGAAATTTGGAGTGTAAACTGTGTGTAAAGCGCAATCTAATTGGATTTTTTCGAAATTTTCTTATAGGGGGTGAGCAACAAGGGATAAAAGTAGTACCAACTAAAGTATTGGAGCTATAGTCGTGAAATGTTATTTTTCAAAATGTGTACTTTTTGGGAAAGAAGTGCAAAAAGTTATAAACTGGCTGGCTGAATCTAGAAACATGAGATCGAGGATATAAATGGTTGTAATATTTTGTTCAAAACTTGGTAGAAATTATTAAAATTATACATACAGTAGTTCAGCTAAAATAGTGCATATCGACAAGCACATCCCTTTGACTGTGTGTGAGTGCTAGCTAATAGGAGGTTTCCAAATTACTATTTTAGATTTATCTATATCCACCAAAAGAAAATTAAATAAATACTATCCAAAAACAGAGACGGATAAAATTAACAAACTTTTTTTAAATTAACTTTTTCGCGTGCGAAGCAGCGGGTACTGCTACTTTTGTATAATACACTAAAACCAAATATGAAACATTTTTCAATTGTTACTATGAAAAACATCAAAATTACTAAATATAAATCAAAATTTGTATTTAATGTGCTTCAGGGGTCTATTATTTCAGAAAAAATTGACAAAAATGCAACACAAAAAAAAATTGCACAGAATAACATGATTTTTAGGAGTATTTTCAGGAGCGTTTAGCTCATAACATGAATTTTAGGGGTATTTTCAGGTGCGTTTAGCTCACAGACGGCTTAATCTAGGGACGAAATATTTAGCAAATCATCATCAAACAATCCAATCTTTATTTTCATGGAGTGACTGGAAATTGTTTTTCCATTGTATGGACAGCGATCATCCATCCCAATATACATAATGATAATAAGTATTTTTTCTAAATTAGTACTTTTAAGGTGCTAAAATGGGAATAGAGGGATAAAAATGGCACCAACCAAATGGCTGCACCTTGAATAATAAAATTCGGAGCATGCATTCTTCTGATTGCGTAGATACATAGAATAAAGGGATTTTTCGGATAAAAAGGGATTTTCCTTCAACTGCGTAGACACGAATTCGTAGACACATATTCGCTTTTCAATGGGAATAGAGGGATAAAGTATAAGGATAAAAATTGTACCAACCAAATGACCGCATCAGAATCACGGCGTGTCAAAATAAAAAGATTTTTCCAAATTTTTTTTATTTTGTTTTTAATATTTTTGTTTTTAATTGTTATTGTAAAAAAGGAAAATTGCTTTCAAATGCATTTTCGCCTCTACCGCTCACCGCATATGTATGAATATCCACCCCGACCTGCTCAATTATTAAATCAAATAGTTTGAGAACAAAAAGAGTAACATGCGTCAAATTTTATCAATAATGGTCCTAATTATGGCTTTTAGGGGACAAATTAATTTTAATGATATATTTTTTCTTTTTCCTTATATTTCAACAGACTTTGTATTTGGTAATACTTACTTACCTTCATAAAGATATATACAATAGACTGAGACATTTTAGAAATAGTACTTCATGTAAAAGAGCACAAAAGAATCTAGCCGATAATAATATTTTTCTTCAGATTCACGATCAAAATTAAGGAATGACAGCCATTTTTCTAAAATATCAGATTTTTGCGATTTATGTTTTTCAAAAGTAACACAAGTGGTGGTTAGTGGTTTTCAAAAGTAACACAATTAATAATTCTTGAATTGATTTCAAAAACTTTTTTCACAAAAATCATATTAAAATCCCGCCGTTGATTCCATTCGAATATTGATCTAATAATGAAGTTACGTTGCCAGTCTTGAGTTACACGAATATTTAAGTACATTTTGCAGCAAATATCTTTGCAATCGGTGCATAATCATAGATTTGGGTGAACAAGCCGGAAATAGGGCAGAGTGGCACATGTCACAAATTATATTCTAAAACACATGTCATACAATCATCTCATTCAATTTCATAATTATACACTCCACGAGAGTATTATGCCTTCGTGCATTTGTTTGCAACACCCAAAAGGAAACAGATCGGCTTAGAATCACTTTCTGAGTCCATTTAGCAATGTCCGTCTGTACGTCTGTCTGTCCGTCTGTACATCTGTTGTTGTAATCAAATTACAGGTCGCAATTATAGTCCGATCTTAACAAAAATTGGCACAAAGACGAACGTTATTTAATTTGAGGCAAATCGGTTCAGATTTAGATAAAGTCCTCATACAAATGTCGCTCCCGATTTGACTTTTGCCGCTCTAGATCAAATTTAGCAACTCTAGATCAAATCCAACTAGAAACAACTATGAATAACGTGGGTAAGATCGGTTAAGATTTATATATAGTACCCATACAAATATCGCTCTAGAAACCACATATTGTACCCGATTTTCGTCAAACACCTTATAATCTAACTAGAAACAGCTATACTGAATATCGGTTCACATTGAGATATAGCCTCCCGATTTGCCTTTTGCCGCTCTCTATTGTACCCGATTTTCTTTAAATTTGGCTCAACATCTTCTAATAAAGAGTGATTTTTTTGAGGTTAGGATTTTCATGCATTAGTATTTGACAGATCACGTGGGATTTCAGACATGGTGTCAAAGAGAAAGATGCTCAGTATGCTTTGACATTTCATCATGAATCGTCTTACAAACGAACAACGCTTGCAAATTATTGAATTTTATTATCAAAATGCGTGCTCTGTTAAGAAAGTTCATTGCGCGCTTCCATTTTATGGTCAGTTTAATCGACCCACTGAAGCGGCTATTGTGACTAAATTTCGCACCAAATTTACATTGTTGGACATTAAACCACCAACACGCTTACGTAGAGTGCGAACTGAAGAAAATATCGCAGCTGTATCGGCCAGTGTTAATGATGACCACCAATTTTCGATTCGTCGCCGTTCGCACCAATTGGGTCTCTGTTACTCAAAAACGTGGAAATGCCAAAATTGGACTAAGCGGATGGACCACCTAAGACGCAGCCGCGGTCAACATTTAAATGAAATTATCTTCAAAAAGTAAATGTCATGGACCAATCTAACGTTTCAAATAAAGAACCGATGAGATTTTGCAAATTTTATGCGTTTTTTTAAAGCTCTTAAAAAATCACCCTTTATAACCAGAAACACCATCTAGCCCGCTTTAGCCGGCTAGATCGATTCAGATTTAGATATAGCCCCAATACAAATGTTTAACTGATTTTTGCCAAACTATACATATTATATTTCACCAATTTCATTCCAGGTTTTACCCGCATACAAATGTCCTTTCCGATTTAACATTTTTGTCAGACACATACATTTACAGGTTACAAAAATCATTCCCGTTTTTTACCGAATTGAATTGATTTTTGAATTTCCGGATTCTAGAAACAATTAGAATTTCTGTATTTTAATACATTTTTTTTTTTAATAATTTGGATATTTAGAATATATATTTTGATAATAACCAAAAACTTCTTTTAAACTCCTCTTTGTCGTCCTACAAAAAATTACTCTTTCGAGAAAACGGTAGCCGTAACCTTCACCAAAATTCCAATTGCCCTTATGCTAGTTGAAATCCCTACTCCCATACAATATAGGGTAACGCGTAGTCGCTCTTAACCAAGACTAAATATCCTCATTTGTTTTCGATTCCCTCTTTTAATGTTTTCACATCCGCAAACTACGAATGTAATTACACCAAGTGGCTGTTAGAATTGTTACATTGAAAACGTTTATCAAACTTTCTTTTTCAGTTTGCAGATGTATGTATATTTGAATGCATGTTTGTACATTGTTACTCTGTCTATATGTAATTCATACAAACATACATATGAACACACACTCACTATTGTGTACAAAAAGCAACTTCCGTTGCTGTATAAATAGGAAATGCAAATTTCTGTTTTGTTTTATTACCAGAAATGTGCAAAAAGTCAAGAAAACAAAACAAAACGCGGAAGGAGCGAATATTAAATGAAGTTAAGTCTATTTAATGCAAATCTATTGAACTTTTTTGTTGCGAAGTTTGCGGAACCCTGATGGCCACTCTTGTTGGCTGGCTGGCTGACTGGTTGTGTTTCCAGTGGTTATTCGTAATAGACGTTTACAATAAATTAGCAATAAATTATTGCTTTTTATATTATTCATGATTGTAAAGATAATTTGTAGTGATAAGACCTTAATATACATACATACATAGGAGAGTAATACACATTGGTAGAAAAAACTAGTTAAGTTCGGCCGTGCTAAATCATTTATGCCATTCACAGGGGCGTGCAATCGAAAGATGAAGGGAATGTCCCTTCTAAAATTCCACTACCGATTAGATATCATAACTAATCTCTTGCTGTATTCCTTAAATTGAGCCGCCTTGAATGTGGAGTTAGTGATATTTCTATATTATTATTATTATCATATTTTTTGTGTTACATTTTTTTATTCCCAAAATTTGCTTCTGAAAAACCAGTAAGGAAAGGCAAAAGTCGGGCGGGGCCGACACTATGATACACTCCACTTTCAATCCGAATACAATTCAATTCGGTGAAACCGGGAAGGTTTTTTGTATGCTGTAAATGTATGTGTTTGACAAAAAATTTTATATCGGAAAGGACATTTGTATGAGGATATATTGAAACCTGGAACGAAATAGGTGAAATATAAAATGTATAGTTTGGCCAAAATCGGTTAAACTTATGGGAGCAACATTTGTATTTGGGCTATATTTAAATCTGAACCGATCTTTGTTTAGTTAGATTATAAGATGTGCGAAATTTAAAGAAAATCGAGTACAATATGTGGCTTATAAAGCGGCAAAAGTCAAATCGGGAGCGACATTTGTATGGGGGCTATATCTAAATCTGAACCGATCTTACCCAATTTCTGCATAGTGTTTCTAGTTGGATTATAAGATGTTGTCCCAAATTTAAAGAAAATCGGGTACAATATATGGTTTTTAGAGCGCATAATTCAAATCGGGAGCGACATTTGTATGGGGCCTATATCTAAATCTGAACCGATCTAGCCCGCTTTAGCCACCGGTGTTTCTAGTTAGATTATAAGATGTTGAGCCAAATTTAAAGAAAATCGATTAGAATATGTGGCATTTAAAGCGGCAAAAGTCAAATCGGGAGCGACATTTGTATGGGGGCTATATCTAAATCTGAACCGATCTTACCCAATTTCTGCATAGGTGTTTCTAGTAAGATTATAAGATGTTGTGCCAAATTTAAAGAAAATCGAGTACAATATATGGTTTCTACAGAGGAAAATGTCAAATCGGGAACGACATTTGTATGGGGGCTATATCTAAATCTGAACCGAATTGACCTATTTTCACCATAGATGTTCTTAGTTTAAATATAAGATGTTTTGCCAAAGCTGTATAAGATGTTTTGCCAAATCTGAAGACAATCTGACACACTATGTGGTTTCTAGAGCGGAAAAAGTCAAATCGGGAGCGAAATTTGTATGGGAGCTATATATAAATCTGAACCGATCTGACCGATATTCACCATGGGTGTTTCTAGTGGGAATATAAGATGTTTTACCAAATCTGAAGACAATCTGATACATTATGTGGTCTCTAGAGCGGAAGAAGTCAAATCGGGAGAGAAATTTGTATGGGAGCTATATATAAATCTGAACCGATCTAACACATTTTTACCACAGGTGTTTCTAGTTACAATATAAGATGTTTTGCCAATTTTAAAGAAAATCTGTTGTAATAAGTGGTATCTAGAGTGAAAAGAGTCAAATCGGGAGTGAAATTCGTATGGGGGCTATATCTAAATCTGCACCGATTTTCTTCAAATTAAATAGCGTTCGTCCTTATCCCGAAAAACATCGTTGTGCAAAGTTTCATTTGGTTCTGTCTACAATTGCGAACTGTATCGTGATTACAAGAATAGATGGACGGACAGACAGACAGACGGACTTTGCTAAATCGACTCAGAAAGTGATTCTAAGACGATCGGTATAATTAACAATGGGTCTATCTCGTTTCCTTTTGGGTGTTACAAACAAATGCACAAAGACATAAGACTCTCGTGGAGTGTATAATTAGACCCTTCAAAGCACTTTAAATGAAAATTTTGACTCTTGTCTTAGAGTAACTTATTGGTCGAATTATTGGACGTTTATAGTAATTTTTTGTGGATTTTCACAGTGACTACTGAAAACTTTTTCGTATTTTGTGGTTGTATTTATAAAAAAATAAATAGCTGCAGTCAATACCTTTCGAACGATGCCTAAATGATGAACATCGGAATGAAACTGACGCCGCAGCTCTCATTTTTTTAAAAAGTGTTGGAACATTTTGGCTGTGAAAATCCATTTCCTGTATTAAATTATTTCACAAAAATGGATTCAGTGACGTCATTTTTTGTCCGTTACTCATCGTTTAGGCGTCATTCGAAAGGTATTGATTTCTCCTAGTTATTTATCATTACACCTCTTAGCTGTCAGCTTGAAACCCCGTAAAATTCAATATACACGCCCAATAATTCTACCAATGAGTTATTCTAAGACAAAAATACATTTTTATACCCTATAAAGTATATATATTCTTGATCGTCATACATTTCTAAGACGATCTAGCCATGTCCGTCCGCCCGTCTGTTGAAAGCACGCTAGCATCTAAACGAAAGGAGCTAGAAGGTCCAAATTTTGTATAAATACGTCTTTTAGTTGTAGACCGGTTGGGATTGAAACTGGAAATCGGCCCAAAGGGACTAAAAATACCCTCACAAGGACTAAAAATACCCATAATAACCCCTAATATTTTAGAATATTTGAGCATGTTTTTTCAATATGTATGACTGTACTTACTTGGTATTGGGTATGCGCATTCCCCCGATAACACAAACGTGCACCACAAAACGATTTTTATTCGTAGGGGGTGAAATGGGGATGAAAAGGGATAAAAATGGTACCTATTAAACGACAACAGCTAGAAACACGAAATTCGCTGTGTACATTCCTCTAATTGTGTAGATACATAATATGAAAGTATTTTCTCCAAATTCGTACTTTTAAGGGATAAAATGGGAATAGAGGGATAAAATGGTACCAACCAAACAGCTGCACCTAGAATAATGAAATTCGGTGTATTCATTCCTCTGATTGTAGACACGTAAAATAGAAAGATTTATCGAAATTCGTACTTTTTGGGTATCAAATGGAAAAAGGGGATAAAAATAGTACCAACCATTCCTACATTCCTCTGACTGCGTAGACACGAAAGATAAAAGTTTTTTTCCAAATTCGTACTTTCAAGGGATACAATGGGTACAGAGGGATAACAATAGTGCCAACTTAACGGCTACAGCTAGAATGATGAAATTCGGTTTGTACATCCATATAATTGCGTGGACACGTAAAATAAAGAGATTTTAGGAAGTCGTACTCTTAAGGGGTAAAATAGGAAAAAGGGGATAAAAATGGTACCAAACAAATGGAATCATGGAATTCGGTGTATACATTCCTCTGACTGTATAGACACGCAAAATAAAAAGATTTTTCCAAAATCGTACTATCTACTTTTACTGCAAAAATTTGTTGAATCATGAAGGTAGGTTATTTTGCACTTGAGATACTGGATTGTCAAAATTTGTATTTGATTTGGTTTGGTATTCAAAATATACATGGGCATTTCCACAGAAAGGTCCACCAAGACAAAAAAATTAAAAGTTCTTGTAAACATTTTCTTTTATCACATTTTCATAGAGAAATAAACAAATTTAACTAATGTAAACTAATTTTATATTAATTCATATCCTATCTTGAGATATTCGAATGCAAAGTCGCGCATGTAACAACGTTACTCGTATGAATATTTCTCTCGCAAGTTTTGTTTTGATCGAAGTTCTTAAATAGAGGCATTACGCATTGATCGATGTCACGTTCGACATGGAAAAACAACATTTGTTGCTACCGTGTCTAAAGTACACGCAGAAAGATCATCAAATTTTGAGTACAAACAGAGATTTTTATACAATTAAAATAAAAAAATCTTACTGGAATATAAGAAAATTTGTGGCCTTGGCACTTCTATAAAGATGGACACGTGCGACATCTTAAGTGTGAAAATTAAAAATTAAAAAAAAATCTTACATAAATAATTTATTTATGTAAAGAATTCTTTTTATTATTATTATTTAAATCTAGATGAGCATAAACGGAGGCCAATAAGTAAAGAAAGTTAAAAATCGCAGTGAAAGTTGAAAGAAGATCAGCTAAAATTACAAAACAATAAATAAAAATAAAAACAAAGATTTATTGTTTACTCTTATTATGTGAGAATAAATACATTAAATACTTCTGTTGATTAAAAAAATATACATTATTTATAATTTCGTAAAAAGTGCAAAAAAACAACATAAATACCACGATGGAAAAAAATGTCACGTGCGACATGTCACGTTCGACCGGGCTTAAAATTAAATTACAAAAAAAGTATTAATTATTTCTGGATAAAATCAGAGCCATTTTGAAGAGACATCAGAGCACAACGTTCTAAAATTGGTCACATTGAAATATTGCCACAGGATTTGCTAAAATCGGCATTTGAATGGATGGCCGCGAAAACGACTTATGTTTTGGTCACGTGCGAATGCATTGGTTTTTTAAATTATCTTGAAAACGAAAAATTACCCAAAATCCACATTAGCACCAATTAAACAGCTAACTAAGAGCTATAAGTTAAGCATATGGTCAAAATAAAAAACCGTTTTATTTTGACTTTTTCGTCGCTTTAAATGTGTACGACGGTCACGTTCGACATCATGGAAATGCCCATATGAGAATATTTATTTTTCGAATTAACTTGAAGTATTATTTCGATACATATAGAGTAAAAGTTTTGGTAGACTTGCCTTGTAAGCGTGGTTTGAATTATATTTATTTATAAAATTATTTTTTTCAATATTTGTATTTGTTTTTCTTTGGCTATATTAAAAAATATATATTCCTGTAATATTACTGCACTTCTACGAAAATCGATATCCTCTGTGGAATGCAATCCATGGTGGAGTGTATATAAAGTTCGTGAGTTTTACTTGTTTAAATTGTTTACATCAATATTGCACTTAAATTCATTCAAGAGTGAAAGAGGATACATATTTTTTCTTAAGTCACAAATTGTGAAAAGCGTCTTTAGAAAAACCCGCATAACCTTGCAATCACATAGAGAATACTAAAATACTTGTTTGACATGTGATTGCTGACTAAGTCTGTTCCAATCAAAAAGTCTTAATTTGTTGGACACTGTAATTAATTTATCGACAACAAATGGAAGTTTTATACACTTAAATTATTTCGACCACAAAAATACAATTTGGAAGCATTGTGCACTGCATTCTTACTAATTTTCAAAACACAAATTGTGGAAATTGAAATGAAGGTTAGGGAAAGACCCTCAAGGCAGCATGTTTCTGCAACGCCACCATATTTTGCAGCAAACCATCATAATTCCACGTCACTACTCTATTCCCAAAATGAACAGCAGCACGTATACGTAACATGGCATCAAGTATACGTACGAGTACGGGTGCGAGTATATTGGCCACAGCACAGAAATTATTATTCACTTTATGTCACGGACATGAATGCACAACAACAACAACAACGACAACAAGAGTAGCAGCAGAAACAACTGCAATTATAAATAAATGAGAATTCAACAAAGAAAGCGAAATAAATGTGATTATTATGTTGTAATTGCTACAAAAGCCATTAATTTAACGGATACTTCTGCAAGTGTCTTCTTGCATTTGTTCGGCTGTAATTGTGGGCAAGAAATGTGTTAAAAAGCACCCATCTGTATGTATGTATGTGTGTGGGGTATAATGCGATTGCATACATATGTACATATATAAACAGAAAAACATCAACAAACTGTATTCTAAACTACATTTCCACACAAACAAATGAAAGAAAGTAACTGAAACTCACCCAGCAGAGAGAGACGGAGAGGCAGAATAAGTGGAAGAAGTGTACGAGGCCTCACATCCTTTTCCGCTAAATTACAATTCCGCTGATTGCATTTCAACATTTGCACAATGACACACATACATACAAATGAATGTGAATGTGAACCAAACACCGCCACATCCAAGAAGAAGAAGAAGAAAACAAAGCAAAACTCAAGCTCATACATATGCATGCATATGCAGAAACAACAGCAACACAAACACACACACCGACCTGCACATGTACAAGGATCCCTACAAACGCACAGACACAGCCAGCCATAAATATAAAGCGAATAGTTTACTTTCAAGTGTTTTTGTTGCTGTTTGCCACTGACGTGCATGTGTGTGTGTTTAGTTGCTGTGGCTCAAATAGATTCGTACATGATGATATGAGCCTAGATTTCCACACACACACAAACAGAAATTCGTAAAAAACGTGGCATTTTCCACATTTGTATATTTGTGTCTGCTTTGTCTGTGTATTGGTGTTTGTGCAGTATTTAGTGTTTGGGCCTTTGTTTTGAAATGAAAAACAAGCGAAAGATATTTACCCGTTTTGTAAAAGCCACAGTGTCTCACATCGAACAAAAAGAAGAGCAATGAATAATTTCTCGTGATTTATTTTACAACATACTTTTTTTACAAACATTGTAGCTAGAGTAATGCAATTGGTGATTTTCGAAATTTGCCCTCACCATCTTCTATTTCATTGAAACTATAGAATAATTCGACTCTGTACAATATTTAATTTATAGAGGACGAAAACCTAATTTTTTTAATATGACTAATTGAATATTGATAAAATCAAGAAAAAAACGCCGATATAGGAACATTGATGTCCAATTTAAGGAATGAAGGCTTATTGGCTTTACTGACCAAATATTTATATTTTTTGGTTTTTCATCTTCTTTTGTGTTTTTCACTAAGAAAACGCCAATCTAAAATTCAGAAAAAATATAAGCATATACCAACTACGATTCTAAACAAACCCTGGAAATTTTAGAGTGGGGAAATAGCGGGTTATACTAAAAATATACATTTACCAATTGTACGAACGTATATTTAAACTTAAAGTTATATTACGTATTAAGTTTCTAGCAGAAACATGGATTTGGTGGAAATTTGACAGCGAAAATATGTTATAGAGTTAATGTAGAATAAAGTCTCTAAGAAATAGGAAATCGGTGATGCAAAAAACGTTCGGTTTGACATTCGATCAAATGTATACATTAAAGTGAACATTTCAAAAAATCTACTTTTATGGGAGGAAGCGGGGAAAAAACGTAAAATGATGCCGAATGCAAAATGTTATATCATAAAATGCGGTAATTACATTCCTCTGACTACATATGCCAGCCATACTAAGAGATTTTTCAAAATTCAGACTTTAAAGAGGAAATGGGACAAAAAGTGATAAAAAATGTTACCAATCAAATGACTGCATCTATAATCTTGAAATTGGGTATATACTATACAGCGTAGACGCTCGTCCTAAAGTAATTTGTCCCAAAATAAATATCCATAAAGAGGAACTATCAATCAAGGAATAAAAGGTTACACAGTGGATCCAAATCTATTTTTTGATATTATTCTGCAACTTTTGAACGGAAGACCAGAAATGTTTTCTAGATAAATCGATCCCCAGTTGATATGGAGCAACATGGTGACCAGACAAAATTAGTCACCTTGGCATTGTGAAAATTTGAATTGTTTGTTAAAAGTGCAATTATGAACCGCTTGCATATATACAATGATAATTTTTAACAATTTCTACAGCGTAATAAAAAATACATGCCAAAAAGTAATTTTTTTTTTGAAAAATTACCATAATTGCTTCATATCGATTACGGAGCAGCTGAAAAAAAGCAGCTATGCCCGTGCGCTTTGAGTTTCGAGGATTAATACTCTAATTATCATATTCTAGTGAACCAGCTGAACGTATTATTGTAGTTATAAATTTTTTTTGTTTACCTTTTTTTCAAAAGGTATAAGCAAATTATATATTTCTTAATGAAATATACTTTTTCATATCAAAAACAAAATCTGTTGAAATACAAGCAAAAATATGAAATTCTGACTGTTAAAAACAATGTAAGTAAGGGCCATTATTTTCAAACTATATAAAATGAAAATTAGTACATGTATACCCTCCACCTCCAGAATGGGGTTATAATTATATTATAATATCGACATGAGATCCTATAAAGTATATATATTATTGATCGTCATAAAATTCTAAGACGATCTAGCCATGTCCGTCCCTCCGTCTGTCCTTCTGACCGTATGTTGAAAGCACGCTATCATCTAAACGAGAGAAGCTAGGACGTCCAAATTTTCCATAAATACGTCTTATATTCGTAGGTGTTGCAACTGGGCGAAATCGGGCAAAGGGAAACATTTTCCCCTCACAAGGACTGAAAATACCCATAATAACCCCTAATAATAACCATAAATACTCTATAAGCATATTTTTGTAATAATTGCACTTACCTGATATTGGGTATGCGCATTTCCCTTATACCATAAAGTGATTTGTATTCGTAGGCGGTGAAATGGGGCAAAAAGGGATAAAAATGGTACCTATCAAACAACAACAGATAGAAATTCGGTGTGTACATTCCTCTAATTGAGTAGATACATAATATAAAAGTATTTTTTCCAAATTCGTACTTTTAGGTGTAAAATGGGGATAAAAATGGTACCACCAAAACGGCTGAACCTCAAAATATGAAATTCGTTGTATACAATCCTCTGATTGCGTAGACACGTAAAATAAAGGGATGTTTTGAAATTCGTACTTTTTAGGGTTAAACTGGAAAAAGGGACTAAAAATAGTACCAACCAAATGACCGCAGCTAGAGTCATGAAATTTGGAGTATACATTCCTCTGACTGCGTAGACACGAAAAATAAAAGGTTTTTTTCGTACTTTCAAAGGGATACAATGCGTAGAGAGGGAAAAGAGTACCCACTAAACGTGTACTTCCCTCTAATTGCGTAGACACGTAAAATAAAGAGATTTTAGACAGTCGTCAAATAGGAAAAGGGGAATAAAAATGGTACCAACCAAATGGCCGCAACTAGAATCATGGAAGTCGGTGTATACAGTCCCCTGACTGCATAGACACGCAGAATAAAACGATTTTTCCAAATTCGTACTTTTTACTTTTACGGATAAAATTAGTTGAAGAATGAAGATAGGGTATTTTGCACTATGTACGTGAGATAATGGATTTTCAAAATTTTTAAGTTTGAAATTAAAATAGGATGAAATACAACCAACTGTAGCACCAACTATCTACCAATATTTATGGTATTTAAGCTTTCTGAAGGTATAAATATAATAATATTTATTTTTTGAATTGACTTGATGTATTATTTCGATATGTATGGTAGCGTGGTTTGAAATAATAACTTTAACTATAATTAATTCAATATTTGTATTTGTTTTTGTAGTATTACAGTATTACTACTTCACGAAAATCGAAAATCGACAGCCTCTGTGGAATGCAAACCATGGTGGAGGGTATAAAAAGTTCAGCCCGGCTGAACTTAACGCCGTTTTTGCTTGTTTCAATATATCTATTTATGTCTTGCCTGATATTGCGTATGCTCATTTCCCTTATAAAAGAAATGTGCACCATAAAGTTATTCTTATTCGTATGGGTTGAAATGGGTTAAAAAGCGATAAAAATAGTACGTATAAAACGACAACAGCTATAAACACGAAATTCGGTGTGTACATTCCTCTATATTGCCTAAATTGAAATATGGCTAAAAATTGTTTAAAAAATTGATTTTGTTGGACAAAAGCATACAGATTTATTAAGTTTTACTAAATAAGCTATATATCTATCGAAAACACCATGAATTAGCGAATATTCAGAAAATTCAAACCCTCGAATTAATATGTTTTCAATTTAAATTTAAATCCCAAACGCGTTTTAATGAAATGTTTCCCTTGAAATTGTCAAAAGTGTTATAAATGTTCAGCTTTATTGATTTTTGCAAAAACAGACTTAAGAATGTGAGTGAACACTGTACGTTTCAAAGTGTTAACCACTATAGAATAGAGTAACCGCTTTAATTATGTTTCGTAGCACTGTGCGCAATGTGCGATATGCATATATTCGTATGCCAGTCCATGGAGTGGAGGAAGTGCTTTCGCATTCATGGCGATAGATAAAAATAATGAACATAGTTGTGAATTTTAAAGCAATAATAGCAGTGTTAAGAAGAAAAAGGATTACTCCTGTCTGACTGCCTGACTGTCTGTCCGTCCGTCCAGGCCTAACACAAACTCAAATACAACTACTATGTGTGTTAGTGTGTATCTATGCTGCATCGAGCGTTTTTGGTTGTTGTTTTTTTGTTTATTTGTTTGTTAAGAATTGCAAGTTGTAAGTCATGATATGCGTTGGTTGTCGTTGCCATACCAGACGCTCGATACTGCGAAATTTCTTTGGTGTTGTGAGTTTATTTTGGCGTTTGTTACGTTTGATTTATGCCAAGGTGTTATGTAAAGCAACAAAAAATCTGAGGATGACCTTTAAATTTGAAACACTTCATAAATAAATAAATAAATTTGTATTTTTTAAGCAAATATTTTTAAATTGTTAAAATTATACGAAATTAAACATTGTTTATTTATAAAAGTAAAAAAATATAAAAAAAAAGTTTTTTTCCGAGCCACGATTCGAACCCGATACCTTCTGGGTGCTAAGCGGACACCTTACCTTCGTGACCCCACACTAAGAAGTCGTTCCCATTCAGTTGTGAAAATGCTATTCATAAAATGTTACGGAATATTAACATATTATCGACTTTTTTGAAGTTGTTTAAAATAACTTCCTCAAAAAAGGGGGAAATGCACAATTGGGTTTTGAGATGCGATTAAAATGTTCTTCCTACGGAAGAACTTGCTTTTTTTCTGTGTTATTTTATTGGAAACCATATATCATATTGAAATTTCAGAGCTATTGAGGTTTTCTTTTGCATTTAAAAAAGTGTAGTTACGTTTTTGATTTTCCTTTTCAGACGGTGGTTTACCTGGAGGTTGTATTTATATAAAACTATATTCGCGAGGCCGACTGATGCCTCGTCATATACAAATATTGTTAAACTATTATCTTATTTATTCATTTTAAAAGGAATATTCTGCTAATAGCTGCAAACATCGATTTAATTACTGAAATGGTAAAACCTTATAAGCCAAAAATGTAGCAATACTTTCTTCGTTGTTCTCTGTTATGTATTTTGGAAAATTTATTTAATGCATTCTTTAGGGATGTAAGATTTTATGACATGAGAGCGCATGTACATTAGAGTGGCATCTTTTGTGAGGAAGGGAGAAATTTTGTTGATGTTCCCGACTAAAATGAAAGATTGGTTTGTTTTATGTGTTCTTCCAAAATATTTCGCTTTTATCGTTGTCCGTTCGTGAGCTGAACGCGTCCAAAATAACCTCCATAATTCAGGGTTTTCTTGAAAAGAATTCACGAACATTTTTAGTTCGATTTAGGTTTTTAGGGGCTCGTTGGAGAGGTATTGATAACCAATTGGAATTTTTAGAATTTTCTAATTCATTAAGGGCCGCAAATTCTGTTCACATTGTTAATACTCAGTGGGTTAAATGTAAAGTAAAAACTGAAATATGGGGCTAATTTCTGGAAAGAAATTCAACCATTTCAAATTTTCTCCCATAGAAAATAAAACATGAATAATCTACATAAACTTTATGAAGAGGAAAAATTGAAATGGTTGTTAACGTTAAATTAACATAGATAGACGCATGAAATTAAAAGTATATTTAGCAGATTTTCTTTCACTTAATACCCATATCGTCATTGTATGATACGCAAAAGTACGAAACTAAATTATTGAAACATTTACATCCTTTGGAAATTAAAAGTCCTGTAAAAAAGACAAACGACCACGAATTAAAAAACCGAGTATGAGTTTTCCTATTGGTTTAGTTTGGTTTAAAGGACCAGAATGCTCCTGTATTCTGAACACTCGGAGACCCAGGAGGTCCATTGTGCAAATCCTTTTGTTTCCTGAAAGTATAAGGTTGTAGGTTATAGGAGAGGGATAGGGAGTGATGGGATTTAGGAAGGAGTGATTGGTGATAGATGATAGATGAGACGTGAGGGAAGTAAGAGGATACTGGAACGGGATATGGGGGTAGGAGAATATGAAGTTGTGTTTTAGTATTTCTGTGTGTGGGTGTTTTCCAATGGTTGACGACTAGGTAAGAAAATTTGTCGAGAGTCATCCGGTATACCGATGGTGGTATGCCTTTATGGCTCTCTTTCTTTGTTAGTCGTCAACTGTCTATGCGGTTATATCCATGTTCCTTAATAGCCACCCCTGATCCGATTTAGTCCTTTTGAGAATCCCAAAAGGTCGTAAATGGTGCGGGTTGCAATATCCTCTATGTTACTGATGAAATAACTTCCTAGGAATTTATTTCTACGTACACAAAGCGCTGGGCATCTGCAGATTATGTGTTCAATAGATTCTATCTCCTCCTCATCCTCACATAATCGACAGTGATCCTCAATGTCCAACTGCTATCTTGAGATCCTACTCCTAGTGCAGTAATGCCCTGTGTAGATACCTATCAAAGTTCGAATTTCTGCCTTGTTTAGCTCTAATAGAGTTCTGGTTTTGCCCCTATCGATCTTTGGCCATGTGGCCCTGGCGATCCTACAGGTTGACAAACTATTCCATGCTACGCTCATCTGTGACCATTTTCTTGATTCAATCAGTCTATAAAACGTGCCAATCGGAGGTTTTACTAAGTTGTCAGCTCTATCGATTTCCAAGGACGAACCATTTCTAGCCAGTTCATCTGCTATCTCGTTTCCTTTGACATTGCTATGTCCGGGAACCCAGAACAGACGGACGACATGGTCGTTGAGGTTATCTAGTGAGCGTTTACAACTCAGCACAAGCCTGGATTTGACAGTGTGTGACATGATTGATTTCATTGCTGCCTGACTATCTACGTAGAAGTTTATACCCGTGGTCACCGGAATGTTCTCACTTGATATAAATCTTGCTGCCCCTTCAATTGCCAGTAATTCTGCTTGGAAAACACTACAGTTGTCGTCAAGTCGGAGAGACTTGCGTATCTGTAGTGATTCAATATAGAATCCCGCACCTGTGCCTTGTTCCATCTTTGAGCCATCAGTGTAGACCGAAAGCCCTTTGAAGGGCTCACCATTGTCCCAGTCTGATCTCTTTGGTATAATCATCTGTGGTAAGGGTGAGGAGTCCAGAACCGGCACCATGTAGTTTTCCTATTAGTGACCTATAGTTTCAGTTCTAAATATATAATCTCGTTCTTGGGAGGGAAATCATGTCGCACGGTTCTATTGTAACATCTTATGTGGAGTTTTCCTCCCAATTTATCCATTGAAAGACCAAAATTTCAGATGTTTTTTTTTTAAATTAGCTTTTTGTAAAATGTGTTTACGATACAAATAACTCCATATTTCAGTTTTTATATCATATTTAACCCACTGAGAACCAACAGTAAGAAACCACTTTTTGTGCCTTAATGGGTTAGGAATTTCTAAAAATTACAATTGTTGATCAATACCTCTTCAACGATCCAACAAAAACACAAACCGAACTAAAATTATGGAAGTTATTACGGTTTTAATAAAAAAATGCAACAAAAATTGCACAAAAATGTTAAAATTCTACCCTCTATTCTGGGTTAAAATGCAAGTTTTTGATATGGTTTGATAAGGCTCGGACCAGATTTTAATTTCCAGCGGTTTTTTCTCAATACCATTCTCACCGTGAATTTTATTCAAGAAAACCCTGATTTATAGAGGTTATTTTGAACGCGTCCAGTTCACGAACGGACAATGATATAAGCGAAATATTTTGGGAGAACACATAAAACAAACCAATCGTTCATGTTAGTCGGGAACATCCACAACTTTTATTTAAAAGCCACTCTAATGCACATGTTGGGTCGATATTAATTTTAATTTATTTATAAAGTTATAATAGCCTTTTGTCATCGATTAAAAAAACAAATTATTTTTTATCGAAAATTTCAAAAATCGTAAAAAACTAAAACTTGTATTTGGGCGTTTGGCATGGCATTGACAATTTTCATTTAATTGAGAAGTCAAATAAAATCACTGGTAATGATTTCTATTAAGATATATATTAAAATAATAAATTTATGACGTTTTTTTATTTTAACTTACCTGAGAGGTAGGGGTTGTTGTGGGCGGATATGAACAAACAATTTGTTTTTGATTTAGTTTGATGATATAAGGGATGTGTAAGAAATTGCAAGGTCCGTCCTAGCTCTATTCCTTCTAATTTTTGCGCCGCTTGTACGAAAATATTCCACTTTGTGCCATAGGAGGGGTATTATCATATATCGTTATGCAACTTGAGATACTTTCATGTTATTTCCAATTACGGCCACGTCCACTTTTGCATTAGGGTGATACAAACTTGTCTCCTTTAATTGAAGTTTTTTTTTGAAAAAATATATGCATATGTTTATTGTGGCCAAAGACTCTCTAATATCTCGGCATTTTCCAGATTTACCCCATTGCAACTGCACAACTTTTTTGTTTTTAATTATTGCCTATTTAATCCACTGTCATTTGTATTAAATACAAAATATGACATTTTAATTAGCAATATTTTATTTGAATGGTTTTTGCCTTCCAGAATTTGCAAACATATTAAAATAATGCAACTTGTGACAATTCGCGCACTAGTCCGTTAGACACAAACACAAACGAATCCACACACACATATGTATTCATATTATTACAAGTATTCATAGTGTGTCATTATATTAAGTATGTATTTTTATATATTTGCTATGTGTTGGTTTGCTTTGTAGAAAATGATAATCGTATGTGTTGAGATTAATTGGCATATGGATTGAAATTACGTTCAAAACGAATATTCAAATCCTAAGCCAACTGGAAGTTTTCTGTGTATCTTTATTTCGGTTGGTCTGTCTATCTGTCCAAATTTTCCCTTGAAATGTATTTTAATTATACATTCATATTTGTTATTATTTCATCTAAACTGGGATATTGTCCTGGCTCAAGACCATTTTGCTTCGATATTTTGTAGAATGCAAAATTATTTACAAATGACATTGTGACATTTATTATTTGGCTGCTCACTACAACCTTCATGCTTTCTGGCCAGGTGGCTTCGCAGCGACTTTTCAATAGCACTCACGGACTCTTTATTTTTTCTTTTATTAAAAATTTTGTGTCCGAAATCTAAAAAATTACTTTTTGTCTTTATATATATTGATTCATAAAATCAAAACCCAAAATTGTGTTAAGGATAATTATATTAAAATTGATACTACAATTTCCATTTTCGTTGAAGGTACTCTCATTTTGGACGGCTACAGCTATTGCTAATTTCACTTTCACAGAGAACCAGTTGTTTAGGAACAGTCTCCTAAAAATTGAGCAAATTTTTGTTTTTCAAAAAAAAATATATATTTTGATGATGGTGCCTTCGGCAAAAATTGGAATTTTAGTAACAATTAAAAAATATTTATATTTATCGTTTTCGAAAGCCAAAATACATAAAACAAAAAACTATGCAAAAACAAGTAAATACGATTTATATACTAGACGTCATGGATTGCATTCCACATAGGCTGTCGATTTTCGTTGAAGTGCATTAACATTGCAGGAAAATGTAAATTTTTTTAATTTAGCCAAACCAAATAAAAAATTGAAAAATAATTTTATAAATAAATATTGTTTCAAGCCAAGCTTATAAAGCAATGCTTCAAGCCAATCCAAAAAGTAAATATAAGACAGCAATCTTCAAAAAAGCTTAAATACCATAAATATTGGTAGATATTGGGTGATACAGTTGGTTGTATTTCCATCCTATTTTAATTCCAAAAGTACAAATTTGAAAATCCATTATCTCTTACGTTACGTTTGCCGTAAAGATAAAAAAGTATGAATTTGGAAAAATCTTTTTATTTTGCGTGCACTCAGAAAAAAGTGAACCCTATAACGAGTTAAAATGAACTAAAATTTAGGAAAATTGAACATCGTATAGCACTAAAGCAATATTTCCTCATACCAAGTTCAAACTTTTCCTTGAAAGTTGTACATGCCTTGAACTTGATAGAATCAAGTTCACTTTCCCTCAAATAAATAAATAAGTAAATACTTAAACAAAGGAAAATTCCAGTAAGTTTTTCCTCAAACCAAGTACATTTTTACAAAATCTAGATAAAATTTTGCTGAAAATGTCTTAAAAATTTTTTCCTAAAACCAAGTAAATTTTTACTAAATTCAAGTAAAATTTTCCTAAAACTAAGTTTTTACTAAATATTAGTAAAATTTTGCTGAAATTTTCCTAAAATTAAGTAAATTTTTACTTGATTACTTAAACTGAGGAAAATTTTACTTGATACAAGGAAAAAAATTAACATAAAATAAGTCAAACTTATCTACAAATTATACAAACAAATGATTTTGCTTCAGAGTATGCAAAACTGATATAAAAACAAGTTAGGAAAGTCGGCGTGCGGGGCCGACTATATGATGCACTCCACTTTCTATCCGAATACAATTCAATTCGGTAAAAAATTGAAGGATTTTTGTATGCTTCCTAACCATAGGCTAATATGACCTGACCCAATTTGTCAAATAGAGAAGAATATTTGAATCGGGGCTATATCCAAACATGGAATAATGTGACCCACTTACACAATAGGTCCTTCCAATTCAAGTATAACGTGTTATGCTCAATTTAAAGAAATTCTCTGAAAACACGTGGTTTCTGGGGCTGAAAAAGTCAATCCGGGAGCGAAATTTCTATGGGAGCTATATATAAATCTAAACCGATCTGACTCATTTTCACCGTGGGTTTTTCTAGTTGTAATATAAGATATTTTGCCAAATTTGAAGAACATTTGTTAAAATATGTGGTTTCTAGAGCACAAAAAATCAGAGCGAAATTTGAATGGAAGCTATATATAAATCTGATCCGATCTGACCTATTTGCACCACAGGTGGTCATAGTTTACATATAAGTTGTTTTGCCAATTTTGAAGACAATCTAATAAAATATGTGGTTTCTAAAGCGGAAAAAGTCAAATCGGGAGCGAAATTTGAACGGGAGCTATATATAAATCTAAACCGATCTGACTCATTTTCACTATGGGTTTTTCTAGTCGAAACATAAGATATTTTGCCAAATTTGAAGAGCATCTGTTAAAATATGTGGTTTTTAGAGCAGAAAAAGTCAAATCGGGAGCGAAATTTGAACGGGAGATATATAAAAATCTGAACCGATCTGACCTATTTTCAACACAGGTATTCCTAGTTTAAATATAAGATGTTTTGCCAATTTTGAAGACAATCTAATAAAATATGTGGTTTCTAAAGCGGAAAAAGTCAAATTGGGAGCGAAATTTGTATGGGAGCTATATATAAATTTGAACCGATGTGACCAGTTTTCACCATGGGTGTTTCTAGTGGAAATATAAGATATTTTGCCAAATTTGAAGAAATTCTGTTACAATATGTGGTATCTAGCGTGAAAAGAGTAAAATCGGGAGCAAAATTTGTATGGGAGCTACATCTAAATCTGAACCGATTTTCTTCAAATTAAATAGTGTTCGTCCTTATCCCATAAAACTTCGTTGTGCAAAGTTTCATTTTGTTCTAACTACAATTGCGACCTGGACTTTGGTTACAAGAATAGATGGACAGACGGACGGACGGACGGACGGACATTGCTAAATCGACTCAAAAAGTGATTCTAAGTCGATCGGTATACTTAACAATAGGTCTATCTCGTTTCCTTTTGGGTGTTACAAACAAATGCACAAAGACATAATACTCTCAAAAAATTTATTATACCTCTGCCATAAGGAAATAAGGAAATAAGTCTCGGCAAACCAATGAGAATTGCTTCTTAGATTAATATTCAAGAATTTTCTAAACAAATTGAAGTGAATTCTTATAAGTTCATTAATACTTAAATGTATGAAGAACTCGGCATAAATTTCACACAATAACTTCATTTTAAGAAAGAACAAATTTTTTACTTAAATTTTCCTAAATGAATTGTAAGAATTGTTTATTAGATCTAATGAAATGTTTTAAGTAAATTTACTCCCCTTTTTCTAGTAAATGAGCTATTTGCTATGACTTTGAAATAAGGAAACATTACTCATACTCAGTTACATTTCCTATTTAAAAGGAAATTTTTACTAAAATTGTTGAACTAAATTGGAGTATGGATATTACTCAAATTTAGGAATGCTATTTTTCTGAGTGTGTCTATGTAGTCAGAGGAATGTATGTATACACAGAATTCCATAATTCTAGCTAAAGCCATTTAGTTGGTACCATTATTATCCCCTTTTTCCGTACGACTTTCTAAAATCCCGTTATTTTTATTTTTCGTGTCTACGCAGTCAGAGGAATGTATACTACGAATTTCATGACTCTAGCTGCGGTCATTTGGTTGGTACAATTTTTATCCCACTTTTCTACTCTAACTCCAAAAAGTACGAATTTCGAAAAATCCTCTTATTATATTTATTAACCATATTAGGAAATTTGTAATATTTTGTTATCCACATTATGATATTTGTTTAGTATGTCAAACTATAACGTTTAAAATAAATTGTCATGCTTTATTATTCACTCATTCCCTCGATTTTCTCCTCTTCTAGCTACAGACCAAATGTCTCTACCATTTTGATACGAAAAAGAAAACTTTCGAAAAATTCCTCTGTGTTTTGCTTCTACGCAGTCAGGTGAATGCATACAGCGAATTTCATGATTTCAACTTCAGCGGTTTTGTTGGTACTATTTTTATCCATCTTTTCCAATTGCATCCCTAAAAAGTACAAATTTCGAAAAATGCTTCTATTTTACGTGTCTAAGCAGTTCATTTTTGTAACTGTTGTCGTTTCATATCGTTTTTCATCTCTTTTTGCCACATTTCAGCCGCTAAACATTTTGTTTACTTTATGGTGCTTTGAAGCTACAAGATGAATGTACGCAACAAATTTCAAGTGCATTTAAAGCAGAAATTTCAATTCCAAGCGACCTGCAACCATAAGACACTTTTACGGTAAGTTTGAACCTCTCGTTCGGCCGCCTGCGTGCCTTCAACAGACAGAAGGACGTGGCTAAATCGTCTTAGAATTTTACAACGTCTCATAATATATATGTATACTTTATGGAGTCTCCGATTAATATTTCAAGGTGTTACAAACGGATTGACAAAGTGAATATACCCCCATTCTTAGGTGGAGGGTATAAAACATGCTTAAATAATCTAAAGTATTTTGGGTCCTTGTGAGGGAAAATAATTTTCCCTTTGGAACGATTTCGCCCAGTTGCAATCCCATCCGATCTACGACTATAAGATGTATTTATGGAAAATTTGGACTGTATTATAACGTTCACGAATATATATACCTTATAGGGTCTCAGGTCGATATTTCGAGGTGTTACAAATGGAATGAGAAAGTTAGTATACCCCCTTCCTGGAGGTGGACGGTATAAAAATGTATAACTAAAGTTCTCAATGGTCAATGGTCTATTTATGCAGAAAAAAATAAAAAAAAAAAAACAAGTAAGGAAAGGCTAAAGTCGGGCGGAGCCGACTATATAATACCTTACACCACTCCCTGCGTATGTACCTCGCTTTGATTACTAAACCCAGGTATTTCATGGGAGCAATTTTATGTAGTTCATATAAATTATACAGTTTACCATAAATCCATCTTTAGTCATATTTATCGAATATGGTTAATAATATGGTAATTGATCCAATTATCCGACAGACAAATACAAATTATACAGTAGTAATAGGATGAATCGGACCGACATTTCAAAAGGGGGCCTGGTCCAAAACATGGGCCAATATATTTCTCATTCACGGTAGGTATTCCTAGTTGAAAAATATCATGATCTGCAAAATTAAAGATCCGATGTAAGATGTAGTTTCTAGAGCTGTAATAGATCAGAATGTGCCCCATTTGGGTTATACCAAAGTATGGACATATGGGCATCTCCCAAACAAGTAAGGAAAGGCTAAAGACGGACGGACTTTCTATCTCATTACAATTCAATTCGGTAAAAAAGTGAAATCGGGAAGGATATTTGTATCATGTAAATGTATGTGTTTGACAAAAAACGTTAAATCGGAAAGGACATTTGTATGGGGGTATATTGAAACCTGGAACGATGTGACCAGCTTTCACCATGTATGTTTATTGACGAAATATAATGAAATAATATAAAGTTTGACCAAAATCGGTTTAACATTCGGGAGCAACATTTGTATGAGGGCTATATCTAAATCTGAACCGATATGTTAGATTATAAGATGTTGTACCAAATTAAAAGAAAATCGGGTACAATATGTGGATTTTAGAGCTGAAAAAGTCAAATCGGGAGTGACATTTGTATGGGGGCTATATCTAAATCTGAAACGATCTTACTGACTTTCAGCATGGGTGTTTCTAGTTCGATTATAAAATGTTGTGCCAATTTTAAAGCAAATCGGGTACAATATGTGGCTTCTAAAGCGGAAAAAGTGAAATCGGGAGCGGCATTTGTATGGGGGTTGTTTCTAAATTTGAACCGATCTAACCCGCTTTCTCCCGCACAGGTATTTCTAGTTTGATGATAAGGTGTTAAGCCAAATTTGAAGAAAATCGGGTACTATACATGCTTTATAGGGCGGAAAAAGTCAAATGGGGAGCGACATTTGTATGGGGGCTATATCTAAATCTGAACCGATTTCTTCCAAATTCAATACCGATGGTCCTTGCCCAGAAAAAATAACTTCTGCCAGGTTTCATGAAAATCGGACAACAATTGCGACCTGTAGAGTGCGAGCAAGCTTAGATGGACGGACAGACGGACAGACAGACATCGTTAAATCGACTCAGCTGGTGATTCTAAGCCGATCGGTATACTTAAAGGTGGGTCTAGCTCGATTATTTCTTGGTGTTAAAACATTTGGCGCGAAACTAACTTATAATACCCTATTCCACGAAGTGGTGTAGGGTATAATAACTTAAAAATTTACATTCGGAAAGAAGAATTATAGGAAAGTTTTAAAAAGGTACGAACCATTTACAAATTGTCATTAAACAATTTATTTTCCGGGGATGTTACTCTAAATTATTTTTCCAATTGTGGATCCACTACCCAGTATAATATAAAATAGCAGTGCTTGTGTAGAATACAATATTGTCAGCGATTACATTAATGGAAGATGTAGTTCAGATCTAATTCAAAAGTTTTTGAAAAGAATAAAAAATGCCACTTTTTGAAAGAAATCTTTTTTTTTCGATATATTTGGAATTTTTCACCACTAGCGGTTATTTGTTTGATCCGTTATATCATTTGGAAGTTATTCCATAGCGCCACAAATGTCAGCATATACCAGTTCGTCGAGTCGTCCTATATGTATATGCGTCTGCTTGCATTAATTCCTTCCCCTGCCATTCATTGTACGAAAGTCTTATGACTTCTTTAGCGTTTACATTGCTTGGCTTTGGAGTAGGAAATGTTGATGGCGTGAATTTATTTTCATCAGCAGCAAATTGCATCAGTTTTTTTGTTTTGGCATTGTTTGTGTGTGTGTGTGTGTGTGGCATTGTTCGTAAATATTTTCCGTGGTCTCCACTGTTGTTGTTGTGGTTGTTGCCTTACTTATTGCTATTTCTGTTGTTCTTGCCGTGCTTTTTTCTTCCTTACAGTGTGGTTTTCGATGTATTTCTTCGTCTATTGTTCTTTCTGTGCCATACAATTTGCTGCTGTTGTTGGGGATTTGTTGGTCCTGTTGCTAGTGGTGTTGTTGTTGTTGCAACAATTTACTTCCGACAGTTGAATTAAAGTGTTGGTGCGCTATGCGTTAGTTTTTACTGGAAGATTTTGTGGTCTGCGTTGTTGTTGTTGTGGCAACTGACGTTGTTGCCGCATTGAGTTTGAGTTACGGAACACTGTATGTACAACATACCCACAAAACCTCTACACCAGATACACAAACCCACACTGCTAGTTGAGAGTTTAAACTTTCACGCCTAAAAGTATGCTACCCGACTACAACAGTTTAATGCCAGTTACAGTGCCGCCGTTCAATAAAACAAACACTTGTGGCTGTGTTTCGTTTAGATGTTGCTGATTAAGTGTAAGCATTTCACTAGTTATTTGTTCGAAATTAGCGGCATTTCGTCGAGAAAATTAAACAAAATTTTGTATATCTTAAATTAAAAAAAAGTGTCAATTCGTCAAGCCATTTTCAGGTGGGATCTTTTTTGATGCCCGAGCAAAGCCAAGTCAATTTTTACTGGCCTTTGTATGGCCTATTCGATTTAGCTGAATATCAATTTCAATCAACTCTCATGCAGAGATAATCGGAGATAAACTCCGAAATTCTTAAAGAAATCAGATTCAGATCTGTCAACATTAAAAATAATGTATTTTCAAAATTAATATCTCGTTTTAAATGTTTTACTATTGCTTCTATGTTTGCCATAATAGTATTTCATAGTAAATCAATACACCAACCTAATTTGTATACTCTCACTCTACAGAGTAGGAGCGTATATATGTCCCAGTATGATAGTGGTCTAAGTCTAAAATAAAAAAAAATAGAGATGCCAAGTTTTCTCTTACATTGATCAGACCTCTAATTTAAGAACTTTTATTTTTGACATTTATAAAAATTTTACCCTTACAATGACATTTCTCATTCTATGCACATCAGATTTGTCTTTAGTGTTACTTTGAAAGTGGTCTAAGTCACACTATATCCACTAATATTGATGTGTGGCGATGTCAACAAACATTTTTTATTTATAAAGTCCACTTTAAGTGATTCAGAAAATTTTAATTTATTATTTTATAATTCGAATAAATTATTTGAAAAGTAAATAATAATTTCAATATAAAATTTCTAGATGAGCAACCTGTAAATATTTATACAGGGTTGTGCAACAAGAGGTGTTACTTTGGTATTCAAAGAAAAAGGCAATTTTTAGACATAAATGATCGGATTTTTATTTCATAATAAACAGGAAGGTATGCCGTTAATAATGAAAAACAACATCAGCCAAATTGCCACCACGACCACACTTACAGGACCATATCCTTTTCATGGAATTTTCCATAACCAAATCACAAAGTGGCTGCCCTATGTCCTCGATAGCCTCACGAATTCTAACTTTGAGGTCTTGAATCGACGCTGGGCTGTTGGCGTAGACCTTATTTTTCACGTGGCCCCAAAGCAAGAAGTCGCAAGGTGTTAAATCACAAGATCTCGGTGGCCAATTGTGATCACCTCTTCGAGAGATAACACGGTCCGGAAACTTTTCCCGTAAAAGAGCAATGGTTTCATTGCTTGTGTGGCACGTAGCGCCGTCTTGTTGAAAGTAAACGTTGTCCAGATCAAAAACATCCAACTCCGACCAAAAAAATCATTAATCCTTTCTCTATAGCGCAATACATTCACCGTAAGTGTTGATCCAACCTTATTTTCGAAAAAGTAGGGTCCAATGACCCGCCAGACCATAAACCGCTTCTCAACAATAACTCTTGGGGTTTCCGAGCCCCAGATGCGACAATTCTGCTTGTTGACGTAGCCACCGAGGTGGAAATGGGCCTCATCAATTGGAATTGCGGATCATTTTCATTCATGAAATTTAATAATTTCAATGCGTTGTTGAAGCGTGTATCGTTCCATTTTTAGTAATGGCGTAGTTTCTACTTGTCGAATGCCAAAGAATAAAAGTTTCAAAAGTGACAGCTACCGAAATACCGGGTGATTCAAAATAACACCTCTTGTTATTATGTCTTTGTGCATTTGTTTGTAACACCCAAAAGTAAGGGATATAGACCCATTGTTAATTATACCGATCGGCTTAGAATCACTTTCTGAGTCGATTTAGTAATGTCCGTCTGTCCATCTATTGTTGTAATCACAATACAGGTCGCAATTGTAGCCAAACCAAACGAAACTTTGCACAACGACGTTTTTCGGGACAAGGACGAACGCTATTTAATTTGAAGAAAATCGGTTCAGATTTAGATATAGCCCCCATACGAATTTCACTCCCGATTTGACCCTTTTCACTCTAGATACCACGTATTTCAATAGATTTTCTTCAAAATTGGCAAAACATCTTATAGTTCAACTAGAAACACCCATGGCTCCCATACAAATTTCGCTCTCAATTTGAGTTTTTCTGCTGTAGAAACCACATATTTTAACAGATTTTCTTGAAATTTGGTAAAATGTGTTGTCATTTATTTTGGTTTAAGACCAAAGGTTGTGCTGAAGTCTTCAGCAGAACCCAAAATTAGCAAAAAGGCAGAACTTTCGCAACAAATGTATGTCTTTGACTTAAATCATATTAGTACCAGCGGTCACATATGACAAATGAGAAGCGCTGATAAACAAAATATTCCACCGAACTAAGTCGACACACTAAAAATCTCACTTTGCCAATTCAATGTTATGCATGTGCTCGCATCGCTCGCAACAATGCAAAGGTTTTTGTTGTACGGTATGTCCCGTCTTCACTGTACCACGTGTGTATTGTTGTTGTTTGCATGTATTGTTGGTCTGTTATGTTGTATGTGTTGTCATTTATTTTGGTTTAAGACCAAAGGTTGTGCTGAAGTCTTCAGCAGAACCCAAAATTAGCACAAAAATTGGCAAAATATCTTATATTTCCACAAGAAACACACAGGGTGAAAATGAGTCAGATCTGTTCAGATTTATGTATAGCTCCTGGCTTGATTTTTCCGCCCCAGAAACCACGTATTTTCACCGAATTTCTTCAAATTGAGCATAACACATTATACTTCAACTGAAAGAACCTATTGTGTAAGTGGGTCACTTCATTCCATGTTTGGATATAGCCCCGATACAAATATTTTTCTCGATTTGACCAATTAGTTCAGGTCATATTAGCCTATGATTAGGAAACGTACAAAAATTCTTCCAGTTTTCACTTTTTTACCGAATTGAATTGTATTCGGATAGAAAGTGGAGTGTATCATATAGTCGGCCCCGCCCGACTTTAGCCTTTCCTTACTTGTTTTGAAATAAAATATGTTGTGCTTTCTTTAATTTTTGGTAAGGAAATATTACCTTTGTGAATTAAAATAAAATACTTTTTTGAGAGGAATGAAAGTGGTCTAAGTATTTATATCCTCTGAAGGTTGTGGTTCTCTTAGAGGTACCAACGTTGTCGATTTTTTTTATAAAAATGGAAAATCTGTCTGTCTGTCCACATATTCTTGTAATCACTATTCAGGTCGCAATTGTAGGTAGAACCAAATGCAACTTTGCACAACGAAGTTTTTCGAGATAAGAACGAAAGCTATTTAATTTGAAGGAAATCGGTTCAGATTTAGATATAGCCCCCATACGAATTTCACTCCCGATTGTAACAACAGATTTTCTTCAAAATTGACAAAACATCTTATATTTCAACTACAAAATGCCATTATTTTTAAATATTTTTGAGCTTATTGAATAAAAGTAGTACCTTTTTGAATTTCCTTCCTATATACATACAACATGTGGAACATTTAAAATTTTTTATTAGAAACGGCTATTATTTGTCGAAATGTCTGGGTTTATTGGAAACGTTGAACTTTGCCATTTAATAATGGAACACAGTATCATTGATATGACTACCATGACTGGCTCGGCAGTACCTCCTCCGATCAACTCAGTACATTTTCGATTGTTCCGGCTCGAATGTCTTCAATGGCATCTTCGATTTCATGTTTCTACGCTTCAATGGGTTTTGGATGGTTTGCGTAACATTTATCCTTAATGGCTCCCCGCAGAAAATAATCCAAAGGGCTCAAATCACAGCTCCGAAGCGGCCAATTGACATCACAATTTCCGCCTATTTTTCGATTTTTAAAAACAATGCGTAAAATATCGATGGTTGCGTTGGCTGTGGCGTTGACATGTGGCCCCGACTTGTTAAAAGTAAATGGTCGTTCTCTTGAATTTTTGGAAACAAAAATTCGTTGAACATGGCACGGTAACGGCGGCTCTTCTCGAAAATTTTCCACGTAATTTTCTTACAGTTTTTGTAATTATTTATACCCTCTCACACTAGTTTTCGATCAGTCTTGGTACTATGGGTTTCACCACTCTCCACACAAATACAAATTTCAAGAGATTGAGCTAAACTATTACCACATTTCCTGTGGCCTTCGGGTGACGACCACAAAGTTCAATGTATTTGACAACTCTTTAATCATAATTATTGTCATGGAACATATGTCTGAGGATATTCTATCCGTCTGTCTGTCTGCTTGGCTCTCTTTCCGTATGTCTGGCCAACAAAAGTTCGTAGAGAATGCAAATTAATTTGGGTTACAGTTGAGTGAAAGGAAAGCAGAACCGAAAGGAAAACGGAAACAAGTGATGATGCTGTTGCTGTGGCTACGGCACATTCAATTAAACATTTGCCAATCACCAATTATGACTCTAATTTTGATTGATGGCCAAATAATTGCTCGTGATTTATGTATCATCCACACACACTCACTCACATCCACATCTAACGACAGACTTTAAAGCGAGCTGAAAAATATTATTAAAGGAAAAATATTATTGAAACCGAGACGCAGCTAGCCAATAAAGGATTACGGGGGGGGGGGGGTGGGTGGGGTTGATCCCCTTGTACTCGTCGCAGTAATGCCGTCGCCTGTCGTCAACAATGTGTGTGGCATTTTATGTTCAATGCAATGCAACACCGCCTCTCTGACATCGTTCTTTGTATTTCATTGAATTCTTTTTTGTTTGGATTTTATTCGAATAAATCCCGATTAATTCTTGCGTCGTTGTCTGTTTTTTTTTGTCGGCCGTTCGTTCGTTGGTTGGCTGGTTTAACTGTTGATTGCCCGCTTGTGTAATACTTTACAAGAGGGCATTGCATTGTGTTTTAATACCTGGACACAGATCGCTTCGCCCCGCTCTGCTGCTACATGTGGCACAAATGCATTCGGTTACGTGGCAATTTTCAACCCGTTGTTAATTCAAAAAATCCAATTAAATTTAATTCTTCTTGTGTATGGCTTAACTGCTTAAATACCAGTGGTTTTGAAAATACAGCACACAAATGAAACCAAAAGGAAAATGTTTAAGCTGCAGGGCATCGGGAGGGATGGGTCTATCTGGTCGACTGTTGGCACTACTGGCACTGTAAGGTGACATAAATGATGTTAATGCAGCGATAACATCAATGGTAGCATGTACAATTTTAGTTCCTGATAATTCGGAAAGTCCAATTGAAGCTCTTTGTACTAAGACCTTTCCAATGACAATAAATAAAACAATGTTATTTGTAACCATTTTTCAATTTCTTTATTGCATCATAGTGTCTGACATCCGTTTGTTGGAAATTATATAGCCAAATCTTTTCCAAAACTCGACAAATGAATTTTTCTCGCCATCTACGAATATTACATATCGAATCCTACAGCATTTTAAAAGTTTCAAAAAACCTAAAATATTGAAAAATTGCACTACAATAGGCCTTTTCAATTGGACTGATAAATAGAGTGTCTTGCAACTCGCTTCGCTTAGTTAACGACTCCACCATGCTGAACTTAGACTCCTCATTTTCTTGAGAATATATATATAGGGTGGACCATTTAAAATTTGAACTACCGATTACTTTGATTTTGAAAGGTAGAATAATATTCATTTGTATTATACCCTCGACCTCCTGGATGGGGGTATACTAACTTTGTCATTCCGTTTGTAACACCTTGAAATATCAACCTGAGACTCTATAAAGTATATATATTCTTGATCGTCATAAAATTATAAGACGATCTAGCCATGTCCGTCCGTCTGTTGAAAGCACGCTACCATCTAAACGAAAGGAGCTAGGACGCCCAAATTTTCTATAATGCGTCTTATAGTCGTAGATCGGCAGTGATTGAAACTGGGCGTAATCGGGAAAAAATCCCTCACAAGGACTAAAAATGCCCATAATAACCCCTAATATTTTAGAGTATTTAAGCAATTTTTTTCAATATGTCTGCTTGTACTTACTTGATATCAGCTATGCGCATTCCCCCTATAACAAAAACGTGCACCATAAAGTGATTTTTATTCGTAGGGGGTGAAATGGGGCAAAAAGGGATAAAAATGGTACATCTTAAAAGACAACTGCTAGAAACAGGAAATTCGGTGTGTACATTCCTCTAACTGAGTAGAGACATGATATAAAAGAATTTTTCCAAATTCGTACTTTTAAGGGGTAAAATTGGAATAGAGGGATAAAAATGGTACCAACCAAACGGCTGCACTAAAAATAATGCAATTCGGTGTACACATTCCTCTGATTGCGTAGACTTGTAAAATAAAAGAATTTTTCGAAATTCGTACTTTTTGGGGTTAAAATGGAAAAAGGGGATAAAAATATTACAAACCAAATGACCGCATCTAGATTCATGAAATTCGGAGTATACATTCCTCTGACTGCGTAGACACGAAAAATAAAAGAGTTTTTCCAAATCCGTACTTTCAAGGGATGCAATGGGTACGGGGGATAAAAATAGTACCAACTAAACGACTACAGCTAGAATGATCAAATTTGGTGTGTACATCCCTCTAATTGCGTACACACGTAAAATAAAGAGATTTTAGAAAGTCGTACTCTTAAGGGGGTAAAATAGGAAAAAGGGGATAAAAATGGTACCAACCAAATGGCCGCAGCTTGAATCATGGAATTCGTTGTATACATTCATCTGATTGAATAGACACGCAAACTAAACGATTTTTTCAAATTCGTACTTTTTACTTTTACGGCAAAAATTGGTTGAATCATGAAGTTAGGTTATCTTGCACTTATAATTATTTTAATAAAATGTTTGCGTTTTTTAATAGAAGCATGTACTGTGCTGGAGAGAAGAAGCGTTTATAATAGAAGACCGTCTTTGTCTAATTCCTCACTTGTTTGTTTTATAATTTAAGGCCTTCTGTTTGTATTTAATTAGACCCAGACTTCACCACACTTGGATTTTTGATTATTAAATTAGCTTATAAATTATCAACTGCTGAAATTCATTTAATGTTTGCGGTTATTAATGGATATTGCGTTGCTGAAATTTGAAGTCTACTATTTGTTATACCCTCCACCTCCAGGATGGGGGTATACTAACTTTGTCATTCCGTTTGTAACACCTTGAAATATTGACCTGAGACCCTACAAAGTATATATATTCTTGATCGTCATAAAATTCTAAGACGATCTAGCCATGTCCGTCCGTCCGTCTGTTGAAAACACGCTAGCATCTAAACGAAAGGAGCTATAACGTTCAAATTTTCCATAAATGCGTCTTGTAGTCGTAGATCGGTTGGGATTGATACGGGGCGAAATCGGCCCAAAGGGAAAATTTTTTCCCTCACAAGGACTAAAAATACCCATAATAATCCCTAATATTTTAGCGTATTTAAGCATGTTTTATTAATATGTCTGTTTATATTTGCTTGATATTTGGTATGCTCAATCCCCTTATAGCAAAAACGTGCACCATAAAGTGATTCTTATTTGTAGGGGGTGAAATGGGGCAAAAAAGCGATAAAAATGGTACATATTAGACGACAACAGCTAGAAACACGACATTCGGTGTATACATTCCTCTAATTGAGTAGATACACAATATAAAAGTATTTTTCCAAATTCGTACTTTTAAGGGGTAAAATGGGAATAGAGGGATAAAAGTGGTACAAACCAAACGGCTGTACCTAGAATAATAAAATTCGGTATATAGACCGTAAAATACACAGATTTTTCAAAATTCGTACTTTTTGGGGTTAAAATGAAAAAGTGGATAAAAATAGTACCAATCAAATGACCGCAGCTAGAGTCATGCAATTCGGAGTAATCATTCCTCTGACTGCGTAGACACGGAAAATAAACGGATTTTTCGAAATTCGTACTTTCAAGGGATACAATGGTACAGAGGGATTAAAATAGTAGCAACTAAACGACAACAGTTAGAATGATGAAATTCTAATTGCGTAGAAACGTCAAGGGGGGACAAATGGTACCAACCAAATGGGCGCAGCTGGAATCATGGAATTCAGTGTATACATTCCTCTGACTGTATAGACACGCAAAATAATAAGCTTTTTTCCAAATTCGTAATTTTTCTTTTACGGCAAAAATTGGTTATTTTGCACTATGTACGTCTGATAATGGATTTTCAAAATTTGTACTTTTGGAATTAATATATAGTGGAAATACAACCAACTTTACTATCTACCAATATTTATGGCATTTAAGCTTATTGAAAATATAAATATAAGAATGTTTATTTTTTGATTTGAAATAACTAATGGCTTGAAATTATTAAAATATTATATTTATTTATAAAATTATTTTTTCAATATTTGTATTTGTTTTGGTTAAATGGCTATATTAAAAAATTTATATTTTCCTGTAATATTACTGCACTTCTACGAAAACCGACAACCTCTGTGGAATGCAATCCATGGTGGAGGGTATATAAAGTTCGGCCCGGCCGAACTTAACGCCGTTTTTACTTGTTTTGTTTTTAGGACTTTCCAATTTTTTAATATGTGAGCATATCTTTAGAAAGGTCTACCATGCAATGATGATCATACGAAGTGCAAAGTTGCATTCATGTTTTATTTACTTTTTTTATTATTATTATTTTACGTTCATTTTACTTCTGGGAGCAATGATGCAAGTGCTCGTTTATGTCAAAATATTTATGACAAATGAAAGAATAGATAATAAAATTAGTTTAGTGCAAAATGTGTTGATTTGTTTTCACTGACCGTTCTAGTGTCTCATATCATGTAACATACAGAAATGTATGTCACATCACGTAATGTCATGTTCACATTCAAGGTTGTAAAAAATAAAAAACTCTCCATCTTGTAAAACAAACTAAAAATATTCCATATCATTTAAAAAACAAAGTTTTAACAAAAAAGTCCGACGCAATTCGCCTTTTGGTAAGGAATGAAAAAAATTATACTTTTGTCACGTCACCGTCTTTAGTAGCTAATATTTTAGGACAATGTAGTTCAATTGTCTTCTATTTTTAGTAATTATAGAGCCTCTTACGTTGTACACAAATATATATAGAAATAAAACTAATTTCAGTTTTTCATTGTTTTTCAACCCTTTGAAACGAACAACTGTCACGTATGTGACCATGGAAATGCCCATATATAAAAACTAAATAAAAATAATATTTTTAAAATTTAGAAAAATATCACTCCTCAGCTATTCAAAAAGGAAAAAAGATTCAATTCCGTTTAAAAATGTATTTTTGAACAATATTTTCCTTCAACTACTCACGAAAGAAACTAAAAATGTTATACACAAAACCCCCACTCTTTGGAGCCCTAAAAACTATTTCTACGAACAAAATCTTTAGGAATTTTTCTTTGACAACCCATGGGACATATCGTCGGATTTGGAGAAAAACACACTTTTAAAGATTCGCGTTTTCATTTATTTATTTTGTATACACTCCACGAGAGTCCCATAGGAAACGAGATAGACCCATTGTTAATTATACCGATCGTCTTAGAATCACTTTCTGAGTCGATTTAGCAATGTCCGTCTGTCTGTCTGTCTGTCCGTCCGTCCATCTATTCTTCTAATCACGATACAGGTCGCAATTGTAGACAGAACCAAATGAAACTTTGCACAACGATGTTTTTCGGGATAAGGACGAACGCTATTTAATTTGAAGAAAATCGGTTCAGATTTAGATATAGCCCCCATACGAATTTCACTCCCGACTCTTTTCACTCTAGATACCACATATTACAACAGATTTTCTTTAAAATTGGCAAAACATCTTATATTGTAACTAGAAACACCTGTGGTAAAAATGTGTTAGATCGGTTCAGATTTATATATAGCTCCCATACAAATTTCTCTCCCGATTTGACTTTTTCCGCTCTAGAGACTACATAATGTATCAGGTTGTCTTCAGATTTGGTAAAACATCTTATATTTCCACTAGAAACACCCATGGTGAATATCGGTCAGATCGGTTCAGATTTATATATAGCTCCCATACAAATTTCGCTCCTGACTTGACTTTTTCCGCTCTAGAAACCACATATTGTATCAGATTGTCTTCAGATTTGGCAAAACATCTTATATTTAAACTAAGAACATCTATGGTGAAAATAGGTCAAATCGGTTCAGATGTGGCTTTTAAAGCGGCAAAAGTCAAATCGGGAGCGCCATTTGTATGGGGGCTATATCTACCCCCATACAAATGTCGTTCCCGATTTGACATTTTCCTCTGTATAAACCACATATTGTACTCGATTTTCTTTAAATTTGGCACAACATCTTATAATCTTACTAGAAACACCTATGCAGAAATTGGGTAAGATCGGTTCAGATTTAGATATAGCCCCCATATAAATGGCGCTCCCGATTTGACTTTTGCCGCTTTAAAAGCCACATATTGTGCTCGATTGTCTTTAAATTTCGCACAACATCTTATAATCTAACTATACAAAACTATGGTGAAAGTGGGTAAGATCGGTTCAGATTTAAATATAGCCCAAATTTAAATGTTGCTCCCATAAGTTTAACCGATTTTGGCCAAACTATACATTTTATATTTCACCTATTTCGTTACAGGTTTCAATATATCCTCATACAAATGTCCTTTCCGATATAAAATTTTTTGTCAAACACATACATTTACCGGATACAAAAAACCTTCCCGTTTTCACTTTTTCACCGAATTGAATTGTATTCGGATTGAAAGTGGAGTGTATCATAGAGTCGGCCCCGCCCGACTTTAGCCTTTCCTTACTGGTTTATTTATTACAATTAAAATTGTGATAAAATTATTACAATAACTAAACTTATTACACTAGCTACTAAGGCCCTCATGTATTTATATGGATCAGGATCACCTTTAACACAAAATATTTCGAAAATAGGAAAATTGTGATTACATATTTCCCGACAGTGGTGAGATACAAAAATTAAAACTAATAAACTCTTAAAAATATTAAACCAACGATATTTGTCCCATCTGAAATTTTCTTCTTTATAACACCGCGCGACAGAAACTAGAGATAATATGTAGTAAAACTTTATATTCAGTTTTTCATTTGGTGATCTTTTCCCCTTTTACAGGACTTTTAATTTCCAATGGATATATTTGTCTTAAAAATTTATTTTCATACATTTGAGAGTCATATACTATCGATATGGGCACCAAATGAAAGAGAACAATGTCTGTTAAAAATATTAAAAATTGCAGACCTTTATCTGTATTAGTTTAGTATTAACACCAATTTAAAATTAGCCCCTTAATTAGTAAAATATAAATAAACTAAATAAAAAAGTTTTTTTAATACTAAACTAATACAGGCAGAAGCATCATATTTAGAGTATTTTTAACAGTTATTCTTCTCTTCTCTTTTCTTTGATGAAGAATGAAAATAAATTATTTAAATATCTATATCCAAATGAAAAATTGAGTATACACGATCTCTAGTTTTACATGTAAAGAGTGATTTTTTTGAGGTTAGGATTTTCATGCATTAGTATTTGACAGATCACAGACATGGTGTCAAAGAGAAAGATGCTCAGTATGCTTTGACATTTCATCATGAATAGACTTACTAACGAGCAACGCTTGCAAATCATTGAATTTTATTACCAAAATCAGTGTTCGGTTCGAAATGTGTTTCGCGCTTTACGTCCGATTTATGGTCTACATAATCGACCAAGTGAGCAAACAATTAATGCGATTGTGACCAAGTTTCGCACTCAGTTTACTTTATTGGACATTAAACCAACCACACGAATGCGTACAGTGCGTACAGAAGAGAATATTGCGTCTGTTTCTGAGAGTGTTGCTGAAGACCGTGAAATGTCGATTCGTCGCCGTTCGCAGCAATTGGGTTTGTGTTATTCGACCACATGGAAGATTTTACGCAAAGATCTTGGTGTAAAACCGTATAAAATACAGCTCGTGCAAGAACTGAAGCCAAACGATCTGCCACAACGTCGAATTTTCAGTGAATGGGCCCTAGAAAAGTTGGCAGAAAATCCGCTTTTTTATCGACAAATTTTGTTCAGCGATGAGGCTCATTTCTGGTTGAATGGCTACGTAAATAAACAAAATTGCCGCATTTGGAGTGAAGAGCAACCAGAAGCCGTTCAAGAACTGCCCATGCATCCCGAAAAATGCACTGTTTGGTGTGGTTTGTACGCTGGTGGAATCATTGGACCGTATTTTTTCAAAGATGCTGTTGGACGCAACGTTACGGTGAATGGCGATCGCTATCGTTCGATGCTAACAAACTTTTTGTTGCCAAAAATGGAAGAACTGAACTTGGTTGACATGTGGTTTCAACAAGATGGCGCTACATGCCACACAGCTCGCGATTCTATGGCCATTTTGAGGGAAAACTTCGGAGAACAATTCATCTCAAGAAATGGACCGGTAAGTTGGCCACCAAGATCATGCGATTTGACGCCTTTAGACTATTTTTGTGGGGCTACGTCAAGTCTAAAGTCTACAGAAATAAGCCAGCAACTATTCCAGCTTTGGAAGACAACATTTCCGAAGAAATTCGGGCTATTCCGGCCGAAATGCTCGAAAAAGTTGCCCAAAATTGGACTTTCCGAATGGACCACCTAAGACGCAGCCGCGGTCAACATTTAAATGAAATTATCTTCAAAAAGTAAATGTCATGGACCAATCTAACGTTTCAAATAAAGAACCGATGAGATTTTGCAAATTTTATGCGTTTTTTTTTTTAAAAAAGTTATCAAGCTCTTAAAAAATCACCCTGTATATTGTCTATCTCAGGTCCAATAAAATAAATGTAAAATTGTCGCAATTGTCCTACATACAAAGCGGATCCCTAAAAACTATTTCCATGAACAAATATTTAAGAAGAACGAGTAAGTAGGCGTTATGTGCGACCGGGCCGAATATTATATACCCTACACCATGGAGTGCATTTCACAATACTAACGGCAGATTAGAGTCTGTCGACTTTACTACGTATACACCGAATTTCACTATTCTTACTGCAGCCGTTTATTTGGTAGCATTTTTATGCCCATTCGTCCCATTTTACTTTTAGGCGTAAAAATTCAAATTTCGACAAATTCTTTTTTGTTTCACTTCTTCACAGTCAGATGAATCTATACACCGAGTTTGTATCCCTCTTTTCCAATTGCATCCCTTAAAAGTACGAATTTTTAAAAATGTATCTACTTTACGTATCTACGCAATTAGAGAGATGTACATTCCAAATTTCATGTTTCTAGCTATCGTCGTATTATTGGTACTATTCTTATCCCCTTTTTGTCCCATTTCGCCCGCTAAAACTTTGAGTTTCCATGTTTATTTAAACTAGAAAAACCTATTATGAAAATTCAGGTTTTGTTGCAGCCCTCCTATTTTCACTGACATTTTAGCCATCCAGATTTGGTAATAAAACCAAAAGTATTATATATTCGGCTCCGCCCGATTTTAGCCTTTGCTTACTTGTTTTATACGAATATCTTCACAAGATTTTTAAAAACTTCAAGAAACTTTGCAGAGATTTTTTAACGCCAGAAAAAATTTCAAAAAGCGTAAAAAAACTCACCCCAGTGTACACTCACCCATATGCCAATAAAATCTTAAACTCTCACGAAATTTAATTTCCCCGTCACAAACGATATTATAATTTCGCAAACCAGTGTGGTAATCAGTTGTGGACACTAAACTCGATCATGTCTGGCTATTAGTGTTAATCGCAAACAAATGTATGTAAATTATTTTTTTTTGCGGCGACAAAATGTTAATGGGCGAGCGGCTGCAAAAATTCCACGTGAAATAAGTCTGTCAACCTCAGCAGTTCAGCTGAAGCATGAGCTTTATTGAGTCATTTGTCGATAAATTGACATCGATAT
The DNA here is from genome assembly GCA_947397865.1 of Polietes domitor. Classification (NCBI taxonomy): domain Eukaryota; kingdom Metazoa; phylum Arthropoda; class Insecta; order Diptera; family Muscidae; genus Polietes; species Polietes domitor. The sequence goes on along the minus strand of OX377621.1, from coordinate 55,580,255 downwards.
GAGGGTTCTGATTCGGAGGAGGAAAATCGGAATTTACAAGCATCTGTAGGCACTAGTGTGGCCCAACATGTGGAGAAAATAAAAAGTACCCAAACCTTTAAAAAATACATTTGCTTATTTTCATAATTTAATTGAGTTGGGATAGGTTACGATATTATTCGACATACGACACTAAATAGTGTTACTAATTTATACACTTATGGTCCAGGTGCATCGCCATCCCACATTTGTCAACTGATATATTTTAAAAAACATTCACATACTCGCATACGTTCGCACCAACCTAATGTGCACGTGTCTTCGAAATAAGAAAAACCGAAAGTATTCTTCAGGAAAAGAGAATGTTATTGGGAAAAGGGATAAGTCAGGTCAGACTTGGTAAATGTTTTTAGTGCAAAGAACACGCAACTGTGCTACACATGTGGCGCAATCAAAGATTTTTATTGGCCACAAAAATGAGTGCGTCAGTAACATAACGGAAGTCGATAAACGTGCTTAGCAACTGCCAGGATAAAATGTGCACAGTGGTTCAGACAATTTAAATCAGATGAATTCTATGAAATACCATGAAATTTTCGAATGTCGTGAGATTTTGATGAGTGAGTTTGGTATTACAATATTTAATATTGGACGAATAAAATTTCAAAATATTAAAAACTGCGGAAAAACTCTGTATAATAGTTGTTAGGTTTTGCCAAACAAAAAAAAAAATATTTTTTTTGCAGAAAAGTATTAAAATAATATTTGAAAAATATGTCTCGTTTTTAATTTCCTGTGTACACTATGTAAATATCTCATTGGAATCGCACGTTATTTCCGAGATATCGGGAATTTAACGTTAATTACACCCTTCACTAGGGTATTATGTAGGGTATCCAACCAATTAAATTTTATTCGATTAATCGAATAACTTTCTTCAAATATTTGTTCGAATAATCAAAAAAAAACATGATTTTCGAATAACGAATAATTCGAATAAATTTACCCAAATAATCGATAAGATTTGCATAAAATTATGAAATCAATTTAGAATAATTCTTTGGCTTTATTTGGCTATTATTTTCAATATTTAACAAAGGAATTGTGGACAGATTGGTTTAGGTATGCTCGGCGATGTTCAAGAATTAATTCATTAATTTAAAGGAAATCCAGATACATACATAAAGAAGATATATGTTGCGATTATTATTAACTGTACTTTTTCAAACTATAATCTCAAATTTGATGTGTTATTTTCGTCGACTAAATGCGTTGAATTCAAAAAAAATCACAACATTTTCTGAATTTCAAATTAAAACCTCCAAATAAAGTCATTTATGTCTAAATCGTTCAAAAATATAACATGATCAATTTTTCGGAATAATGTAGATTTAGGATATTGGCGTTTTTGCAAGATTATGTTGTACTACGTTATTGAAGAATACGTTTGCCAACATTGAAATATCATTTGCACATAAATATGAAAAAGTACTGACTAACATTGAATCACATTTTCTTGCCTATATAGCTATTGTTAATTACGCTTTATGATTAATCGGTTAATCGAATAACACTTGAGGTCATTATTCGATTAATTGGAAATTCGGTCTTTTCAAATAAACGATTAATCGAATAATTTAAAATTACGAATAATTAGATACCCTAGTAAAGGGCGATTTTTTAGCTATTATCTTTTTGCCAACACTGGTTTAAACAGCTGATGCACGTTTCGTGTTTTGTTTCACTGTCAAACATCTTCAGTTTGGTCTATAATTTAACCATGAATCGTCTTACAAACGAACAACACTTGCATATTATTGAATTGTATTATCAAAATGCGTGCTCTGTTAAGAAAGTTCATCGCGCGCTTCCATTTTATGGTCAGTTTAATCGACCCACTGAAGCGGCTATTCGGGCTATTGTGACTAAATTTCGCACCAAATTTACATTGTTGGACATTAAACCACCAACACGCTTACGTAGAGTGCGAACTGAAGAAAATATCGCAGCTCTATCGGCCAGTGTTAATGATGACCATCAATTATCGATTCGTCGCCGTTCGCAGCAATTGGGCCTCTGTTACTCAGAAACGTGGAAATGCCAAAGTTGGACTAAGCGGATGGACCATTTGGGGCGCAAACAAGGTCAACATTTGCATGAAATAATCTTCAAACATTAAATTATATGGACCGAACTATCGATTCAAATAAAGATTTAATGCATTTTTCTGAATTTTATGTGTTTTTTGAAAAACTTGCCTATAGCTTTGAAAAAATCACCCTTTATTATGTCTTTGTGCATTTTGTTGTAACACCCAAAAGGAAACGAGTTAGATCCATCGTTTATTATACAGATCGGCTTACAATCACTTTCTGAGTCCGTCTGTCTATCCGTCCATATATTCTTGTAATCAAAGTACAGGTCGCAATTATTAGCCGTTTCTTACGAAAATTGGCTGTATTAAATTTTGCGGACCAAGGACGCTATTTAATTTGAAGAAATCGGTTCAGATTTAGATATAGCCATCATACAAATATCGCTCCCCATTTGACTTTTGTACTCTCGAAATCATATATTTCGACAGATTTTCTTCAAACTTCATACAACAACTTATGTGTGAACTAGAAACATCTCTGGTGAAAATGAAATAAATATCTGAACCGATTTTCGGCACAACAACTCAAATTCCAACTAAAACATCTGTGGTGATCGGTTCAGATTTTATATAGCTGTCATACAAATATCGCAAATTATTTGACTGTTTCTTCTCTAGAAACCACATATTTAAACGGATTTTGTTCAAATATATATTACAACTACAATCATCTGTGGTGCAAGAGGGTTAGATCGGTTCAGATTTTCATACATATACAAATTTATAATAATACATAATTCAATTTGATCAAATTTGGCACAAGGCATTATATTGCACATAGAAACATCTATTGTGAAAGTGTACATTTTTCGCTCCCGATTTGACGTTTTCCGCTCTCGAAACCATATATTTTGAGAGATTTTCTTCAAATTTGGCACAACACATTATATTTGAACTAGAAATATCTGTGGTGAAAATGAGTCGAATCGGTTCAGATTTAAATATAGCTTCCATGCATATGTTACTTTCCGTTTGAAAATTTCTGCTCTAATAACTACATAAATTAACCGATTTTGATCATATTTGGCACAATACCTTATATTTTAAAAACATCTGTAATGAAAATGGGTCAAATCGGTTCAGATTTATATATAGGTTTCATACAAATGTCTTCTTTTTCTGCTTTAGAAAACACATATTTTAACAGATTTTGATCAGAACAAGTTATATTTGACCTAGAAATATACATTGTGATAGAGGGTATCATTGATGATATAGGACACTTTCCAAAATCCTCACCTAATTGAATTGCAGTGGCGTAAAAGTGAAGCTATCATATAGTTGACCTCGCCCGACTTTAACATTTTCTTACTTGTTTTAATTTGATGACAATTTTCATATGATGAAAATTGGTGAACGATTTTGCTATGTATCAACTTTATCACTTTTAAAGTTTGCATATTTTAAGGAAAAGTTTTCATATTTTCCAGGAGAATTATTCATTTTTACAATAAAAATTAAAATTTTTTATATGTAAAATCCTTGAAAAACTTCTACAAAATAGAGAGAGGTTGAGAGAATCTCACATTTGTACTCTGCGGAATATTTCTGTTTTTTCTTCTTGTTTTCTTTATTTACTTAGTTTCTCTTTAATTTCATTCAATGCTAAATACCCGTATGTGTGATTGTATTGTAATCAGGTAACATTTGAAATATATTTAAAAAAGAAACGCTTTCGTCGTCGTTTATAAAAACCACAATAATCATCATTTCGAGTATCATTTAACCGGAATTGTGTAACAAAGCAAGACGTCGTCGGCAGCCTACACTCATCCCCTTGAAAGTCGCTCATCATTCAACAGGATGCGTGGAATAATTTGTATCATTTTTGTCGTTTGTATTTTACAACATCTCTGCTGGGCACATCCCCTAGATGACGGCGGCTCGGGCAATGAACTAGGCAATCAAGAAAATCATGCAGACACAGCGAGATCGGAACCGGCTGGTGGAGGTAACGAGGAGGGATCCAACGCCAATGAAGTCTCTAATGGTGCTAGAATACCACACTTAAGTGGACTGGGATAACATTTTGCTGGGCGGAATAATTGCCAAATACTGTGGATATATTGTTAACATAACTGATTGTTGTGAACTTAATTTACTTCCCTTCTTGTAGTTATGTGCATCTATTCAGGTCTTTAATAAATAAAATATAACTTTCGTGCAAATCACTTCCAAAGACTATTGACGTGGTATATTTGCACTCTTACTTTGTGAATATTAATAATTTTTATCTAGGTAAACGCAATTACTTGCCGCCAGGCCATTTTTATACCCTCCACCTCCAGGATGGGGGTATACTAACTTTCTCATTCCGTTTGTAACACCTTGAAATATCGACCTGAGACCTTATTAAAGTATATATATTCTTGATCGTCATAAAATTCTGAGACGATCTAGCCATGTCCATCCGTCCGTCTGTTGAAAGCACGCAAGCATATAAGCGAAGGGAGCTAGGACGCCCAAATTTTCCATAAATGCTTCTTATAGTCGTAGATCGGTTGGGATTGATACTGAGCGAAATCGGCACAAAGGGAAAAATGTTTCCCTCACAAGGACTAACAATATCCATAATAACCCCCAATATTTTAAAGTATTAAGGCCTATTTTTTCAATATCTCTGCTTGTGCTTCCTTGATATTGGGTATACGCATTCCCTCTATAACAAGTGATTTTTATTCGTAGGGGGTGAAATGGGGGAGAAAGGGATAAAAATGGTACCTATTAAATGAAAGCTAGAAACACCAAATCCGGTGTGTACATTCCTCTAACTGAGTAGAGACATAATATAAAAGTATTTTTTCCAAATTCGTACTTTTAAGGGGTAAAATGGGAAAAGAGGGTTAAAATTGGTACCAAACAAACGGCTGCACTTAGAATAATGAAATTCGGTGTATACATTCCTCTGATGAAATCGTAAAATCGTACCATTTGGGGTTAAAATGGAAAAAATGGGATAGAAATAGTACCAACCAAATGACCGGAGCTACATATATATATTTGACTTGAACTAGTCATTCTTAGTTGAAATACAATATAATCTGCAAAATTAAAAAAAAATCTGATGTAAATTGTGCGTCCTTGAAGGGTGAATTAAAATGGTGCCATTTGTAAGGGCGCTACATTAAAAAGTGGTTTCATATAGATCAATTTCAAAGTAGGTATTCTTATGTGAAATATGACATGATAAATTATATCGAGATCTAATGTGGGTTCTAGAGATGTAATCGACTAGAATAGGGGCCCAATTTGTATGGGGGTTATACCAAAATATGGACCCATATATTTGACTTTCATAATATGTCTTCTTAGTTGAAATATAATATCAAATACAAAATTCGATAAACTTGCGATGTAAATTGTGGGTCCTAGAGGGGTAATAATCAAAATGGGGCCATTTATAAGGGCGCTACATTAAAAAGTGGGCCCATATAGATCACTTTCAAAGTAGGTATTCTTAGTATGAAATAGGAATATAATATAATCTGCAAAATTTGAAAAACTTCAGATGTTAAATGTGGGTCCTAGAGAGGTAATGATTCAAATGGGGGCACACTTGTAAGGGCGCTACAGTAAAAAGTGAGCCTTTACAGATCGCTTTCAAAATAGGTATTCTTAATTGAAATATAACATGATCTGCAAAATTTTATCAAGATCCAATGTAAGATGTGGGTTCTAGAGCGATAATAGTGTCAACTGGGGGCCCATTTGTATGGGGGCTATACCACCTATATAGCTGGTTTTCAAAATACGTGTTTCTAGTATAAATGTAACATTGTGTGGGAAATTTGATCAAGATCCAATGTAAAATGTGCATTTTAGAGCAGTAATATTGTAAATAGGAGGTACATTTGTATGGGGCTATATCAAAACATGGACCCATGTGGTCCACTTTCCCGTGATCTGTTTCTAGTTCAAATATAACACGATCCTGAAAATTTGGTCATGATCCCATGTAAAATATGTATTCTAGAGCAGTAATAAAGGGTGTTTTTTATTGGGGCATAGAACTTTAATTTGGCATCACTTTTTTAACTGGCGGCCATTTTGTCAGCTGCAAATCGTGCAAATTTATTTCGAAAGTAATGGTTCAGTTCGCGAAGTTCACCGCAAGCTCCGTCCATTTTATGGTCGACATAATCGTCCATCAGAGCAAATTAATTAGGTTAACCATGGATCGTTTTCGCACTACGTTTACTCTATGTGATAATACGCATCCGCAGAGACGTCGAACAGTGCGCACCGAAGAAACAATTGCCGCTGTAGAGCAAAGGACCCGAATGAATCGATTCGCCATCGTGCACAGCAATTGGAGCTGCACAGCAATTGGAGAAAGTGGTTGAAAATTGGACCTGTAGAATTGGCTATATTCGAGCCAGCCGCGGCGGCCACATGCCCGAAATCATATTTAAACATTAATGGCATAAAATTATCCTTCCAATAAAGCCAAATTGATGGACATTAAAACGATTTTCTTGTGTTTTATTTCAATTCGAAGTTCTATACCTCAATAAAAAACACCCTATAGTATAAATTATAGGGATATTTGTATGGAGGCTATCTCTAATCTGAACCGATTTTCTCCAAAGTCAATACCAATTGTCCTTGGCCAAAAAAGTAACTCCTGCCAAATTTCATGACAATAGGACCACAATTGCGACCTGCAGAGTGCGAACAAGCTTAGACGGACAGCAGAAGGACGGACAGTCAGACGTAGTTAAATCGATTCAACTGGTGATTCTAAGCCGATCCGTATACTTAAAGGTGGGTCTAGCTCAATTATTTCTTGGTGTTACAAACATTTGGCGCGAAACTAACTTATAATACCCTAGTCCCCGAAGTGGTGTAGGGTATAAAAATTAATGTTATTCTACCCTTCAAAGTCAAAGTAATCGCTAACTCAATTTTTTCCAAAAATTTTGCTTATTTTGTATTTGTTGTTCTACTTGTTTCGCATGCAATTGAGCTCAGTTTCAAACATTTTGAAAAGATCAATAAAAATTGATTTGACTTGAAATTCAAAAATGCATTTTCTTCTTCCTTGTAAGTCGAAGAAAATTATTATAATTCAAATTTACATTTTGGGCATCGAATGTTATTCAAATTTAGTGCGATTTTTGATTCATCCGATGGAGCTGTTGAATTTGTGCAAACAATACACAAAAGTTCCTTCCTTAATTGAAGACGTAATAAAAACAAGCATTGTCAAATTGAATTTATGTAAATAAATTTTTAATAGAAACCAGATGGTCATATCAGTTCCTCGCATTTTTAATTTTTGTTTACATTTTTGGTATAATTTAAAATTTTAATACGAAAAAACTGGTTTGAAATTTCAAATTTTTACCAAAACATTTTTGGCCTATACCGGCTTCAGGAAACTGACAAAATACTAATTTGTTTATAGTCGATCAGTCTCATTATATCCATCGAATTGTGCTCGTTATTATAAATTACGAGGCGGTGCAAGATGTTTCGCGCACGGCTATCTTCCATATATACATTTCAAGTAGTCGACTATTAAAGAAACGGTGGAAAACGACCTGAATGTTACCGTCTGCGGGAGCAGTATAGAACCATGATTGCCTATTACTTCGTTCTCTAATAGACGTATTGAAGGAAACATTGGTGAACGTGCCACTCAATTTTCCACAGTGTTGTGTGATTAAACGCCTCTATATTATATATATATTAGGATGGGTCACGAAAATAAATTGCTGCGGTCACCCCCCAGAAATGAAGATTGGATTGTTTAATGATGATCTAAGAAATATTTCGTCACTGGATCAAGCCATCTGTGAGCTAAACACTTATGAAAACACCTCTAATAATCATGTTGTCCCGTGTAATTTCTTTAGCAGTATTTTTGTCCAATTTTTTCTGAATTAATACACCCTTGCAAGCTCTTAAAAAAATTATTCTTGTCATAGAATAACTCATTGGTAGATTTATTGGACGATTATATTGATTTTTCGTGGGTTTTCAAGGTGACAGCTAAAAACTCATATTTCTTGGAAACATTTTGTAAGATGTATAATGAAAAATAAATAGAAGGAATCAGTCAACCTTTCAAATGATAAATATCGGAGGAAAACTGACGTCACTGATTCCGTTTTTGTGAAATAATTTAATGCAGGAGATCAATTTTTAGAGCCAAAATACAACCACCAAATACGAAAAAGTTTTGAGTTATCACTGTGGAAATCAGCAAAATATAGTATTTTTTCCAATAATTGGACCAATAAGTTACTCTAATACAAGAATCACATATATTTATATTATTTTACCGGTATATTATTTTACCGGTGGTGAAAATAGGCTATACAATTTTTTGATATTTTCAGTGGACGTGGCACCTCCCACACAAATTGGGGATTTATTCGTTTTTATACACTCCACGAGAGTATTATGGCTTTGTGCATTTGTTTGTACCACCCAAAAGGAAGCGAGATAGACCAATTGTTAATTATACCGATCAACTTAGAATCACTTTTTGAATCGATTTAGCAATTTCCGTCTGTCCATCTATTGTTGTAATTAAATTACAGGTCGCAATTATAGTCTGATCTTAACAAAAATTGGCACAAGTAAGTTTTGTGGATCAAGGACGAACGCTATTTAATTTGAGGCATATCGGTTCAGATTTAGATATAGCCCCCATACAAATCTCGCTCCCGATTTTACATTTTCCGCTCTACAAACCACATATTGAGCCCGATTTTCTTTAAATTTGACACAACATCTTATAATCGAACTAGACACATATATGCAGAAATTAGGTAAGATCGGTTCAGATTTAGATATAGCCCCCATACAAATGTCGCTCCCGATTTGACATTTTCCGCTCTAGAAACGACATATTGATCCCGATTTTCTTTAAACATGGCAAAACATCTTATAATCCAACTGTAAACACCTATGCAGAAAATGGGTAAGATCGGTTCAGATTTAGATATAGCCCTCATACAAATGTCGGTCCCGATTTGACATTTTCCGCTCTAGAAACCACATAATGTACCCGATTTTCTTTAAATTTAGCACATCATCTTATAGTCCAACTACAAACACCTATGCAGAAAGTGGGTAAGATCGATTCAGATTTAGATAAAGCCCCCATACAAAAGTCGCTCCCGATTTGACATTTTCTGCTCTAGAAACCACATATTGAGCCCGATTGTCTTTAAATTTGACACAACATCTTATAATCGAACTAGACACATATATGCAGAAATTAAGTAAGATCGGTTCAGATTTAGATATAGCCCCCATACAAATGTCGCTCCCGATTTGACATTTTCCGCTCTAGAAACCACATAATGTACCCGAAATTCTTTAAATTTGGCACAACATCTCATAATCTAACTAGAAACACTTATTGTGAAAGTGGGCTAGATCGGTTCAGATTTAGATATAGCCTCAGTACAAATGTTGCTCCCAACTGTTTAACCGATTTTGCACAATCTATACATATTATATTTCACCTATTTCGTTCGGGGTTTAAATATACCCCCATACAAATATCCTTTCCGATTTAACATTTTTTGTCAAACACATACATTTACAGGATACAAAAATCCTTCCCGTCTTCACTTTATTACCGAATTGAATTGTATTCGGATTGAAAGTGGAGTGTATCATATAGTCGGCCCCGCCCAACTTTAGCCTTTCCTTACTTGTTTATAAATTAGCATATGCTGAATACTGTTGCAGCTAGAGTCTTGAATTTTTGTGAAAGTTCACTAATTACACTGTCCAACAGCATTTTTGGAACAGAATAGCGACCCTATAATTCTGAAAGGGTATGTTGAGTAGATCATTTTTGTAGAACAAATTTATGGTCCAGCACGTATGAATTTTCTTTTACAGTGGGTCAAAGTTTTCATTTTTTGGTCGAAGGGAGCATTATACTATATGAAAAAAATGCTGTAAGTTAATGTCTGAGAGAATTCTTATGGTCAGAGTTGTATTGTGGAATTGTATGAGGATTATTTTTGTGGAAGATCTTAACCCTCTAACTGGTCTCTTTATGGATCAAATTGACCCTTTTTTCGAGAAAATCGAAAAATATCCTTTAAAAAAGGACATTTAAGGATTAAAATATTCTACAAAAATGTTTGTCGGAAAATTTCAGTGGGGGTCACCAAAGACATCATTGTTGTAAATAAAGCTTTACGATTAATTGGCAAAATTACACGCCAACTTCTATAATAAATTATAATTTTGTTTTAATAGTGGTTTATTATAGTATGTACATATTTATTTTTTTGCTTCACTGGAACACCTTCACAGCGCACTTCTGGTAAAATGACATTATTTGTTGCTTCGTATGTCATTATCGCGTAGTGCCTTTGGCTTCCACCAAATTTGTAATTTACGCAGAAATAGCATGTATCTGATTTGTGATCTTCAGGTTCAATCCATGTCATAGGCGCAGAAAATGGTAGCGCCATAGTACCGCCTTTGTACCAGGTCAAAGACCACTTTCGCAAGTAGTACATACAGTTTTTGGTATCCAAGCTTCAGGAAAAAATCGTATTCCAAAGAAAAGAAAATATGGTTCTTCAATTGTAGGGAATATCTTTCTTCTGCTTTGATGGTGCGTAAAATGTCCACAAATAAAACAAAACCAATCTCTTAATTTTCAAACAGAATCCGCCATCCTTATTTAAGCTTTAATTTTTCTTTTTTTTTTATATTAATTTTAGTAAAAATCACACCCGATATGTACTGCTTAGTAGCTCAATTATACTTGATTTTTTTTCTTTTATTTTTTATTATTAATTTTAATAAATATCTCACCCGATTTGTAAGTCACAACTGACTAGACGCGAGAACTCAGTGTTCGGCCCGGCCTAACTTGACGCCGTTTTCACCTGTTTTGTATATGTTGGCGTGTAATTTTGCTAATTAATCGTAAAGAGCTTTATTTACAACAATGGTGTCTTTGGTGACTGACCCCCACAGAAATTTTCCGGCAAACATTTTCGTAGAATATTTTAATCCTTAAATGTCCTTTTTAAAGGATATTTTTTGATTTTCTCGAAAAAAGGGTCAAATTGACCCATAAAGAGACCAATTAGAGGGTTAAGATCTTCCACAAAAATAATCCTCATACAATTCCACAATACAATTCTGACCATAAGAATTCTCTCAGACATTAACTTACAGCATTTTTTTCATATAGTATAATGCTCCCTTCGACCAAAAAATGAAAACTTTGACCCACTGTAAAATAAAACTCAGACGTGCTGGACCATAAGTTTGTTCTACAAAAATGATCTACTCATAATACCCTTTCAGAATTATGGTGTCGCTATTCTGTTCCATTCAAAAAGTCTTAATTTGTTGGACAGTGTTATTAGTCTGTACAGATGTTCCAAAAATGGGCGGTATTGGAAAAGTGGGCGTGGCACCTCCCAAACGAAGTTTAAACCAATTTTCGAATATATTCCGTTCTATGACAGATACAACACTGACATTTTGACTGAGTGCATCCAGCATCAATGTGCGTAGCTGTGCCAAACATGGGCGGTATTGGGAAGTGGGCGTGGCACCTCTCATACGAAGTTAAACCCTATTATTGCATGTTGTCAGTTCTATGGCACCTAGAGTGCTGAAATTTTATACAAGTGCATCTAGCATCAATGTGCGTAGTTGTGACAAAAATGGATGGTATTGGAAAAGTGGGCGTGGGACCTCCCACACAAAGTTAAAACCTATTATTGAATATATTCAGTTTTATAACAGCTACAATACTGAATTTTTGTGTGAGTGGATCTAGCAAAAACCTGCGTAGTTTTGCCAAAAATGGGCGGTATTAGGATAGTGGGCGTGGTACCTCACATACGAAGTTAAAACCCATTATTGAATATTGTCAGTTCTATAACACCTAGAGTGCTGAAAATCTGTGTGAATAGATCCAGTGTAAATAGTTGTACAAAGATGGGCGGAAAATGGGCGTGACCCTTGCCATTAAAACCGGTTTTAGAGTATATTCGACACCGAGATGGTCGGAAAATGGCCTTGACCCTTCCCATACGAAATTAAAACCTGTTTTAGAGTATATTCGACACCGAGATTCCTATATTGTTACACAAATTTGGGATTTGAAAGATGGTGTATTTTGGATATGAATTTTGGAAAATTATACGTTTTCTTTGGATTTTCTTAGCACAATAGTAAAGAAAGGTTACACAAAAAGAAATATTAATTCGTCAAAACCCGACATAAGTCAAGAAAACGGAAATTATAATAATTTTTTGGTTTTTGTGTTGCTTGATTAGTGAACAATTTGATTGACTTTCCATGTGTTTTGAATACAGTACATTCGAATTCCAACTATTCGATTAAGTAAGTTATTCTTCTAATGGAAAGAAGGAGAATCACACTCAACCTAAAATCAATTTAATTTTTGACATTTCTTCCTTTCTCTTCTTCAATATTTTCCATGAAGCATATCCATTCCTTTAGTATTTCAGGGAAGTACCTTGATTATAAGTGGTACGTATATTACCGATCACAAGAAAAAACAATATGATTTTAATTCCGTCTGTTTCTCTGCCTGGCGAAGCGGGCGGGGGTTCAGCTAGTGTATTCATAAATTGCAACACTTCATTTCATCAGAATCTGTAATGCAGAGTATATATACGATTCGATCCATCCGTACTTGACGCCCCCTTTCACCTGTTAATTGATATCTAATTAGTTAAGACATCAAACACATTCCTTCCTTGTCAACGAACAGAGTTCGATGAAAAGGTTAACGAATTTCCTGAGAACAACAAAAACATTTCACCTGGAGACTTCAATCGTCGCTGAATAACAATTAAAAATAAATCAAAACAACTTTTGTCTCAACAACGAGTATTCACAAAAATAAAACATATAAAAATCAAATTTCAGTTGAAGACATTCAAAGTGAGTTTGACAACGAAACTGAGTGGATTGAGCGGAGTTTTTAAGATGCGTTTAATTTGTGGAATTATTTTAATAATTTGCCTCTTACAATATCTAACACGAACACATGCCGACGACGACGACAATGGATCCAAATTGAGTGACGACTTAAGGAACACAGATGATCACGACAAAGTATCAAATCGCGATCCGTCGGTGCAGAAACCGAAAGTGTTGTCGCGGTGGGTGGACGGGAAGGATGTATTGAGTGGATTTGGTTGACGGCAGTTTAAGCGAAATTAATTAGTTGAATTATGTACTACCAAAAATAAATGTAATTATATCCTAATCGTTATATATTAAATTATTTGTTGTTTGTAATGAGTATTACGAGTTAAGAAGAAAAAGAGGAATTTTTATACCTTTCACAGTGGATTATGGAAGTGTTCCTTTATTTGTAACGCCCAAAAGAAAGTCAGATGGACCAAATCGTACCGATCAACATAGAACCTGCTATGAAGAAGACGATCTGCGAGATCACTTGAATCACAGTGGAGGGTCTTTGTACGAATTCTTTGATATATTTATCTATCTATTTAAAAATGTTCTCAACAGTTAGTATCTGAATTAGACCTTCAACAGTACTGTATGGGTATCTCTAGAACCTTAAGCTCTATACAAAATGTCTTCGACTAAAAATACAATGACCTCTTAGGTATTATACTAGAAGAACATCTTCACCTATATTGGCATCTCACAAATAAAATCTACCAAAAAATTAAATCAGACCACACTAATAGTTTTTAACTTTATTTTTCGTTTATTTCAACAACTTTTTATACCCTCCACCTCAGAATGGGGATATATTCACCTTGTCATTCCGTTTGTAACACCTTGAAATATTCATCGGAGACCCCATAATGTATATAGATTCTGGGTCGTGGTAAAATTCTAAGACGATATAGCCATGTCCGTCTGTCCGTCTGTCTGTCTGTCTGTTGAAAGCTCGATAGCGGCCGAACGAAATGAGCTAGGAGGTTCAAATTTTTCCTAAATGTGTCTTATGGTTGTAGATCGGTTGGGATTGAAAGTGGACGAAATCGGCCCAGAGGGAAAAATTTTTCCCTCACAAGGACTGAAAACACCCCTAATATTTACAGTATTTCAGCATGTTTTTTGAACATATTAGCTTGTATTTACTTGATATTTGCAATGCACATTCCCTTTATAGCTTAAAAGGGCACCATAGAGTGTTTTTTATTTGTAGGGGGCGAAATGGGACAAAAAGGGATAAAAATGGTACCTATCAAACGACAACAGATAGAAACACGAAATTTGGCGTATACATTCATCTAATAGAGTAGATAAATAATATAAAAGTATTTTTTCTATTCGTACTTTTAAGGGGTTAAATGAGGCTAAAGGGATAAAAATAGTACCAACCTAACGGATGCACCTAGAATAGTGAAATTCGATATATACATTCCTCTGATTGCGTAGACGCGTAAAATTAAAAAACTTTCAAAAATTCGTACTTTTTGGGGTTCAAATGGAAAAAGGGGATAAAAATAGTACCTACCAAATGACAGCAGCTAAAGAGTGATTTTTTTGAGGTTAGGATTTTCATGCATTAGTATTTGACAGATCACGTGGGATTTCAGACATGGTGTCAAAGAGAAAGATGCTCAGTATGCTTTGACATTTCATCATGAATCGTCTTACAAACGAACAACGCTTGCAAATTATTGAATTTTATTATCAAAATGCGTGCTCTGTTAAGAAAGTTCATTGCGCGCTTCCATTTTATGGTCAGTTTAATCGACCCACTGAAGCGGCTATTCGGGCTATTGTGACTAAATTTCGCACCAAATTTACATTGTTGGACATTAAACCACCAACACGCTTACGTAGAGTGCGAACTGAAGAAAATATCGCAGCTGTATCGGCCAGTGTTAATGATGACCACCAATTTTCGATTCGTCGCCGTTCGCACCAATTGGGTCTCTGTTACTCAAAAACGTGGAAATGCCAAAATTGGACTAAGCGGATGGACCACCTAAGACGCAGCCGCGGTCAACATTTAAATGAAATTATCTTCAAAAAGTAAATGTCATGGACCAATCTAACGTTTCAAATAAAGAACCGATGAGATTTTGCAAATTTTATGCGTTTTTTTTTTAAAAAAAGTTATCAAGCTCTTAAAATATCACCCTTTAGAATCATGAAATTCGGAGTATACATTCCTCGGACTGCGTAGACACGAAAAATAAAACGTTTTTTCGAAATTTGTACTATCAAGGGATACAATGGCTATAGGGGATAAAAATGGTACCAACTAAACGAATACAGCTAGAATGATGAAATTCAGTGTGTACATCCCTCTAATTGTGTAGATACGTAAAATAAGAAGAGATTTTAGATAGTCGTAATCTTGAGGGGGCACAATTGGAAAAAGGGAATAAAAATGGTACCAACAAAATGACCGCTGATAGAATCATGGAATTCGGTGTATACATTCCTCTGACTAAATAGCCAGGTAAAATATTTTTTCCCAATTCGTACTTTATTTTGTTTCTTTTATGAAAAAAATGGTAGAATCATGAAGTTGTCTTATACTGCGTACGTGAGAGATAAGGTATTTTCAAAATTTATACTTTTGAAATTTAAATAGGATGGAAATACAACCAACCAAACGACTGTAGCTGAAAATACACTCTCTATCCCCCAATATTTAGGGTATTTATGATTGCTCCCTTATATTTACTTTATGAATTGAAGTATTATATTCCTCTTGTAGCTTGGAAGCACCACAAAGAAAATTAAATTTTTAGCGGGCGAAATGGGACAACAAGATATAAAATATGGTACCAATGATACGACAACAGCTAGAATCATAAAATTCGGTGTGTACATCCCTCTAATTACATAGACACGTAAAATAGAGGGATTTTTCGAAATTTGTACTTTTAATTAAAAAGAGGGATAGAAATGGAACCTACCAAACCGCTGAAGTTGAAATAATGAAATTCGGAGTATACATTCTGACTATGAAGACTCGAAAAAGGGTTTTTTCGAAATTTGTACATTTAGCCGGAGAATGAGGCGAATGGGGATATCTTTAAAATGTATAATTTTCTTCTTCTTCTTGCTTGCTTCTTCTTCTTTATGCTTCTTTCTAATGGCGACTGACAATCGCCTAATATTTAGTCATGTTCACTTTCACAATTTCAGCATTTTATTTATATATAGTAGTCGATTTTAAACAGTGCGCATAAGTATACATTATATTTTGAAATAGTAAACAATTATAGTAATGTGCATCAAAATATCACAATTTTCGTAATATGGTACTGTGCTTCTAAGTAAAGTCGACATCCTTTAATCTGCTGGTAATACTGTGGAATGCACTCCGTAGTGGGGGGTATATAAGATTCGGCCCGGCCGAACTTAACGCCTTCTTACTTGTTTTTATTATTTCATTTTATATTATTATTTAATCTATTTAATTTATTTTATTTTATATTTGACAATGCTTTTATAGAAGTTACATTCGCATGGAATATGGGCGATATTTCCACACACCTTCTGGTATCGCCTACATAAACTTTGCTTTACAATAAAACAGACATAACATCATTTGAAAATTGATATTTGAAAATGTTTTTACAATCACTTTAAAACTACAAAATATATAAGCTTTTGTCACGCCCCTTCCAGTACATCCCACACAATTTTCCATATCCTAGGTAATACTAAATCCTTCATAACTTCTGCACTGGTACGTGGAATCCACTATGACTTGATATTTGATCATGTTTTTACAATTGGCTTACAAATGTGGAAGCTGGGACCATGTGCCGAGAACCTTCTAGTATGTTCCACACAAATTATCCTGCCTTAAGTAAAATTTAAATTATATTTTAAAATTTCGTATATATGTTCTTTGAGAGTGAGGTTATATAAAGGTTGATTTTTAGCTATTATCTATTTGGCAACACTGGTTTAAACAGCTGACGCACGTTTCGTGTTTTGTTTCACTGTCAAACATCTTCAGTTTGGTCTATAATTTAACCATGAATCGTCTTACAAACGACAACACTTGCAAATTATTGAATTTTATTATCAAAATGCGTGCTCTGTCAAGAAAGTTCATCGCGCGCTTCCATTTTATGATCAGTTTAATCGACCCACTGAAGCGGCTATTCGGGCTATTGTGACTAAATTTCGCACCAAATTTACATTGCTGGACATTAAACCACCAACACGCTTACGTAGAGTGCGAACTGAGAGAAAATATCGCAAAAAAATATCGTATCGGTCAGTGTTAATGATAACCATCAATTATTGATTTGTCGCCGTTCGCAGCAATTGGGCCTCTGTTACTCAAAAACGTGGAAATGCCAAAATTGGACTAAGCGGATGGATCATTTGAGGCGCAGTCAAGGTCAACATTTGCATGAAATAATCTTCAAACATTAAATTATACGGACCGTACTATCGATTCAAATAAAGATTTCATGCATTTTTCTGAATTTTATGTGTTTTTTTTTTTGAAAAACTTTCCTATAGCTTTTAAAAAATCACCCTTTATAAGATGGGTCTAGATCTCCGTAGAATTTCAACACGATTCAAGGTGTTGCAAACGCATCGACAAAATTTATATACACTCCATTCTAAGGTGGAGAGTATACAAAGAAATCATTCATTGTTCATATTCTGAGTTTAAACATCAGGTTAACGACACTGAGTCAGAAGCAAATAATTTTTGAGTTAATTACGTTCTCATATAAAAAAAATAATTTGAACAGGTTAATACCAATGAACTACCCAAATCTCAATAATTTGCGTACTGCATTGAGTCATTATCGGGCCCTCAGCAAGTGCTGAAGGAGGGCCCTGTTTCGAAGAAAATTACATTTTATTAACATTACAATTACCGTCATTTCAGTTGAACCCAATAATTCAAAATTATTGAATCATGCATAGCCGGAAAAAATATTTTTTGTGTGCATGCTGATTCAAAAAATTTTCTTTTAATTAAAAAAATGTTTAAAAAAATTAAATTTATGTCGTAACTACCATTAATAGTTGTACCGCTTACACATATACTCAATTAAATGTAATTATGATGTCTATAAATGTTGCGAATTAAATTTTCACATAAAAACAGTGGTTTAGGAACAGCTTCCAAATTCTTTCAGGCATGAAAAAAATTTTGATTTTTTTTTTCAAAAAAAAACTAAAAATAGAAAAAAGTATTTTGTTTTATTTTTTAATAGATATGCCAGCAAAATAGATTTTTTTCAAAAAAAAAAATGTGATCCCAATTTTATGAAGACTGTTTCGCAATATTTTTAGCCATTTCTTATATTTCCAAAATAAGAGGACAGATATTATAGGTACCTTCGACGAATATGTTCCTTGGAAATAATCCATCTGTTTAAACTGCGTTAATGCCGTATATGAGCTATGAAGTCAATGGGTAATGACTATGAATAATACATTTTTGGATAATGATCAACTTTTTCGTCTCTGACTAACAAAATTAAAATGTTAAATTAAATTGGCCATAACTTCCACAAAACAATTCGTTAAGTGGTCTGCATTTATTTTAGGCAGAAAAGAACGTTGCACTTTTTCTGACAGGAATTCCCGTGAATTAACATCAAGTGTCCCGGATCTTATCTGTAAATAAATTCGAATAACATTCAAGAAGTACCTCAAATTTTCTAAATAAACATTCGTATCTACAGAAGTACGTCACCTTTAATATTTCATTAACACAAAATACAAATTTCTTGTCGACTTTAAACGATAACATCTAAACAGAGTTAATTGAGAATTGTGTTTTATTGTTCTATCAAATAATTTCCACGACCGATAGCTTGTACACATAATTGACACCATTTTACCAGCACTTAACCTCAATCAACACCTTTTGTCTGCGACAGAAGTTCACGTTACCCCGTTCTCAGATTTCGCAATGAACAGCCGAAGTAGGTAGTCTCGGTACTCAGCGCTCAACACTCACCACTCATCTTACCAAAGACGACACAAGTCCCATGGAAAACATTAGCACAGCAGATCCAAAGGGAAAAATACCAGCAGCAGCAAACATTTTTACACCAAACATTACAAAGGAAATATGGAATACAAGAGTCATTCACTGTAAAGGGGTGACGTTTTCTTTGGCATGATGGACGTTTTGCTAAAAGGCTGGATATGTTTACATTTATACATTTTTTCATATTTTGGGAGCCATACAAAGGAGATATGGGTATCAAATTAAAGTGAAGAATATCTGTAAAAAATAGGTTTTGAAAGTGGACTTCATGTAAATAAACGCAAAAGAACCAAGAAATGGGTAAATAGACAATAAATTCCCTTTGCCCGATTACTAGAATATGACCAATTCCCAGGAAATTAATTTTCGAAACCGATTTAAAAAGTAAACAAGTAAAAACGGCGTTAAGTTCGGCCGGACGGAACTTTATATACCCTCCACCATGGATTACATTCCACAGAGGATGTCGATTTTTGTAGAAATACAGTAATATTACAGGAAAATATAATTTTTTAATATAGCCAAACCAAAACAAATACAAATATTGGAAAAATAATTTTATAAATAAATATAATATTTTTATTATTTCAAATTTCGCTTACAAGGCAAGGCTACCAATGCGTTTACAAATTCAATATTTTCAAAAAGCTCAAATACCATATTGGTAGATAGTGGGTGCTACGGTTGGTTGTATTTCCATTCTATTTTAATTCCAAAAGTACACATTTTGAAAATCCATTATCTCACGTACATAGTGCAAAATAACCTAACTTCATGATTCAACCAATTTTTGCCGTAAAAGAAAAAGTACGCATTTGAAAAATCTCTTTATTTTGCGTGGCCATGCGGTCAGGGGAATGTATACTCCGAATTCCATGATTCTAGCTGCGGCCATTTGGTTTGTACCATTTTTGTCCCTTTTTCCTATTTTACCCCCTTAAGAGTACTACTTTCTAAAATCTCTTTATTTTACGTGTCTACGCTAGAGGGATGTACACGCCGAATTTCATCATTCTAGTAAGTTGTTTAATTGGTACTATTTTTATCCCTCTGTACCGATTGTATCCCTTGAAAGTACGAATTTGGAAAAAAACTGTTATTTCTGACTCTGTCTACGCAGTCAGAGGACTGTATACTCCAAATTTCATGACTCTAGCGGCGGTCATTTGGTTGGTACTATTTTTATCCCCTTTTTCTATTTTGACTCCTAAAAGTACGAATTTCGTAAAATCAGTTTATTTTCCGTGTCTACACAGTCAGAGGAATGTATACTCCGAATTTCATTGGTACTAATTTTATCCCCTTTTTTCATTTTAACCCCAAAAAGTATGAATTTCAAAAAATCCATTTATTTTACGCAATCAGAGTGCAGCCGTTTGGTTGGTATCATTTTTATCCCTCTATTCCCATTTTATCCCTTAAAAGCACGACTTTTGAAAAATACGTTTGTAATATGTATCTACTCAACTAGAGGAATGTATACGCCGAATTTCGTGTTTCTAGCTCTTGTCTTTTGATAGGTACCATTTTTATCCCTTTTTGGCCCATTTCACCCCCTTGTGAGGGAAAATTTTTCCCTTTGGTCCGATTTCGCCCAGTTTCAATTCCAACCGATCTACAACTATAAGACACATTTATGGAAAATTTGGACGTCATAGCTGCTTTCGTTTCGCGTGCTTTCAGCAGACGGATAGACGGACGGACATGGCTTAGAATTTTATGACGATCTAGAATATATATACTATATAGGGTCATAGGACGATATTTCAAGGTGTAACAAACGGAATGACAAAGTTGGTATACCCCCATCCGATGACGATTTAGAATATATATACTATATAGGGTCCCAGATCGATATTTCAAGGTGTTACAAACGGAATGACAAAGTTGGTATACCCCCATCCCGGAGGTGGAGGGTATAAAAATGCTTGGCAAAAGGAACTGAAAAGGATTTTTCATCGTACTTTAAACAGGCACAATCCCGACTACATTTTACTCTCTAAACAGATTCAGTTATTGAAAATTATTATCAAGGAACATGTGGAAATTGAAGAAGCCAATCTATTAAATGAAAGATTGGAAAATATAAAACCTGGACCTAACAATTACAGACAAATATACAAGATGCTCGGTGGAAATAATAGATATCAGACCAAGAAAATTTCTGTTTGGGGGAGTGGTTGTTGTGAACTCTTCTCTGCAATATATAATGATTCTTCTTTCCCGCTTTAGGAATTGTGAGATTTTTATAGGAGGTATCACAAAAAGGTCTTTGAAAACAATTGAAGAATTTGAAATTGAGTTATTTTTACAAACACTTTTAACGTCCCTCACATTTCTAAAAATTTCTAAAACGGGGAAAATAAATCCCAAAAATGCGATACAAATGTCAGATGTGATGACAGCACAACAGTGAATGAATATATTGGACTCAAAACCCCATCCATAAGTTCGTCAACGAAATTAAGAAAAAGTGAGGGAGGAAGAACAGCGCCCTATGGTACTTCCGCGGTCAGTCAATGATCTTCGGTTGAGAGCTCTTCTATAACTACACGAATAGTATGATACCTGAGGAAGCTAAACATAAATCGAGTGAAGTCACTGCAAAAGACGCCAAAAGTGAGGCATGACTCTATCAAAGGCATTGTAGGTATGTGAACGGTGACGTGTGGCTAGTAATTTTTGAAAAAAATCAAAACATTTTCAATTCCATCCAAATTTCAAATACGTTCCTAAAAATGTACAGATTAATTTTCCATCCTGAGAAAATGTTCGCTTAGTGATTCAAAATATTTCCTTTCAAATTCCCATCATTCCACCGTGTCCTGCCTTCATCTATCGGTGAATGTGCGGTTGTGTAATAGTGGTTTCATTTCATTTAGACCCGATTTGATTTTACATTTAACGATTTTCGCACTTAATTAGAAATGAATAAAACACCATCTACCTCCCGAAGTCCTCCCACCACCATGAGCCGCCATTCGAACAACCCCCCACATACCGACAAGCCTCAAGGACAAGAATGATTTGATTAAAATTGAAGATGAATTTTAATTAAAATCCTTTTTCATTTGCCTTCTTTGCCATCATCCATTCTTTGGTCCTGTCTTCTGTTATTTTGTGAAAACTGCTGCTGCAGGAGTTAATGTGGCCGCACCCGACCGCCACCACCACCACCACATTAACTTCCACGGGATATATGTGTGTGTGTGCTTGTCTGGGTGGTGTCAGCTCATTTAAGTATAATTCACTGTGGAACAGACGCCCAAAGCCAAAAGACTATTGTGGCGCCTTCCACCTCCACCTCCGCCGCCATCTAATGATGTTCATCGGTATGATTAATAATAAAATTGTGAATGGGATGCTGTTGAGGAAATTAAAGGCCTCCGCTTTTACTGGTGTCGTTTTCCAGATGTGCTTTGGGTGGTGTTTAAGGATTAATCAGCGGTGGCTGTGTCGAGTGGTGTGGTCTTTGGTTAGAGGTTTTATAATTTTTGCTCAAATAAAGTAATTAACTTGTAATTGTATACAACGTATTTTTGTTTTATAACATGTTTTTTTTTAAGTTCATAAGATATTAAAGAAAGTATTATTTATTATCCACAGGATCATCGCTCCCATGCCCCGTAGAATTGGAATGTAATTACGATGGGGATAATAAATTGTTCATATTTTTATATTCTTCTTAAGTATATGCAATATTCTTCCAAATAGAATCGAATTTTCTATAGCTATATTCAAAGTTTTATGAACTTTATTACCTTGACATTTATTTTAAAGAAATTTGAATTATGGACGGATGGGGCAAAACCTTTGTCATTTCGTTTGTAACACCTTCAAATATTCATCGGAGACTCCATAAAGTATATATATTCTGGGTCGTGGTAAAAATCTAAGACGATATAGTCATGAAAGCACGATGGCGGCCGAACGAAATGAGCTAAAAGATTCAAATTTTCCCTAAATGTGTCTTGAGGTTGCAGATCACTTGGGATTAAAAGTGAGCGAAATCGGCCCTGAGGGAAAATTTTTTCCCTAACAAGGACTGAAAGTACTCCCTAATATTTAGAATATTTAAGTATTTTTTCTAAATTTCTGCTTTATATGCACTTGTAGCGTAAAAGCACCAAAAAGTAAATACACGTTTTAGCTGGCGAAATGGGACAAAAAGAGATAAAAATGGTACCAATGATATGACATTAAACATGAAATTGAAACGTAAAATAGAGTTTTTTTAATTCGTACTTTTAAGGGATACGCTTGGAAAAGAGGAATAACAAGTAAGAAGGCGTTAAGTTCGGCCGGGCCGAATCTTATATACCCTCCACCACGGAATGCATTCCACAGTATTGCCAGCAGATTAAAGGATGTCGACTTTACATAGAAGTACAGTACCACATTACGAAAATTGTGATATTTGTATGCACATTACTATATTTGTTTACTATTTCAAACTATAATGTATAAATACAATGCTGTAATTGTGAAAGTGAACATGTCTAAATATTAGGCGATTGTCAGTAGCCATTTTCAGATACAGACAAAGTGATATGAAAAGTATAAATTTTAAAAATATCCCGGTTCGCCCATTCTCCGCCCAAATGTACAAATTTCGAAAAAATCCCTTTTTATTTCGAGTCTTCATAGTCAGAATGTATACACCGAATTTCATGATTTCAACTTCAGCGTTTGGTAGGTCCCATTTTTATCCCTCTTTTTCAATTATATCCCTTAAAAGTACAAATTTCGAAAAATCCCTCTATTTTACGTGTCTATGCAATTAGAGTGATGTACACACCGAATTTCATGATTCTAGCTGTTGTCGTATCATTGGTACTAATTTTATTTTATCCCATATAGCCTACTAAAACTTTTATTTTCTTTGTGGTGCTTTCAAGCTACAAGAGGAATGTCCGCAACAAATTTTAACTGTATGAAAATCAGAAATTTAATTAATAAACCAAGGCTACCAATATTTTTATACTATGTATATATACAATTGAAATAATACTTCAATTCATAAAGTAAATATAAGGCAGCAATCATAAATACCCTAAATATTGGGGGATAGAGAGTGTAATTTCAGCTACAGTCTTTTGGTTGGTTGTATTTCCATCCTATTTTAATTTCAAAAGTATAAATTTTGAAAATACCTTATCTCTCACGTACACAGTACAAGACAAATTCACGATTCTACCACTTTTGTCGTAAAAGCAACAAAATAAAGCACGAAAATATTATTTTACGTGGCTATGCAGTCAGCGGAATGAATATTAGGAATTAGGGATGTACACACCGAATTTCATCATTCTAGCTGTAGCCTTCTTGTTGGTACCATTTTTATCCCTCTGCTCCCATTGAATCCCTTGAATGTACGAATTTGGAAAAACCTTTTTATTTTTTTGTCACTCAGTCAGAGGAATGTATACAGCGAATTTCATGGTTCTAGCTGCATCCATTTGTTTGGTACCATTTTTATCCCCTTTTTCATTTTACACCCCAAAAGTACGAATTTCGAAAAAATATTTTATTTTATGTGTCTACGCAATCAGAGGAATATATGCACCGAATTTCATTATTCTAGGTGCAGCCGTTTGGTTGGTATTATTTTTATCCCTCTATCCCCATTCAACCCCTTAAAAGTACGAATTTAGAAAGAATACTTTTATATTATGTATCTACTCTATTAGAGGAATGTACACGCCAAATTTCGTGTTTCTATCTGTTGTCGTTTGATAGGTACCATTTTTATCCCTTTTTGTCCCATTTCGCCACCTACAAATAAAATCACTCTATGGTGCCCTTTTATGCTATAAAAGGAATGTGCATTGCAAATATCAAGTAAATACAAGCTAAACAGGCTGAAATACTCTAAATACACTACTCAACAAATTGAAAAAAATTTCATGTACTCCGGATGCGATAATTTTTTCTGTGTAGATAACCTTGACATGAGCTCGAAAAACGTAATAAATTTTTTTTTTCGTTTGGTTTTTTTTTTATTATTTTTTTTTTTTTAAATTTAAAATTTTTTTTTTTTTGATTAATTTGTTTCGTCCGGCATAACTCGGGAACCACTAGCCCGATTTAATTGAATTAAATTTTAAAAAATTTAAAATTACAATTCCCTTAATCTGTTCATATATTGTTTTCTTATACAAGCAACAGTTTCCAAGTTAAAAATGAATATATAAAGTCACATAACCTATGAGCAAAATGAGACAAAGATCATGAAAATCGATGCACGCGTTTCGCTTTTATTCGCAATTGAGTAAAGGTATGAATTTCAAAAATTTGCTCGACATATGCACAACTTTGTCTATGGTAAGGTTTTTTCATTTTTATTAAAAAAAAAATTAAAATTTGTTGGGTGACAAAAATATATGACTTTAAATTAAAAAACAATTCGATATATGTATAAGAAATTATCCTAAGGATATCAACATTAATTAATTATAAAAAAGTTTAAAAAAAAATATCTAAACACAAAAATAAAAACCTTCAAATTAAAAATAATTATGTGCTTTTGTCTTTCTTTTATATTGTTGTGGGTCTGTTTCTCTTATCAGGAACCAGATATAGTCCCCCATCCTTGGTATCGGTGCTCAATTTCTTTCATTTGCTGATGAAAACGCTCACCATGCTCGTCACTCACATCGCCCAGGTTGTCCGGAAAGAAGTCCAAGTGCGAGTGTAGAAAATGTATCTTAAGCGACATATTTGCTCTAATTTTTTTATAATTTTGGAGTAGTTGTTCCGAAATGAGTTCCAAGCTGCAGCTTCATTTGGTGATAAAATGTGCTCAAACTGTTGGTCTTGCAACAACTTTTTAATTTGCGGACCGTCGAAAACGCCTTCCTTAATCTTTGCCGATGAAAGGTGAGGAAAAATGGTTTTTAAATAGGCGAACGCTTCGCCATCTTTGTTGATAGCTTTCACGAAGTTTTTTATGAGTCCGAGCTTTATGTGAAGAGGTGGGAGAAAAACATTTTCCTTTTTTATGAGTGGTGTATATTTCACGTTGTCGCTGCCGGGGATGAAGTTAACTCTTTCTGTCCAACTCCTCCTGGTGTAATGATGTTGACGATCGCGGCTGTCCCAAAGGCAGAGAAAACAACAGTACTTTGTGAATCCACCTTGTAATCCACAAAGGATACCGATAACCTTAAGGTCGGCACAAACTTTCCAATCGTGCCTCTCATAGTTAAGGCACTTTAGTAGATTGTCCATGACTTCGTATGTTTCCTTGGTGTCAACGGCATGAGCAATTGGAATCGAAGGTTTCTCGTTGCCGTTGTGCAGTAAAATTGCTTTAAGGCTCTGCTTGTTGCTGTCGATGAAAAGACGCCACTCTCCTGGATCGTAAGATTACCCGAGTTCACCAAATAATCCGGGAATGTCCTTACAAAAACAGATGTTGTCTTTTTTGTGTAGTACCTTGCGTATGGTTCATGACGCTTCCTGTAGATTGTTGTCACCACACCAGGAGCCAAGAAACCGAACTGTTGCATGCGCGATGCATGCAACTCTGCATCTTCCTCGGAGAGTTTCAATTCTCTAACCCAATCGTTCAGTTCTGCTTGGGAACATAAGCGTTGACCTCCATGCAATGTATATGTTGACTCGCATTCTGATGTGGTTTCTACTGTCTCCGGATCTGATGTTGGATGTATCGCCTCATTATTAGATGCCCATCTTGAAACGGACGGTTGCGGGTCCACTGGTTCTTCGCAAAATGGCACTGGAAAATTCACTGTTGAAACAGCAGCGTAAGTCCATCGTATATTTTTTCCCACGCCTGTTTTTTTGCTAAGACAGAAGTAGCAATCTGTTACATGGCAAAGCGGAGCTCTCCAAAGCATTGGCATGATGATTCTCGGCTGTCGTCTGAAAGAATTTCAATAATAAGTTATATATGTTCTTGAATTTCGTAATCTACACTTACCTTGAGTCAGCTAGCTGTACGTAGCACCTTGGACATAGAGCACTTGGTGTCCACCGCTCATCTATGTTTGAGACCTTTAAATTGAAGCTCTCTTCAAATGAATCTCTCAATTTAGGTGAAAAACAACGCTTGTTTTTTTCAGAAACGTATTCTCCGCACATGTAACAAAAATTACTTGGATTGGTATTGCATTCAAATCCTCGCGAACGTTTGCTCATTTAACTATCGCGTTCGTCGACACTTGTTGAATGAGTAAAATCGATCAATGAAGACCTATTTATACTGTGTATTGTTTAGTATTTTACTGACAGGTACTTATAAATGGGTGTATATTTTTTTTACGGTGGCTACATACCTGTTTCACCATGTGTGAGTCTTAAATTTTCCGAATAATGACCACCCTTAAATGTGGGTTGCATTTCTGTAAAAAAATCATACAGGTAGCCAACGGAAAACCCAAATAATTAAAAAAGTCCCCTTTCCTTTTTTCCTTTTAATTGTTCACGCACATTTATTAGCGTTTATTACTTTGCTTACGCAATCATAAAAATTAAATAACCCTTTGTTTATTCCGTTTTGTTAATTCTGAGAATAAAAAAAAAAAGAAAAAACCTTACCATAGACAAAGTTGTGCATATGTCGAGCAAATTTTTGAAATTCATACCTTTACTCAATTGCGAATAAAAGCGAAACGCGTGCATCGATTTTCATGATCTTTGTCTCATTTTGCTCATAGGTTATGTGACTTTACGTAAAAGTAATAAGATTTGACATTTTTTTTTCATTTTGGATTTTTTATGGATTAAAAAAAAAAAAAAAATTAAATCTTTAGGCAAAAAATAAGTTTTTTCCTTTATATATTCATTTTTAAGTTGGAAACTGTTGCTTGTATAGGAAAACAATATATGAACAGATTAAGGGAATTGTAATTTTAAATTTTTTAAAATTTAATTCAATTAAATCGGGCTAGTGGTTCCCGAGTTATGCCGGACGAAACAAATTAACCAAAAAAAATTTTTAAAATTTAAAAAAAAAATAATAAAAAAAAACCAAACGAAAAAAAAAAAAAATTTATTGCGTTTTTCGAGCTCATGTCAAGGTTATCTACACAGAAAAAATTATCGCATCCCGAGTACATTTTGACTGTTGACTAGTGATATTAGGGGTATTTTTAGTCCTTGCGAGGGAAAATTTTTTCCCTCTGGGCCGATTTCGCCCACTTTCAATCCCAACCGATCTACAACCATAAGACACATTTAGGAAAAATTTGAACCTCCTAGCTCATGTCGTTCGGCCGCTATCGTGCTTTCAACAGACAGACAGAAGGACATGGCTATATCGTCTTAGAATTTTACCACGACCCAGAATATATATACTTTATGGGGTCTCAGACGAATATTTTAAGGTGTTACAAACGGAATGACAAAGTGAATATACCCCCATCCTGGAGGTGGAGGGTATAAAAATGGTACCTACCTAACATCTGACTGGAAGATGCGAAATAATACGGATTTTTTCGTATTTGTACTTTTAGCCGGAAAAAGGGGCGAATGGGGATAAAAATGGTACCAACCAAACGGCTGCAGCTATAATAATGAAATTCGATGTGTACATTCATCTGACTGTGAAGATGCGATATAAAAAGGATTTTGTGGAAATTTGTACTTTTAGGCGGGAAATTGGGAGAATGTGGATAAAATTGGTTCCAACCAAACGACTGCAGCTATATAATTCGGTGTGTACACTTCTCTGACTGCGGTGACGCGAATAATAAAGAGATCATACAATATTCGTAGTATCAGGATCTAAATGGAATTAAATTTGGCTACGATCAAACGGTTGTAGCTGGAATCATGGTATTCTGTATTTACATGATATTCCGTATTGTCTTTGTATGTAGAGCGGAAGATAAGAGATACGAATTTTTCTAAATTCGTATTTTTAAATCATGAAATTAGATGTGTACATTCCATTCCAATATATTTGGATCCTCCATATTAAAACTTTTCCTATCAAAAGTGCACAGATATTTAGGTTGTAGATGGAATCAAGAAATTGCAAATGGGGAAAATCGAACTTGAGGGAAATTGTTTCTACCTAATAATAGTTAGGTCACATTTTTTATGATTTCTGACTAATGTTGTTGTTTTGTTATGTTGTATGTTGTTGTATGTTGTATGTGTTGTCATTTATTTTGGTTCAAGACCGAAGGTTGTGCTGAAGTCTTCAGCAGAACCCAAAATTAGCAAAAGGCATAGTGAGACCTTTATTGTTGTAGCTAAAAGTTTACTGCGCAGTTTCGATGGGCGCTACCCCATCTCGTCAGAACTTTCGCAACGAATGTATGTCTTTGACTTAAATCAGGGTTCATATTAGTACCAGCGGTCACATATGACAAATGAGAAGCGTTGATAAACAAAATATTCCACCGAACTAAGACGACACACTAAAAATCTCACTTTGCCAATTCAATGGTATACATGTGCTCGCATCGCTCGCAACAATGCAAATGTTGTTGTTGTACGGTATGTCCCGTCTTCACTGTACTTCGTGTGTATTGTTGTTGTTTGTATGTATTGTTGGACTGTTATGTTGTATGTGCTGTCATTTATTTTGGTCCAAAGGTTGTGCTGAAGTCTTCAGCAGAACCCAAAATTAGCAAAAAGGCAAAGTGAGACCTTTATTGTTGCAGCTAAAAGTTGACTGCGCAGTTTCGATGGGCGGTACACCATCTCGTCAGAACTTTCGCATCGAATGTATGTCTTCGACTAATAATTATATTAATATTTATATATAGCAGATGACTATTAATATTATAATAATGAATAATCACAATTTTCCTAATATGGTAGTGCACATCTGTGTAATGTCGACAGCCTCTAATCTACGGATAATACTGTGAAATACACTCCGTGGTGGAGGGTATATAAGATTCGGCTCGGCCGAACTAAACACCTTTTTACTTGTTTTATTTTAAAACTTCTTCACACCCTATGATACTGGTATGAGTGTCAAATTAAAAAGGAAAATATCTGTTAAAAATACTTTAAATTTCATGCATAAGTTTGACATTAACAACCATTTCAAATTTTCCCTCTTAAAAAGTAAAATATGAGCAAACAAAGGGGGAAATTCAAAATTGTTGTTAATGCTGAACTAATACATGGTTTAAAAATGTCTTTAACATATGATGTTAATAAGATTAAAAAAATTAAAAAATTGTATCCTTTGGAATTTTGTAATCCTGTGAACGGACAACAGGATGAGGAGATGAAAAACTAAAAATGAAAAAATAAATTGTCGTACGGTGTAATCGTATTACCACTACAATCTAAAGGGTGAATTTTTAAAAGCTATAGGAAAGTTTTTCAAAAAAAAAACACATAAAATTCAGAAAAATACATGAAATCTTTATTTGAATCGATAGTACGGTATATATAATTTAATGTTTGAAGATTACTTCATGCAAATGTTGACCTTGACTGCGCCTCAAATGGTCCATCCGCTTAGTCCAAATTTGGGAATTTCCACGTTTTTGAGTAACAGAGGCCCAATTGCTGCGAACGGCGACGAATCGATAATTGATGGTCAACATTAACACTGGCCGATACAGCTGCGATATTTTCTTCAGTTCGCACTATACGTAAGAGTGTTGGTGCTTTAATGTCCAACAATGTAAATTTGGTGCGAAATTTAGTCTCAGTAGCCCGAATAGCCGATTAAGCTGACCATAAAATGGAAGAAACGCCCGATGAACTTTCTTAACAGAGCACGCATTTTGATAATAAAATTCAATAATTTGCAAGCGTTGTTCGTTTGTAAGACGATTCATGGTTAAATTATAGACCAAACTGAAGATTTTTGACAGTGAAACAAAACACGAAACGTGCGTCAGCTGTTTAAACCAGTGTTGCCAAAAAGATAATAGCTAAAAAATAACCCTTTATAATCCTCAATTTACATAGGATCTTGATTAATTTTTTTTCAGCTCATGTTTTATTTACTTCGGAATTTCTACCGTAAAAGAGGTCAAACGGATCCAATTTTCGTATAACTCCCATACAAATATCCCTCCAATTTGCATTATTGCCGCTCTAAAAATTACTTAGTAAAGAGTGATTTTTTTGAGGTTAGGATTTTCATGCATTAGTATTTGACAGATCACGTGGGATTTCAGACATGGTGTCAAAGAGAAAGATGCTCAGTATGCTTTGACATTTCATCATGAATCGTCTTACAAACGAACAACGCTTGCAAATTATTGAATTTTATTATCAAAATGCGTGCTCTGTTAAGAAAGTTCATTGCGCGCTTCCATTTTATGGTCAGTTTAATCGACCCACTGAAGCGGCTATTCGGGCTATTGTGACTAAATTTCGCACTAAATTTACATTGTTGGACATTAAACCACCAACACGCTTACGTAGAGTGCGAACTGAAGAAAATATCGCAGCTGTATCGGCCAGTGTTAATGATGACCACCAATTTTCGATTCGTCGCCGTTCGCACCAATTGGGTCTCTGTTACTCAAAAACGTGGAAATGTCAAAATTGGACTAAGCGGATGGACCACCTAAGACGCAGCCGCGGTCAACATTTAAATGAAATTATCTTCAAAAAGTAAATGTCATGGACCAATCTAACGTTTCAAATAAAGAACCGATGAGATTTTGCAAATTTTATGCGTTTTTTTTTAAAAAAAAGTTATCAAGCTCTTAAAAAATCACCCTGTATATCGGACGTAGTATCCGATTTTGTTTATAACTAACATAAAGAAGTTTGGTCATGGTATTCGTGAATCCAACTGCCATGTATGAATCAACTAATATGTTGACCTTCATGGTCATATTTTTATTGTTTAACCCCGTTTTCACAAACTTTGGTTAACCTGCAGTTAGAGATAACCGACAGTCAGTTTGTGTGGAGTTTCATATATACGAGTTTCCTCTAATCGGAGATGGTGCAAATAGGGGTTAGAAAAAGAAAAACAAATTTAAAAATATATAAATAAAGTATGTATGTATGTACATACATATATATAGCTGACTAATGTCAGTCAATTCCATTTGTTTACCTATCTTCGCCCGAATTTAACACCGTTCGCAAGAAAGGTCATAAATTTGTCGGGTATTTTGAATGTCCCGAACTTCAACTCACAAACAAATTTTGCTGCTGATAAAAGTCAAAACAATTTTTTGGCTACAGCCGATACCAAACAGTGATTTGTGATTTGAAAATACCCACAGCTACAGATATGCACACGGCCAAATCGCTGAACTGCTACTGAAGGTAGCGAGAATAGATAAGAAACTTGAACGGGAAAACATTGGAAATTCGAGGCAGTATAAAAGGCTAACCTTCGCCTCAAATCAAAACAATACGACTGGATACAGTCTAGGTGGAACGTACTCAACCTCAAAACAAAATGTTTTTCAAAATCGCCTTGAGCGTGCTGTTCTGCAGCATTGCTTTGACCGCTGCCGAGTCCTATGAGGGGTAAGTCTAATCTGGAACTTAAAACAGGAACGACTGTATTGAACTGTTTACTTCGTTTCTTCCTTTAGCTACAAGATCTACGACATTAATGCCAGCAATGCCTTCGAGAAGGAGATTTTGTTGCGCCTCTCTTCCAATGAGAACTACGACTTCTTCGATTTACCCAAGGTCATGGACAAGCCTGCTCGTGTCATGATCCAACCCACAGACCAAGTTGATTTCGAAACCACTTTGGCCCGTTTCGGTATTGATTTCACGGTTGTCAATGAGAATGTGGCCGAGAGCATTGCCGAAGAGGCTGCCCAAAACAACTACATGCGTTCCGCTGTCGATCCCAGCAACGGCCGCATTAGCTTCGCCAACTTCCAACGTTTCGATGCCATCAACGCCTACCTCGATGAATTGGCCAAGACCTACCCCAGCCGTGTGACTGTCAAGACTATTGGCAAATCTTACGAGAAGCGTAACTTGAACGCCATTACCATCACCAATGGCGATGGTGTGGCCAACAAGAAGGTCATCCTCCTCGACGCCGGTATTCATGCCCGCGAATGGATTGCCCCAGCTGGTGCTTTGTACGTCATCCACCAATTGGTTGAGAACTTCTCGGCCAACGCCCATTTGTTGAAGAACTACGATTGGGTTATCTTGCCCGTTGTCAATCCCGATGGTTATGAATACACCCACACCAACTCCCGCATGTGGCGCAAGACCCGCAAGCCAGTCACCAGCTCTTGCTACGGTACCGATGCCAACCGCAACTTTGACTTCCACTGGGGAGAGGTTGGTGCCTCCAGCTTGTCCTGTGCCGATACCTTCAAGGGTCAAACCGCCTTCTCCGAACCCGAAACTCAAGTCGCTCGCGATTTGATGCTTTCCTTGAGTGGCCGCGCAAAGATGTACTTGACCCTGCACTCTTATGGCAACTACTTGTTGTATCCTTGGGGCTGGACCTCGTAAGTTAATGTGATAAATTGAGTGGCTTCGTGGATGTATAACTATAACTATTCGTATTTGTATTCTGTTTTAGTGCTCTTCCCGCTACCGTTGGTGATTTGGATGAAGTTGCCCAAGCTGGTGCCGCTGCCATTAGGGCATCCACCGGTACCCGTTACACTGTCGGTACCTCCACCAATGTTTTGTATGCCGCTGCTGGTGGCAGTGATGATTATGCTTTCGCCCAGGCCAACATCCCCATCTCCATTACCATGGAATTGCCTGCTGGCGGTTCCGGTTTCGACCCTACTCCCGCTCAGATCCAACCTTTCGTTGCTGAAACATGGACTGGTATTAAGGCTATGGCTGAAAAGGTTATCGCTAAATATTAAGTTGTGTTTGCAAAAAACGAAATAAATTGAGATTTATAATATAAAATATAAAGATCACTGTCTTCAATGAAATATGAATATTCCACAAGATGGACAAACCTTTTAAATCTAGTTGGAAAGCTTGGACTCTGCCAATTGAAACTTCATGGTAGCGGTAGATATGATGCCCTTAATTACAAAGTTGTCATAAACCCACTGATATTAATTTGGTGGGACAACCAAAACATTTGATCTGTTACTAAACATCGAACTCACATTTTTTACTACATCGAAAAATACGGGCTGATGGAACACGTGTCCATATCCTATTACATTTAACAAACTCGAAACTAGGCTTCGTCTATCAGAAGTGTGGGTAATACCTCGCTCTCAATCGACCATGCAACACCTACCGCAGAGAGAAGTGTCAAAATCCTACTACAGGCTCCACTGTTTGTGATGGAATGTTATCTTTTGGATTCAGTCTTTTATAAGGTAACTGATCTGAAATCCACCAAAGTAGGATGAGCTTGGCTCTTTTCTCTTGTGAAACTGTATCATTTCAGTTAATATGATCGGCGCAAAGTGTGTCGATGGCTGCAACAATATAGCCCTCTCAATTTTGGACTTCTACAGACAGCTGGACTGTTTTTGAGGTTTCGTGGTTTTTAGGTTTGACGCAGGGCCGTGGAGTCGAGGCAAAATTGCTCGACTTCAACTCCATCATTCAATAATGTTTCGACTCCGATTCCTACTCCGGAGTCGACACCGAATGTTCAATCAATAATATTTAGAGGTGTATTTTTTTCAATGATTATAATAATGTCTATTTTTTTTAAAGAAACCCCATTTTATTTTATAAAACGAACAACAATACATATACATATTTCTATGTATTTTTGTTCGTTATATAAAATAAAATGGGGTTTCTTTTAAAAAATAGACTGTTATTGTAAAGTATTTTTTTTATTTATTATACAGAATACTATTGAAACAAGACAAAAAGATATTCTATAACTACTAATAAAATTGTATGATAAAAACGGTCATAAAATTATTTAAATGTTCTTAAAAACAGAATTGCATTTGCCAACGAATATCACTTTTTATAAGTATTAGTGCGGAAAATAATCTCTCTACGCTCACATGAGTAGGTGGCATTGCACCTATTACTAATGTCATATCACGAATAATTATCGGGTAATATCCAACTACTTGGTAAAAATCCTTTTTGTCTTTTCTGTCAATTTTTTTACCCTACACCACAGGGTATAATGTCTTTGTGCATTTGTTTGTACCACCCAAAAGGAAACGAGATAGACCCATCGTTTATAATACCGATATCCGTCTGTCCATCTATTCTTGTAATCAAAGTCCAGGTCGCAAATGTTGTTAGAACTAAATGAAACTTTGCACAACGAAGTTTTATGGGATAAGGACGACCTCTGTTTAATTTGAAGCAAATCGGTTCAGATTCAGATATAGCTCCCATACAAATTTTGCTTCCGATTTTACTTTTTCCGCTCTAGAAACCACATATTTCAACAGATGTTCCTCCAATTTGGCAAGACGCCGTATATTTCAACTAGAAACAGCTCTGGTAAAATTAGGATAGATCGGTTCAGATTTATATATAGCTTCCATACAAATGTCTCCTCCGCTTTGACTATTTCCGCTCTAAAAACCACAAACTTTGACAGATTTTCTTCAAATTTGGCAAAACAGCTTATATTTCAACTAAGAACAGCTCTGGTAAAAATAGGATAGATCGGTTGAGGTTTATATATAGCTCCCACACAAAAGTCTCCTCCGCTTTGACTATTTCCGCTCTAAAAACAACAACCTTTCACAGATTTTCTTCAAATTTGGCAAAACAGCTTATATTTCAACTAAAAACAGCTCTGGTAAAAATAGGATGGATCGGTTCATATTTATATATAGCTCCCATACAAAAGTCTCTTCCGATTTGACTCTTTCCGCACTATAAACCACATATTTCAACAGATTTTCCTCCAATTTGGCAAGACGCCGTATATTTCAACTAGAAACAGCTCTGGTAAAATTAGGATAGATCGGTTCAGATTTATATATAGCTCCCATACAAAAGTCTCTTCCGATTTGACTCTTTCCGCACTATAAACCACATATTTCTACAGATTTTCCTCCAATTTGGCAAGACGCCGTATATTTCAACTAGAAACAGCTCTGGTAAAATTAGGATAGATCGGTTCAGATTTATATATAGCTCCCATACAAAAGTCTCCTCTGATTTGACTATTTCCGCTCTAGGAACCACAAACTTTGACAGATTTTTTCAAATTTGCCATAACAACTTATATTTCAACTAAAAACAGCACTGGTGAAAATGAAAGATGAGTTTATATATATTCCGCTCTAGAAATAGCATATTTGAATAGATTTTCTTCTAATTCGGCACATCAGCTAATGTTTCAAATAGAAATTGGTATAGCGAAAGTGAGTCACATCGGTTCATTATATAGCTCCCGATTTGATTCTTTCCGCTCTAGAAACCACATATTTAACACTACATAAAATTTGAGATAGCGTCGAATATTTCAACTAGAAAACCTTTGCTAAACATGGGTCAGATCGGCTCAGATTTGTATATAGCTCCTATTCATAGTTTGTGTTAAAATTTTCTTACAAATACAGGTAAAAGTATGAAATTTGTAGTATATTCTCCTCTTATAGCTGCATCGTATATCACCCGCTTCAAATGTAATGACCTTTTTATATCCTACACCATAGGGTATAATGACTAAGTGTAGGGTATCATATAGTCGGCAACGCACGACTTTAACCTTATTTATTTATCATAATGAATTTTAGGTAACTTTTTTGGGTCTCATATCCGTAAAATTTTGAAAGATGTTAACTGGAATGACTTGTATTATTGTAAAGAAATTATTTTAGTGAAAACTGCAATAACTCAGTCAATTACAATTTAAAATCAAAATCAGGTTAGAAATTCGCGAAGAAATTTAAGAACGTGCTTGCTGGGTAAATCCACACTGACTTCTCAAGTGTTCTTACTCGTTCGAAAGGTTTAGGTTTTGTATTTTTTAAATCCGATAAGAAGCTGAAAACCAGTTGATAATGAACTAAGGTACGGCATTATAAGTGCGCATTGGTATTCAAAACCGGGTTTTACCCGTATGTCAAGATTTTCGGGGTGTTTGAGAAATTGTACATATAGATTATTGTTTTACTCGACAAAATCTACAAGACCGAGTAAGTAAGTTTCGCTCTCAGAGAAGAAAGGACTAAAATATTAATTAGCGCCGGGCCCAATTGGAACCTGCTGCCACATTTGTAAATAACTATAAAAACATGATCAAATATGAAGTCACAATCGATTTCACGCACCGGTATGGGAGTTATAAAGCATTTAACTTTACCTTGGATAGAGACAATTGTGAGCGAGGTTCAAGAAGGGGCGGGGATAAAGCATAAATATTTTTTATATTTAAAGTGATTATAAACACAGTTTCAAATATCATTACAAATGATTATGACTACCAGTATGGATGTTATATCGGTGTTATGCCACGGATTATGCCACTTTGTGTGGGAGGTACCAGAAGGGGTGTTTCAAAATCGCCCATATTTCTAGTCTATAAAAGTATTTCCAAAGATCACATTTCAGAATATTCCGGAATGTTAGATTGATTTGTGTGAGAGGTAATATGAGGGGAGTGGCAATACCCGTCATATCTTACATGCTTAATGTGCTTTTCTGCCCCAAATGATATATATCCTCCTACTCTGTCGAGTGAGGGTCAGTCAATGTCAACAACCATCACAAATTCATGGCACCGAACAAATATATTAAAACAGGTCCGCACAGTTCTGTGACTGAAAGGATACTCTCCAATGTCTTTACAATCAACCATCGACTGAAGCTGTGGAACACATTCATTGTTCGACACGGCCACTTGTTTTGTCCTTATCTATTACTGATATTTATCTATTATTGATAAAGCCCCTTTAGGCGATTCCCGATGTATGTACGTGTGAACATCAATGTTATCAAAATAAACAAATTTCTGAATGTCACGATTTAGTGGCAACTATTTTTAAACGAAAATCACACGCTTTCCTTATCACATAGCCGGCACGCTCGCAAAATCTCAACGGAAAGTTCTGATTGAGAAGATAGATTTATGATGGAGATAGTGTTCGACCCAGACATAGTTAATCTCCGGTTTCACTACACTGTACACTGGGTGAAAAATGTCTGTAAACATATTAACACAGGGACGGGAGGTGTCATTATACTAGAAATAGTAAAATCTTATATATCGAGCCCTATTTTCGTTCTTTTGATGAAAACCGATAATTGGCGACCATTTACATCATCTCCGAATAATGTTTAATTTTTATATATTTAAAATTTTAAATTAGAATCGGCTATAAAAAAGTACTGGTTATTTTTTTTAAATTTCTGGTTTTATTGGAAATGTTGTACATTGTCATTTAATAATGGAACACAATGTCATTCATATGACTACCAAGACTGTGCCGAGCCAGTACCACATCCGATCAACCCAATTTTTCAGTGCAGCCCAAAATCCACATCGAACAGTGACTCGTTGTGGAAAAATGTGTGGATGAAAATGAGCTTCATGAAGGCTGAATTGAAGGCCGATCTCTCCTCTAAATATTTCCACGAAAATTTCTTACAGTTTGCCTTAAATAAAGGTTGATTTTTTAAAAGCTATAGGACAGTTTTTCAAAAAAAAAACACATAAAATTCAGAAAACTGCATGAAATCTTTATTTGAATCGATAGTAAGGTCCATATAATTTAATGTTTGAAGATTATTTCACGCAAATGTTGACCTTGACTGCGCCTCAAATGGTCCATCCGCTTAGTCCAATTTTGGCATTTCCACGTTTTTGAGTGACAGAGGCCCAATTGCTGCGAACGGCGACGAATCGATAATTGATGGTCATCATTAACACTGGCCGATACAGCTGCGATATTTTCTTCAGTTCGCACTCTACGTAAGCGTGTTGGTGGTTTAATGTCCAACAATGTAAATTTGGTGCGAAATTTAGTCACAATAGCCCGAATAGCCGCTTCAGTGGGTCGATTAAACTGACCATAAAATGGAAGAAGCGCGCGATGAACTTTCTTAACAGAGCAAGCGTTGTTCGTTTGTAAGACGATTCATGGTTAAATTATAGACCAAACTGAAGATGTTTGACAGTGAAACAAAACACGAAACGTGCGTCAGCTGTTTAAACCAGTGTTGCCAAAAAGATAATGACTAAAAAATCACCCTTTAATAAACACTTTGAAAGTATTTTTTTAATATTTCCCAATTTTGTTCGAGCGTATAGCGTCCTATTTTGAAACCTCAAAATTAAAATTAAAAGTGAATGTTATTATACCTTTCAAACTCAAAGTGATCGGTATTTCAAATTTAAAGTTTTAAATTAAATATAGGGTGGTTATATTCTTGATCGTCATAAAATTCAAAGATGATCTTGCCATGTCCGTCGAAAGGAGCTAGGACGTCCCAATTTGGCAAGATTGCGTCTATTATTTGTAGATCAGTTGTGATTAAAAATGGAGGAAATCGGTCCTAATATTTCGAATATTTTAGGATTTTTTTTAGATTTACACCAAGTATCAAAAAAAATTTGGTAAGTAAAATCATTTTATAGCTTGAACGCGTTATATTGTGAAAAAGGGGATAAAAATCGTAACAACCAACTAAATATAGGGATTTTTCGAATAAATACTTCTAAGTGGAAAACTGTGGAAATAGGAATAGAATTGGTAATGACCAAATTCCCCGAACTGTATAGACGTCTAGAATATAAGGTTTCTAGAGCGTAAAGAAACAAATCGGGGGAGACACTTTTATGGGAGCTATATAAAAATCTGAACCGATGTGGCCCACTTTCGTCACAGATGTCTTTAGTTGAAATATGAGCAGGTTTGATAAATTTGAAGAAAATTTGTGGTTTCTAGAGTGGAAATCTGGATTACTTTTAACAGATCCGTTTGAAATATACGGCGTTTTGCCAATTTGGAAGAAAATCTGTTGAAATATGTGGTTTCTAGAGTCGAAAGAGTAAAATCGGGAGCAAAATTTGTATGGGAACTGTGTCTAAATCTGAACCGATTTTCTTCTAATTAAATAGCGTTCGTCCTTATCCCATAAAACTTATTGTGCAAAGTTTCATATAGTTCTAACAACAATTGCGACCTGGACTTTGATTACAAGAATAGATGGTCAGACGGACGAGCGGACGGTCATTGCTAAATCGACTCAAAAAGTGATTCTAAGTCGATCGGTATACTTAACAATGGGTCTATCTCGTTTCCCTTTGGGTGTTACAAACAAATGCACAAAGTCATTATAACCTGTGGTATAGGGTATAATTACATTTTTTGACTTATTTTCCTCATTGTAGGAATTGTGGGATTTTTATGTGAGCTATAACAAAGGGGATTTTCTAAACAAAAACGATTACAAATTCTTGAATTGTTTTCAAAAACATTCTCATATGTATTACTTCGAGCATCAGTTGGCAGCAGAGTCCGATGAACAATGTGAACGATTTCATCAAATATGTGCGCCTATTGAATTGAATACTGAATAACACTATAAAGCCAAGAGTATTCTTTTACTTACAGCTGACATATGCTGGACATTAGTGATAACTAGACAGCGGATTTTTATGCAAAATCATATTTTGAACTGATTGTTATATTCGAATGCCGACTTCACACAAATTATTTTCATGATAACTAAATTTAAAATGTTGAAATAAACATTTTTATGTTAGCATATTTTATATAACGATATTAATATCTTATGTAAATGAGGATTAAAAATTGGATTTGCATAAAAATCCGCTGTCTAGTGATAACTGTATTAGATTACCAAGAGCAAAAAGAAAAAATTTAATAGAGAATTTATTGTTTAAATACCCAAATTGATACTGATATCTGCAGCTTTCTTTTGTCGGATGACTTATAGTGAAATTTGACGTAGAATAATTTTTCCATTCACCCCACCCCCTAAAATTCAGTTTTATGAGCCAGTTTAGCATTAATTCGGAAAAGTTCAGTTTTGAGTTTTGGTGTATTCAGATACTTCTAGCAGAATTTTATGGTAAAAAATATTTTTGTTGAACATTTTGATCCATTAAATCCCTGTTTTAGGAGTGTTTTTTGCCCTTTGTCACAAAAGGGACCAAAAGGACCCCTATATTGAGGAGCTATTGGAGTAACATGTTATACAAAAATGTTACTCGTAGTGTTCTAAGTAATATTGCCTAACACATCCTATACTTAAAGTGTAAGGATCACAAGGTTTTCCCTTGGCCGATTCATCATAAATATTTGCAAAAGGGTGGAATATTAACCCTCCTCCCCCTCCAAAATGATCCATACGTAAATCCATACGTAAACTATCGAAACGACGATTCACGTATATTCTTTTTTACTCCCTCTATCAGAATCCGGCAAATTTACTGTCTAAAAACAGTCATTAGTTTTTCCAAAAGTGTCTAGTTTATAACAGCTTCAAATCCCACACCCCTTAAACAAACCCGATCTTTTCGAACTGTATTAATATTATATGATTATAAGTACAGACAGACGAATATAGCTAAATCTTAGCAGAACATCGGTCGTCCTTATATACGTACAAAGGCATAATACCCTGTACAACAAATTTGCTTTGTTTATTTTTATTCCAATAATTTTCTAGAACTAACAAAAATCTGTTTGGACGTAGTATAATGCAGTCATGGATCCTAGGTACTCAAGAATCGTATGCTCATTTATTGTTACTGATACTGTTTGTTTTAGTGTCTTTTTTACAAAAACAAATTAAAATAATATAATAAAATATGAACTGACAGACGTCAGTCAATTCAAACTGTTTACACATCTGACTGCGAATTTAAAGCCGTTCAAAAGAAAGGTCATAAATTGATGGGATATTGCGAATGTCCCGAGAGTACTCGGGGAACTGATACAAGTTAAGCCATTTTTAGTTACAAACGATACAAAACGTTGATTTGTGATTTGAAAATACCCACAGCGACAGAATTACATACGTGCGGCCAAATTGCTGAACTGCTACTGCAAGTGGCGAGAATAGATAAGAAACTTGAACGGGAAAACATTGGAAATTCGAGGCAGTATAAAAGGCTAGACTTTGCCTCAAATCAAAACAATACAACTGGATACAGTCTAGGTGAAACGTACTCAAACTCGAAACAAAATGTTTTTCAAATTTGCCTTGAGCGTGCTGTTCTGCAGCATTGCTTTGGCCGCTGCCGAGTCCTACGAGGGGTAAGTCTAATCTGGAATGTATAACAGGAACGGTTCACTAAACTCTGCATTTGGTGTCTTCCTTTAGCTACAAAATTTACGACATTAATGCCAACAATGCCTTCGAGAAGGAAATCGTGTTGCGCCTCTCTTCCAATGAGAACTACGACTTCTTCGATTTACCCAAGGTCATGGACAAGCCCGCTCGTGTCATGATCCAACCCGATGACCAAGTTGATTTCGAAACCACTTTGGCCCGTTTCGGTATTGATTTCACGGTTGTCAATGAGAATGTGGCCGCTAGCATTGCCGAAGAGGCTGCCCAAAACAACTACATGCGCTCCGCTGTCGACTCCAGCAACGGCCGCATTAGCTTCGCCAGCTTCCAACGTTTCGATGCCATCAACGCCTACCTCGATGAATTGGCCAAGGCCTACCCCCACCGTGTGACCGTCAAGACTATTGGCAAATCTTACGAGAATCGTAACTTGAACGTCATTACCATCACCAATGGCGATGGTGTGGCCAACAAGAAGGTCATACTCCTCGATGCCGGCATCCATGCCCGCGAATGGATTGCTCCAGCTGGTGCTTTGTACGTCATCCACCAATTGGTTGAGAACTTCTCGGCCAACGCCCATTTGTTGAAGGATTACGATTGGGTTATCCTGCCTGTGGTCAATCCCGATGGTTATGAATACACCCACACCAACTCGCGTATGTGGCGCAAGACCCGTAAACCAGTCACCACCTCTTGCTACGGTACCGATGGCAACCGCAACTTTGACTTCCACTGGGGAGAGGTTGGTGCCTCCAGCTTGTCCTGTGCCGATACTTTCAAGGGCAAAAACGCCTTCTCCGAACCCGAAACTCAAGTCGCTCGCGATTTGATGCTTTCCTTGAGTGGCCGCGCAAAGATGTACTTGACCCTGCACTCTTATGGCAACTACTTGTTGTATCCTTGGGGCTGGACCTCGTTAGTCAATTTGACAAATTGAGTGGTTTTGCGGTTATATAACTAATGTATTTGAATTTTGTTTTAGTGCTCTTCCCGCTACCGTTGGTGATTTGGATGAAGTTGCCCAAGCTGGTGCCGCTGCCATTAGGGCATCCACCGGTACCCGTTACACTGTCGGTACCTCCACCAATGTCTTGTATGCCGCTGCAGGTGGCAGTGATGATTACGCTTTCGCCCAGGCCAACATCCCCATCGCCATTACCATGGAATTGCCTGCTGGCGGTTCCGGTTTCGACCCTACTCCCGCTCAGATCCAACCTTTCGTTGCTGAAACCTGGACTGGTATTAAGGCTATGGCTGAAAAGGTTATCGCTAAATATTAATTTGTGTTTGCAGATAACGAAATAAATTGAGATTTTAAATTTGAAATTAAAAACGTTTAATTCTGCTCTTTTAATTGAAGTTGGAAGGATTGACTCTGTGAAGAGTTGAATTCTCATGTTGCTTGTGTTCCCATCAAACCATTGACTCAAACTCGATAGCCTAAAGACCCAATCTTCCTCCTAACCATTTGGTATTTCAATCACCTCCGAGGTTTCACATACATAATACATAATCCCTTGTACACTGAACATAATAACAGTGGGGCATTAACTGCTACCAAGAAACAGATTACAAACCATTGTGTTATTGGAATGCCGCCTTATCACTTTGTCATATTGCTTTACAAGCAACTGCGGAAAGTCAGACCAGACCAGACCACCTAATCTAATTAGAAGTTACTACGAGTGACACACTTTACAACTTTACATTGAAATCAATGCCTAGCAATGGAACGTTATCGGCGAGGCACAGCTGGACGCAACATAAACACAGCGAAGCCTTCCATTGAATGGCTTTAATCGTCAAGTGTTGAGCACTTCACATTGATGGTAAATTTTCGAAAAAAGAAATTAAGTGTTGAAGTTGTTTAATAACAACTCATAACAAATCCAATAACGAGAGGTGAACGCGGTTGACTTCATAGTATGCTACCAGTGCTACAAAGTATTTGCTTTATGTATTTAATCGAGAAGTTAATTAATATGGAATGGAAAGTAATTAATGTTTGTGAAATACTCTCG
The DNA here is from genome assembly GCA_947397865.1 of Polietes domitor. Classification (NCBI taxonomy): domain Eukaryota; kingdom Metazoa; phylum Arthropoda; class Insecta; order Diptera; family Muscidae; genus Polietes; species Polietes domitor. The sequence goes on along the minus strand of OX377621.1, from coordinate 55,536,010 downwards.
AGAAATGTTTACTGTCGTTAATCTATGTTATTACACCATGTATATTAGATAAGTGACTTCAAGAGAAGTTATCAATGTTCCCGACCACAATGAAAGTTTGGGTTCTCTCTAAATAGTTCATTTCTATCATTGCTTGATACAATGTCTAGATTTTTGAATTTTCAAAAATGCCTTTGATTGTAGATAAGAACTAACTAATTGCACCGGAAGTTATGAATTTTGACATGTTAACATTTTTACAACAAAAATGTATGTCGCTAAAACACTTAGTGGGCAATAAGGTTTTAGTGGAATTACACGTTTTCTTGTAATTAATCCAATATTAATAGTTTTTGGTGTAATTAGTTAGCTCTTAGGTGCATTCAATACCAATAAGTGATTCCTAATTTTGAGTAAAATCCATACTTTATTTTAGTTCAACTTTTTTACTTCGATTTAGTTTAAATTTCCTAAAACGTAGCAAAATTAACTAAGAATTATTTTTTTTAATAATTACAATGACCTTGACAATTATTGATATACTTGCAGAAGGGCAGTGATTTTCCTTAATAAATATCCTCTAAATCAAGTAAAATTTCCTACAAATGAATTAACTCATTCACTAAATTTGACAAAAAATCTTAAATTTTAGGAAGGAAAATAGGATGATACAGGATGTATATTTCCAGTTGAAATATAACTATAAATATGTGTTTTCTAGAGCAGTAAAAGTCAAATTGGCAAAATTTGTATGGAACCTATATATAAATCTGAACCGATTTGACCCATTTTCACTATAAAATAAAAGTTGTTGTGCCAAATCAGTTAACTTTGTGGTTTCTATAGAGGAAAAAGTCATATCGGGACAATAATAAATCTGAGTCGATCTCACCCACTTTCACCATAGATATTTCTAGTTTATATAAGACGTTTTGCAAATTTGAGCGAAATCGGTTATAAAGGGTGATTTTTTAAAAGCTATAGGAAAGTTTCTCAAAAAAAAAACACATAAAATTCAGAAAAATTCATGAAATCTTTATTTGAATCGATAGTACGGTCCATATAATTTAATCTTTGAAGATTATGTCATGCAAATGTTGACCTTGACTGCGCCTCAAATGGTCCATCCGCTTATTCCAATTTTGGCATACTCTTTCCAACATTTCGGCCGGTATCTCACGAATAAATGCTTCAATGTTGTCTTCCAAGGCGTCAATTGAAGCGGGCTTGTCATGAGCTTTAACATAGCCCCACAAAAAATAGTCTAAAGGCGTTAAATCGCACGATCTAGGCGGCCAATTGACCGGTCCCGAACGTGAAATAAAATGTTTACCGAACTCGCCTCTCAATAAGTCCATTGCTGCGCGTTCTGTGTGGCATGTGGCACCGTCTTGTTGAAACCACATGTCATGCAAGTCAAGCTCTTGAATTTTGGGCAAAAAAAAATTGGATATCATCTCACGGTAGCGCTCACCATTCACAGTTACGTTACGATTCTCATCATCTTTGAAGAAGTAAGGTCCAATGATGCCACCAGCCCATAAACCGCACCAAACTGTGACTTTTTCTGGATGCATTGGTAGCTCTTGCAATGCTTCTGGCTGATATTCACTCCAAAATCGACAATTCTGCCTATTTACGTACCCATTGAGCAAAAAATGAGCTCAGTCGCTGAACACAATTTTTCGGTAAAAAAGTGGATCTTCGGCCAACTTTCCAAGAGCCCATTCACCAAAAAGTTTACGTTGCGGTAGGTCGTTCGGCTTCAATTCTTGCACCAGCTGTATTTTGAAAGGCATCACACCTAAATCCTTCCGCAAAATTTTCCACGTTGTTGAGTAACAGAGGCCCAATTGAACGGCGATGAATCGATAATTGATGGTCATCATTAACACTGGCCGATACAGATGCGATATTTTCTTCAGTTCGCACTCTACGTAAGCGTGTTGGTGGTTTAATGTCCAACAATGTAAATTTGGTGCGAAATTTAGTCACAATAGCCTGAATAGCCGCTTAAGTGGGTCGATTAAACTGACCATAAAATGGAAGCGCGCGATGAACTTTCTTAACAGAGCACGCATTTTGATAATAAAATTCAATAATTTGCAAGCGTTGTTCGGTTGAAAGACGATTCATGTTTAAATTATAGACCAAACTGAAGATGTTTGACAGTGAAACAAAACACGAAGCGTGCGTCAGCTGTTTAAGCTAAAAAATCACCCTTTATTAGGCAGTTTCAAGAGCAGAAAAAGTCAAATTGGGAGCGATATTTGTATGGATTTTGTATAATCTGGATCGATTTGACTCATTTTCATTTCATTTTTGAACTCCACATTTATAAAACAATTGTAAAACACGATCAAATATCAAGTCATAGTGGATTCCATCCATAAGGAGTTATGAAGGATTTAATTTTATTTAATTCTATTACCTAGGGTAGAAACAATTGTGTGGGAGATACAAGAAGGGGTGTGGCTAAGGCGTAAATATTTTTTTGGGTTCAAAGTGATTATAAAAACAGAAGGGGTGTGGCAAAATAGCCCATATTCCATGCGAATGTAGCTTCTATAAAAGTATTGCAAAATATCAAATTGCACAGAATTCCAATCATCGGTATAGAATTTATAACAGCTTCAATTTTTCGTAGTTTTGGGAGGTACTGGAAGGGGCGTGGAAAAACCCGCCATAATTAGTACACTAAAACTGATTATAAAAACATTATCAAATACAACAAGTAAGGAAAGGTTAAAGACGGGCGTGGCCGACTATATAATACCCTTCACCACTCCCTGCGTATATACCACGCTTTTATTAATAAACCGAGGTATTTCATGGGAGCAATTTTATGTAGTTGATATAAATTTTACAGTATTATTATACGAATATGGTAAATAATATGATAATTGATCCAATTTTCCGGCACACAGTGGTTCAAAATCAAAATCAATCGGCCAAAATTCAATAACTTTTGTTCTAGTAGACAATTTTGAGTTCTGAAAAAAAATCAAAATTAGACAAGGACCCAAGGATTATTTTGAGATATTAACATTAAAAATCGGGAAATCTAATTTAGAAATCGGCCCAAATTTGACAACTTTTCGTATTTTCGATTTTAAAGAAAATTAAAATTTTTATGTTTTTGTAACATATTTTTACGAGTTCATAATGGGAAGAAAAAAATTTAATTTGTTTTTGTATTACAGATTTTTACGTTTTTCAGATTTTGAAAATTGGAAAAACGTATTTTTCCTTCTTCAAGTATTATTAGGACTTTTTGGGCATAGTATCGGCAAATGAACTCCGATATGCAGTTGAAATATAATATAATCTGCAATTTGAAAAACTTCCTATGTAAAATGTGAGTAATAATTAAAATGGGGGCCATTTGTAAGGGCGCTACATTAAAAAGTGAGCCTTTATAGATCACTTTCAGAGTATGTTTTCTTTATTGAAATATAACATGAATTTTTATCAAGATCCAATGTAAGATGTGGGTTCTAGAGCGATAATAGTGTAACCTGGGGGCCCATTTGTATGGGAGCCATACCAAAATTTCAAAGTACCTGTTTCTAGTATAAATGTAACATTGTGTGGGAAATTTGATCAAGATCCAATGTAAAATGTGCATTTTAGAGCAGTAATAGCGAAAATCGGAGGTACATTTGTATGGGGGCAATATCAAAACATTATGATCCCATGTAAAATGTGTATTCTAGAGCAGCAATAGTGTAAATTATAGGGATATTTGTATGGAGGCTACATCTAAATCTGAACCGATTTCTTCCAAATTCAATACCAATCGTGGCCGAAAAAGTAACTTCTGCCAAATTTTATGACAATCTTACCACAATTGCGACCTGTAGAGTGCGAACAAGCTTAGATGGACAGCAGACGGACAGACGGGCAACGTTAAATCGATTCAGCTGGTGATTCTAAGCCGATCGGTTTACTTAAAGGTGGGTCTAGCTCAATTATTTCTTGGTGTTACAAAAATTTGGCGGAAAACTAACTTATAATACCCTTGTCCACGATGTGGTGTAGGGTATAAAAATACACTTTTTTTCTGTCCCAAATGATATATACCCTCCTACTCTGTAGAGCGAGAGTATAAAAATCGTCAACGTTGGTACCTCCAAGGGACCCACTACTTTAAGAGGACGCACTGACTTGACCACTTCCATCCATCTCAAAATTGAAAAAATTAAACAAAAATTTGTATTTTAATTCGAAATTGTAATATTAAGAAAAATAGAAAACACAAAATATTTTATTTCAAAAAAATATATAAATATTTACAGGTTGTTCGTCTAGAAACTTTATATTAAAACTAGCAGTACCCGCTGCTTCGCACGCTAAAAATCAAGTTATTCGTTAATTTTATCCGTCTCTGTTTTTGGATAGTATTTATTTAATTTTCTTTTGGTGGATATAGATAAATCTAAAATAGTAATTTGGTAAGCTCCTATTAGCTAACACTCACACACAGTCAAAGGAATATGCTTGTCGATATGCACTATTTTAGCTGAACTACTTCGTATGTATAGTTTTCTACTAAGTTTTGAACAAAAAATTACAACCATTTATATCCTCGATCTCATGTTTCTAGATTCAGCCAGCCAGTTTATAACTTTTTGCACCTCTTTCCCAAAAAGTACACATTTTGAAAAATCACTATAGGTAACATGTGTTTTTGCTCCCCTAAAAATATGTACTTTATTTGGTAACACAGGATTGTACAGCATTTTTATCCCTTTTCGTCCCGCGCACCCCTTAGAAGTACAAATTTCGAAAAATCAAACTACTGCGCTGCTATATGATAAGTGGAATTTACACACTAAATTTCACGATTTTAGCTGTAATAGTAAAATTGGTACCAGTTTTATCCCTTTTTGTCCCGCTCGCCACTTAAAACTACAAATTTGGAGAAATCCAATTTTACTTCGTTTCTATATGGTCAGAGGAATTTACATACCAAATTACACGATCCTAGCTGTAATACTTTAGTTGGTACCATTTTTATCCCTTTTTGTCCCGCTCGCCTCTTTAAAGTACAAATTTCGAAAAATCCAATTTTACTTCGTTTCTATATGGTCAGAGGAATTTACATACCAAATTTCACGTTTCTAGCTGTAATACTTTAGTTGGTACCATTTTTATCCCTTTTTGTACCGCTCGTCCCTTAAAAGTACAAATTTCGAAAAAACCAATTTTACTTCGTTTCTATATGGTCAGAGGAATTTACATACCAAATTTCACGATTCAAGCTGTAATACTTTAGTTGGTACCCTTTTTGTCCCACTCGCCCCTTAAAAGTACAAATTTCGAAAAATCCAATTTTACTTCGTTTCTATATGGTCAGAGGAATTTACATACCAAATTTCACGTTTCTAGCTGTAATACTTTAGTTGGGGCCCTTTTTGTCCCGCTCGTCCCTTAAAAGTACAAATTTCGAAAAATCCAATTTTACTTCGTTTCTATATGGTCAGAGGAATTTACATACCAAATTTCACGTTTCTAGCTGTAATACTTTAGTTGGTACCATTTTTATCCCTTTTTGTCCCGCTCGTCCCTTAAAAGTACAAATTTCGAAAAATCCAATTTTACTTCGTTTCTATATGGTCAGAGGAATTTACATACCAAATTTCACGTTTCTAGCTGTAATACTTTAGTTGGTACCATTTTTATCCCTTTTTGTCCCGCTCGTCCCTTAAAAGTACAAATTTCGAAAAATCCAATTTTACTTCGTTTCTATATGGTCAGAGGAATTTACATACCAAAATTCACGTTTCTAGCTGTAATACTTTAGTTGGTACCATTTTTATCCCTTTTTGTCCCGCTCGTCCCTTAAAAGTACAAATTTCGAAAAATCCCTATTTTTAGCTCGTCTGCATGTTCATTGCAAGGAACTCACCGAATTTCATGTTTATAGCTACTGCTGTTTAGTCAGGACGAAGGTTCGATGTTTATCCCTTTTTGGGCCATTTTATCCCCTAAAAGTACGAATTTCGTAAAACCCTTTCTTAGTCGACGTCTACGTCATATTTGGGAACTACCCTGAACCTGGCTTCAGCCGTTTGGTCTGGGGGCTGGTCAATGATAAGTCAGTCAGTCAGTCAGTCAGTCAGTAACGCAACTCTTTTATATATATAGATTATTTTTTACTTTCTAAATAAATTTATTGTATATGTTATTCAAATTATCACTTAATCACAGAATCACTTAAAGTGGACATTATAAATAAAAAAAATGTTCGTTTGCATCACCACACATCAATGTTAGTGGATATAGTATGACTTAGACCATTTTCAAACTAACACTAAAGACAATTTGGTGTGCATAAAATGAGAAATGTCATTGTAACGGTAAATTTGTATACACTCCACGAGAGTATTATGTGATTGTACATTTGTTTGTAACACCAAAAGGAAACGTGTTAGACCCATCGCTTATTGTACAGATCGGCTTAGAATCACTTTCTGAGTCGATTTAGCAATGTCCGTCTATCCATCTATTCTTGTAATCAAAGTACAGGTCGCAATTATAGTCCGATGTTAACAAAAATTGGCACAAATAAGTTTTGTGGATCAAGGAAGAACGCTATTTAATTTAAGGCAAATCGGTTCAGATTTATATATAGCCCCCATACAAATGTCGCTCCCGATTTGACATTTTCCGCTCTAGAAACCACATATTGTACCCGATTTTCTACAAACACCTATGCAGAAATTGGGTAAGATCGGTTCAGATTTGGATATAGCCGCCATACAAATATCAAAGCAATTCTTCAGAAAGGCAGAGTAAAATTTTCTAGCTACATACATTATTACGATTCTTTTGTCCCATTTTATACTTAAAAGCACGAATTTGGAGAAAGACTTTTGTTTTGCAAAGTCCGAAAAATTTATAAATATAATTTCATGATTCTAGCTACAGCCATTTGATTGGTACAATCTGTATCCCCATTATCCCTAAATTTCAATTTTTCAAAAAAACGTTTATGTTGCTCGTCTACACAATCAGAAGAATATATAAAGTGATTTTTTTGAGGTTAGGATTTTCATGCATTAGTATTTGACAGATCACGTGGGATTTCAGACATGGTGTCAAAGAGAAAGATGCTCAGTATGCTTTGACATTTCATCATGAATCGTCTTACAAACGAACAACGCTTGCAAATTATTGAATTTTATTATCAAAATGCGTGCTCTGTTAAGAAAGTTCATTGCGCGCTTCCATTTTATGGTCAGTTTAATCGACCCACTGAAGCGGCTATTCGGGCTATTGTGACTAAATTTCGCACCAAATTTACATTGTTGGACATTAAACCACCAACACGCTTACGTAGAGTGCGAACTGAAGAAAATATCGCAGCTGTATCGGCCAGTGTTAATGATGACCACCAATTTTCGATTCGTCGCCGTTCGCACCAATTGGGTCTCTGTTACTCAAAAACGTGGAAATGCCAAAATTGGACTAAGCGGATGGACCACCTAAGACGCAGCAGCGGTCAACATTTAAATGAAATTATCTTCAAAAAGTAAATGTCATGGACCAATCTAACGTTTCAAATAAAGAACCGATGAGATTTTGCAAATTTTATGCGTTTTTTTAAAAAAAAAAGTTATCAAGCTCTTAAAAAATCACCCTATACAACTGCAGCCATTCGGTTGGCACCAATTTTATCCCTTTTTGGCATAAAAAGTAGCTGTATCGAAAGATCACATTGTATTTCGAATTTACGCAACCTGGGCGAAATATACAACGATTTCCATTACCTGTAGCTATTTAATAGGTACCAATTTTATCCCGTTCCCCCACAAAAGTAAAAATTTTGTAAATTTCCTTGATTTTGTACATCTACACAGTCATATGAATGTACATGCCGAATTTCGTTATTCTAGCTGCAATCATTTGGTCGGTACCAAGTTTATCCCTTTTTCCAAATTTACGTGCTATTAGAGGGATGTACACACCATTTGGTATAAATGGTACCCTCTATTCTCATTTTACCCACTTAAAAGTACAAATTTGAAAAAAATCTCTTTATTTTACGTGTCTACTCAATTAGAGGAATGTACACACCACCGAATTTCGTGTTTCTAGGTGTTGTCGTTTGATAGGCCTTTTTTAACCCTTTTTGTCCCATTTCACCCCCTACGTTTACGCTATAAGGAAAATCAAATACCAAGTAAATATAAGCTGATATATTCAAAAAACATGTTATAATACTCGAAGTATTAAGGGTATATGCTGTCCTTATTAGGTAAAAATATTTTCCCTCTGGACCGTCCTGACTCCTTTCATTTAGATGCTAGTGTGCTTTCAACAGACGGACGGCCATGGCTAGATCGTCTCCGAATGTTATGACGATCAATAATATATATACTTTATAGGGTCTCAGGTCGATATTTCAAGGTGCTACAACTTCAATGACAAACCACCATCCTGAAGGTGGAGGGTATAAAAATATAATGTTTTGCACAAACTCTGCCGCCGCAATTGTAACTGTAGCTTCGGAAATAACTTGAATTTCGTTAGACACGCTTAAAAAATTAGCGACGGAGTGGATCATGTGTATTTTGCAACACCGTACGACAACGTTAAAAAACCGTCTGATATAGGTATGAAGCTATAGGCTATTAGTGTCAAATGAAAGAGGAGAATATCTGTTAAAAATACTTCAAATTTTATTATTTTAGCATTAACAGTCATTTCAAGTTTGCCTCTTCCTTTATTTACTGTATTTATATTTTACTTTTTAAGAAGGGGAACATAAAATAGTTGTTAATGCTAAACTAATAAAGATAGAAGCTTATAATTTGAAGTATTTTTAGCACATATTCTCTTCATTAATTTGACAATTATACCGGTATCATAGGGTGCAAATAAGTATTTAAAGTAAATGTATCATTTGGAACTTTGCAGTCCTTTTAGGGTGCAAAAGGATGAAAACGCCAATTAACTCCATTTCACTTATAGTTTCAGACGTATATCATTTGGTAATATGGACTATCGGACAGTGCATTACTTTTAGGGTTATAATAAATTTACTATTGAAATATTTTGTTATTGGACTTATAGGTACAAATTAATACAAATAATTGAATGTCTAAAAAGAATACTGTTCCTAATGGTATGCTTTAAAAATTCAATTGTAGTTGCTGCAGCAAACATGAATAATTTCGGGTTGGCCTTTTATTTTTTTGTAACTAAATCGATGTTTGCAGCTAAAGCAGAATTTTCTTTTCTTTGCAATGAATGGAGTCTCAGTTCCGGTTTATCAATATTTTGTATCGACCACGGCATCGGTCTCGAGTATTGTTTTATAAAATTAAAAAGGAAATCGAAAACATAATTATACTTTTTGAATGCAGAAAAACACATGAAAACACTTGAATTCTATGATCGAAACGAAATTCCAGGACAATAGATGGGTCAATAAAATAACCTCTTTTGGTTTACGTGGCCGCTCTCAATAAAAATGTATATCTAAAATAATGAACTTCTTAAGCATTTGAACTTTCATGAATTTAAATGCAATGCAAAATCTTAGAAAATACGTTACGATTGGAATGTTCTTGGCAGAACTCAATAAAAAAGTAAAGATTTGGAAGCATCAAATTGCCCAAATTTGAGTGTGACTATAATATTTTGCAGCGTTATACACACTCTCATACAGTCTCCGCCAACGAATAAAATTTGCATCGCCTTCTATGTTGACTGGATTGAAACCTTTTAAAGAAACCAATTTGTTCATGTTCAAAAATTCACTTTGAGTAATAAAAGTGAATAAAATAAATCGGTAATTTTTCGAATTCCATCATTTCTTCGTTAACCCATTAAAGCCCAGCGAATTTCATTTTTCGCTGTTTCTTACTGTTTACTGTTCGATTAATCGAACACTGGTTCAAAATGGGTTAAGTCGGCCATGTCAAATAATACATTAAGCCTCAAAGTATGCTCTAAAATATATTTACATTTTGTATTAAAAAAATAATTTTGTGCTCTTTCTGGCTATTTATGGTTTTACCATTTCACTAATTAAATTTATTTATTTAGAACCAAAAGGTCTATCTTTCCAGTATTCACTTTGAAACATATCTGTATTACATGCATGTATTGTATTTGGGTATTATTTTTTTCTATACAAGTTTGGAGTATATCCAAACATTTAGTCAACTAAAGGATATTTCTCAATGACTTTCAGGCCCATCGCTCTAATGCCCACCCATGTTCCTGTAACTATTTCATCGATCATCTCCACGGGGGGATCAAAACCTGACTGCCCAGCACCCCTGAGTTCCATGGTATATGAAATAGGAAAGCCAGCATTGAAGGCATAATCATCACTGGCACCAGCGGCCACATACAAGACATTCGTTGACGAGCCCACAGTAAAATTTCGACCGGTAGCCGCATAAATAGCATCAGCGCCAGCTTCGGCCACTTCATGCAAATCCTCCCAAGTATCGGGCAAATCTCTGGAAAAAAAGAGTCTCATTAAGTCGCATACATATAATAATACATCGAACTTTCACTCACGAAGTCCAACCCCAGGGATAGAGTAAAAGCTCTCCACTGGAATGCAAAGTCAAATACATTTGACCTCTCTTGCTGTAGGTATGTATCAGGTCGCGAACCACCATGGCTTCGGGTTCAGAGAATGCCTTTGGCCCGGCAAAGGTTTGCGAACAGGGATTCGAAGATGCTCCCTCTTCGTTCCAATGGAAATCAAAATTACGATTAGGATCGGTGCCGTAACATATACCGCCATCATGGAACAAAGGTTTGCGCGTCTTACGCCACATGCGGTCCGTTTGCTGGGAATATTCATAGCCATCTGGATTTACCACGGGCAACACAACCCAATCAAAGTCCTCCAGCAGGTCGCGATTCTCCTCGAAATTCTCCACCAACTGTTCGATGAGATAAATAGCCGTAGCCGGTGCAATCCATTCGCGTGCATGGAAACCGCCATCGACCAAAATGACATTTTTATTACTGCGGCCATCGCCATTCGTTATGGTCAGAACTTTCAGGTCGCGGCCCTCAAAAGACCGGCCCATTTTCTTCACAAACACCCGCTGAGGATATCGCTGGGCCAATAGATCCAAGTGTGAATTGATGACACTGTGACTGTAGTATTGGCTGGTGCCCAAACGACCTTGGCCCTTGTACGGCAAAGTAGTTTGCATTAAACGGTTATATTCAGAGTTGCGCTTGAGCGTACGGCCAAAATTTCCGTCCAGCAGTTGGAATGTTATGTCATTTTTGTCCAATGTCTCTTCAAACTCGTCGGTATTACTGGGCGGGACGATGACCTTTTCGGCGCTCAGGAAATCGTATATTTCATCCTTGAGAGCTAACTTTCTCAAAGTGTTAACTTGGCTTTTTGTCACCGCCGATAGCTGATAAAGTTTATAACTGCGGAAAATAGATAATAATGCAGACATTAGTTATGGATAGTGGATGATAGATAAACGAATGACCAAATATCGACATATATCGACTTCGAAACGTGTGCAAATTTATTACAAAGTTTAAATTCCAAATAAATACATTGAGAAGGCATTAAAATCGATCGGTTTGAATCGTATAGAAATTGGCGGTACATCCAACATCTGCTAAGAGACGGTATTCGAAGTATGTTTGTAATTCTCATTCATTTGGTGTGACATCTGTCTTAATTATAAACGAATTTTGTTTTGCTGCAGCCTCCATTTTTCTTGTTTCTTTTTTGGGAGAATATAAGTGTATATCGATAAAAATTTATTGTGAATATGTTGGAGCACGCTGCAACATGGTATTAGTATTAGCTAGTTCTCGAAATGTATTAGTATATACGCTAGGAATTAAGTACAAATGCTAGTCGTAAGATTATACTCAAATGTTTAAGTTTTTTTGGAATTAATCAAATCTGAATCTGTTTTGCTGCAGCCACGAAAGCCGACACAAAATGCTTTACTGCAACCTGGGCTCTCCGTACCATTGTCTATTAGGAAACCTTCTCTTTCAGTCCACAGACGACTATCGGATATAGCCTTTATCGAGACAAAAACATCGAAAATAATTGTTCGTTATTTATGATTTCTGCCAGTGATTGGCAATTGTAGATAAGAGCAAAAATGTGATACAACAAATTGAATTTATATTGCGAAATGTGTGAAAGATAAATAAATGCTACTCCATAAGATTTATTAGCCGATAGATTGAAAAGTCACAAATTTAATTTTAAAAATACACTCTTGTTGTTGCTATAATATACTTCCTTTTGATTTTTACTTAGAAATGTCATTGAATATAATTTATAGCAGACAAAATGGAAACGATATTGTAAATGCGCATTTCTGTGCATAACACAATATTTTTACTTTGTTTCTCTAAAGTAAAAATATCTGATATTTTGCATTTCGTTCAAAGATATAAGCTTTAAAATTAAAAAAATATATATTTTTATTTTTTCGGATTTATCTGAAAATTTGCGCCGTCATTTTACGGAGGTGAAAAGTTTAATGGATATTTATTATTGAAAATAATTTCAGATTCAGTAATTTTTGGACCTAAAAAAGACACTATACATGAAAGTAGAAAAACTGTGTACTCATGCGAGCCATACAAAGACGATATGAGCATCAAACGAAAGAGAATACTTGTTAAAAATACTGTAAAGTTCAAGTATATATCTGTATTAGTTTAGCATAGGATAAATGATGGCTGTAAAGTTAAAAATTTTAGGTAATATTTGAGACAGGATTGCATCAGAAACCCAGATAGAGAATGTTGAAATAAATGCAATTGCAACCGAGAATTGTGGATTTTTGCAGAAATCAGCAATTTCTTCGCAACTGACTATATATATCTTATCTCAATACACATATACAGTGGCCGACAAAAGTCAGCATACGACCCACATTTTTGCGTTTTAGCGAGTTCCAAAAAATATTTGAAAAAAGTAATGATGCGGTTTTGTTTGAAATCGTTTTTTATTCATATAACAATAACAAAATGCTTTACTTCAATATAAACATAAAAGATATTGGCAAAATAAACAAAAAACACCTTGACAAAAGTCTACATACGACGTAGCATCCCATGCTTTACGTCATTTTTTTATAATGTACTTTATAGGAGAATTGACGAAATTTGTATTGTCATTTGTCTTGTGCTTGCTCTTCTTTAAATAAATATAATTCAAGAAACATTAGTCCGCGAAAATGGCTTCTCGTAAAGAAATTGCAACTGATATTCGAAATTTAGTAATAAAATGCAGAAACGAAAGGAAATCTTTAGGCGAAATAGCTAAAATGGTTAATTTAAGTAAATCAACTGTCCAAACTATATGCAAAAACTTCGAAAATACGGGTACTGTTGAAAATAAGCCCAGAAGTGGGCGTCCAAGAAAACTTAGTCGACGAGAAGAAAGCTTTATTTTAAAAGAAGTTAATGAAAACCCGACAGTGAATGCTACAATGTTGTCCAAACAACTCGCAGAAAGGTCGGATACAATTGTACATCCAAGAACAATTCAAAGAAGTCTGAATAATAATGGTTTCCGAAGCAGAACGCCACGCAAAAAACCACTTATAAGTGAAAAGAATTGTAAGCTTCGCCTTGAATTCGCCCAGCAACACTTGGACAAGGGATTAGACTTCTGGAAGCGGGTTTTATTTACGGACGAGTCGAAGTATAATATATTTGGAAGTGACGGGAGAGCCAAAGTATGGAGAAAAGCGAATACGGCAATGAATCCGAAGAATTTACTTGCTACGGTAAAGCATGGTGGTGGCAACGTAATGGTTTGGGGTGCCGTCGCGGCGTCTGGAGTTGGAAATCTTGCGTTTGTTGAGGGTAACATGGATCGCTATCAATATAAATCCATATTGGAACAAAATCTGATCGATAATTTAAACCTCGGAGAGCGCTGGATTTTCCAACAAGATAACGATCCGAAGCACACAGCCCAATTTGTTAAAGATTGGCTGATTTACCATGCTCCAAGACAACTTTATTCGCCGCCACAAAGCCCCGACCTGAGTATTATTGAACATGTGTGGGAGATTCTACAACGCAGGATCCGAAAACATCACATAACTAGCGCCCAAACGCTAAAAAACAAGCTGGAAGAGGAATGGCGACAAATATCACCTGCGGAATTGGAAAACTTAGTTGCATCAATGCCCAGACGATTGCTGGCTGTTGTAGATGCTCATGGTGGACCAACAAAATATTAAATTATATAATAGTATCATTTTGTCACGTTAAATAAGTAATGCATTTTGTTATTGTTATATGAATAAAACACGATTTCAAACAAAACCGCATCATTACTTTTTCAAATATTTTTTGGAACTCGCTAAATCGCAAAAATGTGGGTCGTATGTTGACTTTTGTCGGCCACTGTATATATACATATATCTTATCTTAATCATGAGAAAACAAAAATGTCATACATATAAATCATTTTAGCCATATTTCGAATATTTCAAATTTATATTTACCGTGATCTACCGAAATACCCACATTTTTCGTCGAAAAAGATAATTTTTCCAAAAAATATGGACTTTGAAACCTATTAATTTTGTTGTATAAGTTGCCGTGTAATTTTGCTATTTAAACCTGAAGAGCTTAGTTGCAACTTTGGTGACACCCACTCAAATTTTCCGAAAAGTTTTTTCGTAGAATATTTAAATTCTTAAATGTCCTTTTCGAAAGGACTTCTTGTTTTTCTCGAAAAATTAAATTATCACAAAACTTTGTTATAAAACCAATCATATTTTATTTGGAAAGAAGTGACTTCTTTCGGCTTGCTCATCGGAAGACGTCTGAATGACGCACAGCTATTTGGACACGAAAGCCGAAAGAAGCCACTTCTTTCAAAACAAAATATGATTGGTTTTATAATAAAGTTTTGTGCTTATTTACTGTCCATGTCTGTAGTTCTGACAATAAGAATTCTCTCAGACATTAACTTAGAAAAATGTGGTCACTTAATATAATGCCCTCTTTGACCAAGTTTATCTACAACAAGTAAGAAGGCGTTATGTTCGGCCGGGCCGAATCTTATATACCCTCCACCACGGAGTGCATTCCATAGTATTACCAGCAGATTAAAGGATGTCGACATAGAAGTACAGAACCATATTACGAAAATTGTGATATGTTTATGCGCATTACTATATTTGTTTACTATTTCAAACTATAATGTATACTTATGCGCACTGTTTAAAATCGACTACTATATATAAATAAAATGCTGAAATTGTGAAAGTGAACATACCTAAATATTAGGCGATTGTCAGTCGCCATTAGAAAGAAGCATAAAGAAAAGAAGCAAGCAAGAAGAAGAAGAAAATTATACATTTTAAAGATATCCCCATTCTCCTCATTCTCCGTCCAAATGTACAAATTTCGAAAAAAAACTTTTTCGAGTCTTCATAGTAAGAAAGTATACACCGAATTTCATGATTTCAACTTCAGCGGTTTGGTAGGTTCCATTTTTATCCCTCTTTTTAATTCTATTGCTTAAAAGTACGAATTTCGAAAAATCCCTCTATTTTACGTGTCTATGCAATTAGAGGGATGTACACACTGAATTTCATGATTCTAGCTTTTGTCGTATCATTGGTACCATATTTTATCCCTTTTTGTTCCATTTCGCCCGCTAAAACTTTTATTTTGTTTGTGGTGCTTCCAAGCTACAAGAGGAAAGTCCGTAACAAATTTTAACTGTATGAAAATCAGAAATTTAATTAATAAGGCAAGGCTACCAATATTTGTATGTATAATGGATAGAGTACTTCAATTCATAAAGTAAATATAAAGGAGCAATCATAAATACCCTAAATATTGGGGGATAGAGAGTGTACTTTCAGCTACAGTCGTTTGGTTAGTTGTATTTCCATCCTATTTTAATTTCAAAAGTATACATTTTGAAAATACCTTATCTCTCACGTACGCAGTATAAGACAACTTCATGATTCTACCATTTTTTGTCGTAAAAGCAACAAAATAAAGTACGAACTTGGAAAAAAATATTTTACGTGGCTATGCAGTCAGAGGAATGTATACACCGAATTCCATGATTCTATCAGCGGCCATTTTGTTGGTACCATTTGTATACCCTTTTTCCAATTTTGCCCCTTCAAGAGTACGACTATCTAAAATCTCTTTATTTTACGTATCTACACAATTAGAGGGACGCACTCACTGAATTTCATCATTCCAGCTGTATTCGTTTGGTTGGTACTATTTTTACCCCTGTAGCCATTGTATCCCTTGAAAGTACGAATTTGGAAAAAACGTTTTATTTTTCGTGTCTACGCAGTCAGAGGAACGTATACTCCGAATTTCATGGTTCTAGATGCTGTCATTTGGTAGGTACTATTTTTATCCCCTTTTTCCATTTGAACCACGAATTTTGGAAAGTTCTTTTATTTTACGTGTCTACGCAATCAGAGGAATGTATATATCGAATTTCATTATTCTAGGTGCAGCCGTTAGGTTGGTACTATTTTTAACCCTCTATTCCCATTTAACCCCTCAAAAGTACGAATTTAGAAAAAATACTTTTATATTATGTATTTACTCTATTAGAGGAATGTATACGCCAAATTTCGTGTTTCTATCTGTTGTCGTTTGATAGGTACCATTTTTATCCCTTTTGTCCCATTTCGCCCTTACAAATAAAAATCACTCTATGGTGCCCTTTTAAGCTATAAAGGGAATGCGCATTGCAAATATCAAGTAAATACAAGCTTATATGTTTAAAAAACATGCTGAAATGCTCTAAATATTAGGGGTATTTTCAGTCCTTGTGAGGGAAAATTTTTTTCCTCTGGGCCGATTTCGTCCACTTTCAATCCCAACCGATCTACGACTATAAGACGCATTTATGGAAAATTTGAACGTTCTAGCTCCTTTCGTTTATATGCTAGCGTGCTTTCAACAGACGGACGGACGGACATGACTAGATCGTCTTAGAATTTTATGACGATCAAGAATATAAATACTTTATAGGGTCTCAGGTCGATATTTCAAGGTGTTACAAACGGAATGACAAAGTTAGTATACCCCCATCCTGGATGTGGAGGGTATAATTAAACTTGTTAAACATCAGATCACGAAAGTGAAAAAGCGTGAAATTCGTTGTTTAATGCAGATATCATTTGATTTCAACTTTAAATCCGAGAAAATTTCAATTTTTCAATCGGTGGCATAATTTATGTTTAAACTTTATTTTTTCCTTTAGCTTTTTCGTTTGTATTTATTATTTTTTTTTTGTCTGTAATCAATATTTGATTTGAACTGGGATATTGTCCTGGCTCAAGACAATTTTGCATCTACATTAAATAGAATGCAAATTTATTTACAAATGGCATGGTGACATTTATTACTTGGCTGCAGACTACCACGATCATGATTTCGACCATGTCAAAAGTCTTTTCAAGTGGCTTCGCAGCGACTTTTCAACATCAAACCCGGCCTCTATAAGGAGATGATTCTCACAAACGAACGAGAAGCACAACTCACTTGCCGAATTTGCGTTTAAAAATCGCACCAAGTAATAAAGTACACATGCCATCTTACAAGCATCTCATTGAGTTGCATGTGTAAGTATGTGTATATGCAGGTATAGTTACCCAGCAATACTTCTGCCGTGCCAACGCTCATTTGTTTTAGCTTTTTCGTTTGTATTTTTTTGGTCTGTAATCAAAATTTGATTTTTTTTCGGATTTTGTGATCAATATCCAAAAATTTCTAACATTCCAATTTTGATAACATCCATCTTTATTTATATCATAAATGATGCATGAACAAATATTAGAATAATTAGTGATTGGAATTTTCAATCGATAATATTCGAAACTGAACTTTTTGATAAAAAAAATATACCTTTACTCATGTAATGCATAATGTATGACCAGTAAATCTTTATTTATGGAATATATGATGTACGGAAAATATTGGAATAGATTCCTAATTACTAATTATTAATTTCGCTAATAATTTGGAAAATTTAAAAAAATGCAAATCCATCAGTATTCATGATGATATAATATTTGTATGAACAATATTTTATTCGAAATTGATTTCGAATTTGCAATATTAATAAAGCCAAATTTCACCAGATGGAGGCGCGCGAGCTGATATACCTCACAGGATTAAAAATGCTAAAGCTGCTTTTCATGGCCTACATAAGATTTGGCGATATTGTTATATGGTTGCGAAACTTGGCTCACGTCTTTTGTAATCAACAACAAACTCCACACTTTTGTCAACAGATCCTTGCGTTATATTCTCCGCATATGGTGGCCATATAACTGGATTTCAAATATGGAATTATACCATAGAAGCAAAATGAAACCTATACAAATCTAAAACTGTCTATTTATGAATTTGCAAAATAAAACATCTCTACTGATGTGTCATATTAGAATTAAATGAAAATTTCGCAGTCAACTTTTAGCTGCAACAAATATAGGTCTCGCATGCCTTTTTGCTAATTTTGGGTTCTGCTGAAGACTTCAGCATAATATTTGGTTGTAAACTAAAACCGACAATTTTGAAAATAATAAACAAAAATTGATTTGCTGGAAAAATTCTGTAAATAAATTGGAACAATTTTTTTTATTTTTAAAGTTAGCACACACTTATTCCTTGAAGGATATACAATAATGAAATAAAGTTTGTTTTGTCATTGTGTGGAGCTAATCAGTGTCCAATATTAAGCCGATCAGTATCTCCCTTTTTTGGCAAAGCTTGTTTAAATTCACAAGTGGAAATTGTTGGTCTATTTTGAAGATAGCCTCTACAGAGGGATGTATTAGTCAAATAAAAGGTCAGAAATTATGTGACCGTTTTGTTATTATGACTTTTGTTAAATACCAAATAATAGTTCACAAGCAATTTCAGATTTTTATTTTTACAGATAAAAAATATTGTTTGATTTGAAGTGCCATATTCTCCTGGAAAATATTATAAAATGCGGCAGAATAAAAAACTGTCAATATTTAGGAAAACTGCAATTCTTCCTCATGTATTTTTTTTTTCAAAAAATAGATTTTCATGATTCTTTGTCTGTTTGGTATGATATAATTTGTTTTTCTAACTCTTTATATAAAATTTTGAAAAATTCCCTTTCAATTACACGATTTTTCTGTTGCCTTGAAAAAAATCAACAACCCAATATTGCTCCCGTGAGTTTTGTACCACTCTTTTCGCGCGCGGGATCTCTTGCGTTTTTGCTGAACATTTTTTTGTTGTGTTTTTTTTTTTTTTGCTGCTCATCAAACACAGACCTCCATGATGTATCACTAGCAATTTCGCTAGTAAATCGCTGTAAATCACAAACTAATCCAAACTTAATGCTCACTCACCCCTCATAATTAGTTGCCTGCACTGCGATCGCAAGGCAGAGAATTATGGCTACTACCACTCGAGTGGCACTCATTGCTGCTAATTCCAGGTGTAAGTAGTTCTGCTCCTGATCAGTGTTGAAATGGGACTATGAGGTCTGGGGCCATGTCGCAATTAATCGTCGACTATAATGCATTTATCTGATACATTTATTGAGTTGTTAGTCAAAATCTTATCGGTTGGTAATTAATAGTTAATCACTACAATTGTGAACATTTAAAATCATTAACTGATAACACAGTTATATGGGCATAGCGTTACAGTGGAGCAGAATGTTAGAGAGTTTATACGATTTAATTGAACTGTATGTAGTTGTTTGTTATCAATGGTGTGGTTTGTAGGCTCCGCACAGTGTAACGTTTACCTTAATTTGTTGCATATCATTTGCAACACCCCGAAATAGCAATACGGATAGAAACCGGTCCTCTTTTCGTTTTGCTGAAATTGAAAATCGTGTTATCTACATCTCATTGCACTGTCCGGTAATGACATACCTTACTTACAATCAATAAATAATGACTTACTAAAACCATAAACATGAGTAGTTATTTGCATTGGAAGCCCATGCCCAAAATTCACACAGTTTGGCTCTATCTCTCTGATTCTATAACAGCCGAAGTGTTTTGATATATCGAAATACACCCGATGCTTCTGTTGAACGCCCTCCATGGTAGAGGACATATAAGATTCATCGCGACTGTTCTTCGCGTGGTATTTACTTACATACATACATATTTGAAACAAATCCATTGAACGTTTGTTATCATGATTATTGCTTATTTGTTTAACGATTATAATGACTAACGAGTGTGCGTGTGTTTGTTTACTATATATTACCTACATATAAATGTTATTTGTCTAACCAAGTAAAATATTTTTTACTCTTAAGAAGCAAGTGGTAAATAAATATTCAATATCCGTTAATACATCACTAGAATGGTTTCCAGCTTTTCAATCAGGGGAAATTAATCACCAAATTGATTGACAATAATATATACCAGCAAACAATTTTCTAATCGATTTTCAATTAGAAAATATTAAGCAATGGATAAACCGAAGATTCAAGATATTCGACATGTAAATTACACTGTGCAACATTTTCGAAGTCATTTCAAAATAACCATATACGGACACCGCTACATGATAAAAGACCAAAAAAAAAAAGACCCGTGTTTTTTTTTCCCCCCAAAGTCATGCACTTTTTTTATGGGCCCCAGAGATTTGAATAATAAATAGGAAATTAAGAATAATTCCTAGGAAGTTCATATGTTCTAGAAAGTTGTTTATTGAGATCTTAGGTACATTTTTGTAGTTGATTGTTTCCCTGAATTTTCAACGGTTTGCTACCTATGGACCTGAACAGGGGAAAAAAGGTTAAAAAATCGAATTTTTTTAAGTTTTTTGCGATTTTGACCTTGAAGATGAAGCTTTTTTTATTTTATATGTTCACAATTTTTGTTCTTTATGACAAGAGCTAGAACTTTGCCTCAGAGAGTAAATCAAAATTCCGAACGGTTTGCAAGATATGAGCCTGAGAATATGATCACTTTTTTCCAAAAATTACACCGAGGCCTCAAATCTCTGGGGGCCCATAAAAAAAGTGCGTGACTTTGGGAAAAAAAAACACGGGTCTTTTTTTTTGGTCTTTTATCATGTAGCGGTGTCCGTATATGGTTATTTTTTTTCGTGTTCCACTGTGTTAGGAAAAATTGTTCTCATTTATTGTATTTAAATTTTGATATACCGTTCGAATAAACATCCGTTTGACGTATATTCTAATGTGTCCCAAAATGCACACAAGGTTTTCATTTCCCGACATTTGTGAGGTATCGTTGATTGTTCAGGGTATCACAATGAGAATAATATTTTAATAGTAATGATGGTTTTCCCAAGATGATCATGTTTAACGACGGCTTCGTTAATCCTCATAATTGTTGCGTTTGGGATTCACAAATCCACGAGAAACAAATAAGTCCACAACGTGGAACTGTTTACGACGGATAATGGCTCAAAATGTTCGCGTTTGGTGTTCAAAAAATCCACAAATAATTGCCACGGTCCACACTGGTCCCAAATCCATTTTTTGGTAGAAATTAAAAAATAAAATCACTGGAGAAAACTAGGTGGCAACACCGCAAGCCTGAATGGTATTTAAAGTTTGCCATTCAAACAATTGGGAATAATTCGGGTCTAAAGCTTTAAATTGATGCGTAACAAGTGAGGCTAAAGTCGGGCGGGGCCGACTATATGATACACTCCACTTTCTATCGGAATACAATTCAATTCAGTAAAAAAGTGAAAACGGGAACAATTTTTGTATGTTTCCTAATCACAGGTTAAAATGACCTGGTCCAATTTGTCAAATCGAGAATAGTATTTGTTTCGGGGCTATACCCACATGGAATGAAGTGACGAACTTTCACAATAAGTTCTTCCAGTTGAAGTATAACGTGTTATGCTCAATTTTAAGATATTCTCTGAAAATACGCGGTTTCTGGGGGAACAAAATTTGTATGAGAGCTATATGTAAATCTGAACCGATGTTACCCATTTTCACCGTGGGCGTTTCTAGTTGAAATATAAGATATTTTGCGAGACTTGAAGAAGATCTGTTAAAATATGTGGTTTCTAGAGCAGAAAAAGTCAAATCGGGAGCGAAATTTGAATGTGAGCTATATATAATTTTGAACCGATATGACCCATTTTCACCGAGGGCGTTTCTAGTTGAAATATAAGATATTTTGCAAGACTTGAAGAAGATCTGTTAAAATATGTGCTTTCTAGAGCAGAAAAAGTCAAATCGGGAACGAAATTTGTATGGGAGCTATATATAAATCTGAACCGATCCAACACATTTTTACCACAGATGTTTCCAGTTGAAATATAAGGTGTTTTGCGAATTTAGAAGAAAATCTGTTAAAATATGTGGATTCTAGAGAGGAAAAATTCAAATTGGGAGCGAAAATTGTATGGGAGCTATATATAAATCTGAACCGATCTAACACATTTTTACCACAGGTGTTTCCAGTTGAAATATAAGGTGTTTTGCGAATTTAGAAGAAAATCTGTTAAAATATGTGGATTCTAGAGCAGAAAAATTCAAATTGGGAACGGAATTTATATGGGAGCTATATGTATATCTGAACCGATCTGACTTATTTTCAACATAGGTGTTCCTAGTTTAAATATAAAATGTTTTGCGAATTTAGAAGAAAATCTGTTAAAATATGTGGATTCTAGAGCGGAAAAATTCAAATTGGGAACGAAATTTGTATGGGAGCTATATATAAATCTGAACCGATCTAACACATTTTTAGCACAGGTGTTTCTAGTTGAACTATAAGATGTTTTGCCAATTTTGAAGAAAATCTTTTGAAATATGTGGTATCTAGAGTGAAAAGAGTCAAATCGGGAGTAAAATTCGTATTCGGGTTATATCTAAATCTGAACCGATTTTCTTCAAATTAAATAGCGTTCGTCCTTGTTCCGAAAAACTTCGTTGTGCAAAGTTTCGTTTGGTTCTGGCTACAATTACGACTTGTATCGTGATTACAACAATAGATGGACAGACGGGCATGGCTAAATCGACTCAGAAAGTGATTCTAAGCCGATCGGTATACTTAACAATGGGTCTATCACTCTTCCTTTTGGGTGTTACAAACAAATGCACAAAGACATAATACTCTCGTGGAGTGTATAAAAACTACGAAGGAAAAACTGACAAAAAGTAGTAAAAAGCAAAAAAGTACTAAAACAAAAGCAGCAATTTTGTTTTCTCTGCTTATTAGATGTAAAACTATAAATTTCACCAAAAAGTAACTTAAAGACCAAATTCATATTGAACACTCAACACAGAACACACAAAAACTATGATAAAGAGTGATTTTTTTGAGGTTAGGATTTTCATGCATTAGTATTTGACAGATCACGTGGGATTTCAGACATGGTGTCAAAGAGAAAGATGCTCAGTATGCTTTGACATTTCATCATGAATCGTCTTACAAACGAACAACGCTTGCAAATTATTGAATTTTATTATCAAAATGCGTGCTCTGTTAAGAAAGTTCATTGCGCGCTTCCATTTTATGGTCAGTTTAATCGACCCACTGAAGCGGCTATTCGGGCTATTGTGACTAAATTTCGCACCAAATTTACATTGTTGGACATTAAACCACCAACACGCTTACGTAGAGTGCGAACTGAAGAAAATATCGCAGCTGTATCGGCCAGTGTTAATGATGACCACCAATTTTCGATTCGTCGCCGTTCGCACCAATTGGGTCTCTGTTACTCAAAAACGTGGAAATGCCAAAATTGGACTAAGCGGATGGACCACCTAAGACGCAGCCGCGGTCAACATTTAAATGAAATTATCTTCAAAAAGTAAATGTCATGGACCAATCTAACGTTTCAAATAAAGAACCGATGAGATTTTGCAAATTTTATGCGTTTTTTTTAAAAAAAAAGTTATCAAGCTCTTAAAAAATCACCCTTTATAATAACGTATTGTTAGAGTTATGTAGAAGAAATATTTTCCGAAAAGTTTTTGCATTTTTTCCTACAATATACTCAAATCCAAATGTGAGGAAAATATGTTTCAAAATTTGGTATGTTTTACTAAGACGGTCGACGTTTCTTTATTTTACGCAGGAATCTTGTAGTACTTCCAAAGTTAGAAGAATATGTTGTAGTTCAATTATATTTTGATTCCAAAACAAGTAAGGAAAGGCTAAAGTCGGGCGGGGCCGACTCTATGATACACTCCACTTTCAATCCGAATACAATTTAATTCGGTGAAAAAGTGAAAACGGGAAGGATTTTTGTATCCTGTAAATGTATGTGTTTGACAAAAAATGTTAAATCGGAAAGGACATTTGTATGGGGGTATATTGAAATCTGGAACGAAATAGGTGAAATATAATATGTATAGTTTGGCCAAAATCTGTTAAAGATTTGGGAGCAACAGTTGTATTGGGGCTATATCTAAATCTGAACCGATCTTACCCAATTTTTGCATAGGTGTTTCTAGTTGGATTATAAGATGTTGTGCCAAATTTAAAGAAAATCGGATACAATATGTCGATTCTAGATGTGTCTATCTCGCTTCCTTTTGGGTGTTACAAACAAATGCACAAAGCCATAATACTCTCGTGGAGTGTATAAATACAAATTTTGGTATATCCATTCTCTCTTACGTACACAGTGGAGCTTAATTTAACTTATAACTACATGAGTCTAGCCTTCTTCCATTTGATCCCCCTTTAAAAGTACGACTTTCTAAAATCTCTTTATTTTTCAGAGGAATATATACACCGATTTTCATCATTCTTCCTGTAGTCGTTTTGGTACCATTTATATCCTTCTGTTCCCATTGTATCCCTTGAAAGTAGGAATTCGGAAAAACCTTTTCAGTTTTCGTGTCTACGCAGTAAGAATTTCATGCTTCTTACTGCGGCCATTTAGTTGGTACAATTTTGATTCCCCCTATTTTCCGTGTCTACGCAGTCAGAGGAATGTGTGCACCGAATTTCATTATTCTAGGTGCAGTCGTTTGGTTGGTACTATTTTACCCCTTAAAAGTACGAAATTGAAAAAAAAAAAACGTTTATATTATGTATCCACTCATTTAGAGGAATGTGCACACCGAATATCGTGTTTCCAGCTGTTGTTTTTTGTTAGGCACCATTTGTATCTCTTTTTGCCCCATTTCACCCTACAAATAAAAATAATTTTATGGTGCACATACCAAAAATGGTAAAATATTCTAAATATTAGCTGTTATTAGGGGTATTTTCAGTCATTGTGAGAGAAAATTTTTCCCCTGTGGACCGATTTCGCCCATTTGCTGCAACTATAAGATCTACCACTATAAGACGTTTTGATGCAAAATTTGGATGTCCTAGCTCCTTTCGTTTAGATGCAGACGAATAAATGTATAGACGGGCGGAGGGACGGACATGGTTAAATTATCTTTGAATTTTATGACGATAAAGAATATATACTTTATATGGTCTCAAGTCGATATATCAAGGTGCTACAAACGGAATGACAATCCTAGTATGATCCCGTCCTGTGGTGGAGGGTATAACAAAATTAAACATGCCAAAAATATGACATATTTTGTAACTTGTATATCTCTTAAACTAATGGAGGTATATACAATGTATATTATACATGTAAGCATATCTTTATAAGTAATCGCGAGCACCATCAATGTGCAAAATACGTTAATAATTCTACTTTGGCAATAATTTCAAAATTTGACAAGGCCTATATACATCTGTTCTAAGCTTATGAAATTTTGTCAAGATGTAATATATGTATGTTTCCGTTCAAAAGTTACATAATTAATTCTAAAAAACACGATTTGGATCCACTGTGCCATTCACCATTGGATATCGATATCTTCCATTCACATTTTAATAAATAAATAATATCGACCAAGAAAAAAATAAAATTTATTTTAATATAATATTTATTTTAACGACACTAAAAACAACTCAACTGTTTATCTACAAAAATTCAGGCCTTTCAGTGGGATACTTCTGGACAACTTTCTTGGCCATGGCGCGAATGCCTATCCATGTCTCGGTGACGAAGCCATCGATTTTGGAGGCTGGAGGATCGAAACCAGTAACGCCACCACCGGGCAATTCCATGGTAATGGAGATGGGGAAACCAGCATAGAAACCGTAGTCATCACTGGCACCAGCGGCAATGTACAAAACATTGGTGGAGGATCCCACACTGTAAACAGTGCCGGTGGCATTGAAGATGGCATCACCGCCAGCACGGGCAACTTCATCTAAATCTTCCCAGGTTTCGGGCAAGTCACTAGAAACAAACAAATATCACAATAATAATCATAATAATAAAACACCCGCCGCCAAACACTTACGAGGTCCATCCCCATGGATACAAAAGATAATTGCCATAGGAGTGAATGGTCAAATACATAACGCCACGGCCTTTCAGGGAATGCATTAGATCGCGCACAATAATGGTTTCGGGCTCGGAGAAAGCCTTCGGACCGGCAAAGGTATCGGCGCAGGGATTGTTGGAGGCACCCTCCTCATTCCAATGGAAGTCGAAGTTGCGATTAGGATCGGCACCATAGCAAGTCTGGCCCAAGTATGAGTAGGGTTGGCGGGTCTTACGCCAGATACGAGCTAAGGTACCGGTCTGGGTGTGTTCATAGCCATCGGGATTGACCACGGGCAAAATGACCCAATCGTAATCCAGCAGCAGATCAGCGTTCTCAGCGAAATTCTCGACCAACTGATCGATGACATACAAATTGGCTGCCGGGGAAATCCATTCGCGGGCATGGAAACCGCCATCCATGAAGATGATATTTTTGTTGGAGCGGCCATCACCATTGGTAATAGTAATGGTCTTGATGTCACGACCCTCGTAGGATTTACCCACCTGCTTGATGAGCACACGGGAAGGATAACGGGCAGCCAGATCATCAATGTAGGCATTGATCTCGGCATGGCTGTAGTAACGGTCGGTGGCCAGACGTCCTTGGCCGTTGAACGGCGACAAGTTGCGCATTAGTTTGCTCAACTGGAACTCCTGCTCAATGGTGCGTCCAACATTCTCGTTGATCACACGGTGGGGAAGATCGAAACGAGCCAAAGCGTCCAAGAAATTCTCCTCCTCATTGGGATTGACCATAACGCGAGCAACATGATTGGGAATTTTCCTCAGGGCAAAGAAATCATAAAATTCCTCATTTTTTGACAACTCGAATAGGAAATCGGCCTGCTCTTGGGTGGTGGGGATAACCTCAAACATTTTATAGCTGGAAAAAATCGACTCACATTATCTCGAATCCTTGCCAATCGCAATTGTCCTCTTACCCATCCAAGGCTGTGGCATGGCCTAAGGCCACAACAGTGCCTAGCACCAGTATTACAACAGCTGAACGCAACATTCTGTGATCCGTCCGTATCAGAGCACACTATGGAACTGTCTTCGCCGAATCAATGCTCTCTACTCTATATCTTGGTTTTCCTTTAAATTATTTACATTTATCTAATCAAATAGTTTCGAAGTAATAAATATATCTGCAATAAATTAAATTATAATTTTAATCATAATTCAACTGGTTTTTTCTCTACGTTCAAAGAAAGTAAGACTAGATAGACTAGACTAGATTTATTATTGCAGAGATAATTTATTTGGAGAAGCACGCACTCGCCTATTTTGGAACTCTATAGATTGTGACGCTATTTTATCTAGTGGGGGGTTTTAAACAGTCACACAAAATCGACGAAATTTAGTGCAGCGCAGCAGTACGAGGGTCCCATATTAAGTGTTGTGAAAGATAAGTGATAGCACAGCATTTGTGTGTAACACCCTAAAGGTAGCGAACTACACTTATTATATTGCTCAACTCTGAATCACCTTTTAAGGACCGTATATTCGTATTTCTTCTGTCTTCTAGGGCCTTTCTTTCATAAAAAAATATGAAAAATAGGCAAATGAATGGGGACCGCCTTAAGGGTTGCAGATGGAGGGTAGGTTTGTTCTAAAAAATATCGGGTCTGAAAAAAATATAGGGGGTGGGTCTTACATTTGACCCCACTAGCAGTCTCCTGGCGGCCAGTATAAGCGGTGGGGACAAATTTTATATACAAAAAAATATTTTTTGTATGGGAGCCCCCTTAATGAGTGGGGATAGAAAGAAAACCCCATGGAAATAAAAAACTAATATATCGAGGGCCTATATTCATAAGTGGCTATGAACAAAAACATAACTCTTCAGGAGAGCGACATAACTGATTTTCTCCTTAATTTTAAGAGTAATAATTAATCATTCTTCTACAGTTTAATCTAAAAACCATTACTAATTGCTACGATTCAAAACTTTTCGAATTTTCCTATCATTATCGGTTTTATGGTTCATAGCCACTTTTGCATGTTTAAAATTGAGCACTATGAATTTTGAAATAAGCACATAGCCATTTATGCCCAAATATATAAAAAAGATTTATTGTAAACTCGATAACATTTTTTATGAACTCTTGGCAATGTTGTATTTAAAACGCATTTTCTGTGATGTATACAGCGAATTTAAAGATTCCAGCTTCATCCGTCAGATTGGTACCATTTTTATCCCTTTTTCCAATTTTTTTACAAAAAGTGTATATCGCGGTAGGGCACGGTAAACAAAAAATACAAATTGGATATTTTTTGGGAAATTTTCATTTTCGCGGGAAATATGGATAAAATGATTTTCATGCATGTTTTTGGATTTTTTCGCGATATAGCCAACAGATTCTACTGAATTTTTATTTGTTTATTAAGAACCAATATCGCTTATAACGTATAGGTAGTCAGTAGCAAAAATCGCTACAATTGTTGGTAGCAAAAATCGTAACAATATTGGTATTAAATCAATGAGGAGAATATCTTTTAAATACACAGTAAGACAATTTTTTTAAAAGTAGTTACACTTGAATCGAATGATATACGTCTATAAAATATTTTTTCAAAATAATTTTCAAAATTTGCTTTTTACACCCTTTGATATTACTATTGGCTACAATTTTAAAAAAGATATTTTTATTTTGAGTGAAATTTCAACTTTTTATTTAGGGTTTTGCTATTGCAGCTTAGTTATCCAGTCTTAAAGAAAAACAGCCCTATTGTTGTTTTACGCTCAAGGCCTCACTTTATCCCTCTGGACAAATTTTACCCATTTGCTATCCCAACCGTTCGCACACAGATTTTTTTAATTCCAGCTACAACCGTTTACTTGGCACCATTTTTATCCCTTTTTCCGTATTGAACGTAAATGTATTAGTCTTTTGCGCGTCTTCTTCTTTCATGATTTTAGCTGCGACTTGTCTTTCTTTGTTGGCACCATATTTATCCCCTGTCGACCGTGTTCCCCTTAAAAGTACAATTTTCTAAAAATTCCTTTATTCTACATGTCTACTTAGTTAGAGGCCCTTTTATCCCTCCCTCTTATTCGATTTTGCCCAACCTATCTGTAACCATTAGGTTTAGGGTTATGGCTAAATTGTATCTTATAATTTTACCATAATCCAGAATATATTTATTTTTTATGATCACCAAAGAATATTCCGAGATTTTGCAAACGGAATGACAAAATGAATATATACTCCATCCGACGGTGGATAATTTAAAATTATTTCCATTAAACAATTTCCCTTCGATACAATTGAAATAAACTGGTGCTATCGGCTAAATACAATGTGCTTAAAACGTAACACTGAAACATATAATTAAATTAATTAGCAGTTAATTAGAATGTGAGAATGTAATTAGAATGTGAATAAACTAATGAACCAGTAAACATTTTGATTTAATTAATGTATTAATTGTGTATTTCTACCGATCCAAAACCAATTAATTTCTCATTAAGGAATATGGGTCCAGCTGGTGTCGTAACAGGATTTCCTTCAAAGTGTCACGCCCGTTACAATTTAAACATCCTATATTTCCTATATTCATAAAGAGATGTCGGTAATGTCTACTTTAGAAGAAGGTGTATGAACTACTCTTTTGATTAGCAAAAATGAAGTCATGTAATGGATTACATTCAATTCAAGAAAATATCTAAAACCTCAAGATTTTCTTCAAAGCTAAGGTCACACCCGTGACGCTCTAGATTGTAGTATATCTCGTATATTTAAAACGCTAAGACATATTTGTATTTGCAATAATATTCCGATTAACCTGACGTTTTCATTTGGGAATAGAGCAAAAATCCCAGTCAATGAATATGGGAGATATTTAAACATATTTAAGGAAAAGTGTCACACCCGTTCCAAAGGAATTCCCCATATGATATTATAAGATAGTTTCATTTCACGCTAAATATTTGTATCTCCAAAAAAATAATGGAGCTAGGCCCACCTTTAAGTGTACCAACCTGTCCGCCTGCTGTTCGTTTGAAACTTGTGATCGAAGAACAGGTCGCAATTGTTGTCCGATCAGATTCAGATCATATTTATATATATCCCCACATTCAAATATTCCGTCGATTTATCATATTATCTATATATATACAAGAGTTGCGTTACTGACCAGCCCCCAGACCAAACGGCTGAAGCCATCATGAAATGTTCAGGGTAGTTCCCAAATATGACGTAGACGTCGACTAAGAAAGGGTTTTACGAAATTCGTATTTTTAGGGGGTAAAATGGGACAAAAAGGGACAAAAAAGGGATAAACATCGAACCTTCGTCCTGACTAAACGGCAGTAGCTGGAAACATGAAATTCGGTGTGTTCCTTGCACTGACCATGCAGAAGAGCTACAAATATGGATTTTTTTAAATTTATACTTTTAAGGGAGGAACGAGACAAAAAGGGATAAAAATGGTACCAATTTAAGAATTGCAGCTAGAATCGTGAAAATCGGTATTTACATTCGTCTGACAACGTAGACTTGCAACATAATTGGATTTTTCGAAATTTGTACCTTTAGGGGTGCGCGTGACAAAAAGGGATAAAAATGGTACCAATTTAAGTATTGCAGCTATAGTTGTGTAATTTGGTGTGTAAATTTCGCTGACAACGTAGCAGGGATATAAATAGTACCAACTAGAGTATTGTAGTGAAATCTGGAGTGTAAATTCCTCTGACAACGTAAAAGCGCATTCTAAGTGGATTTTTTCGAAATTTGTACACATAGGGGGTGAGCGGGATAAAAATAGTACCAACTAAAGTATTGCAGCTTTAGTCGTGAAATTTGGAGTGTAAATTCCTCTGTCAACGTACAAACGCAATCTAAATGGATTTGTTTGAAATTTGTACATATAGGGGGTGAGCGGGACAAAAAGGGATAAAAACAGTACCAACTAAAGTATTGCAGCTTTAGTAGTGAAATTTGGTGTGTAAATTCCTATGACAACATAGAAGCGCAAATCTAAACTGATTTTTTAGAAATTTGTACTTATAAGGGGTGAGCGGGACAGAAAGGTATAGCAATGGTACCGACTATAGTATTGCAGCTATAGTCTTGAAATTTGGTCTGTAAATTCCTCTGACAACGTAGAAACGCAAATCTAAATGAATTTTTCGATTTGTACTTATAAAGACAGATAGGGATAAAAATAGTACCAACTAAAATGTTGCACCTATAGTCGTCGAATTTGGTGTGTAAATTCCTCTGAGAACGTAGACTTGCAACATAAACGGATTTTTCGAAATGTGTACTTTGAAGGGAGAGCGACAAAAAGGGATAAAAATGGTACAAACTAAAGTATTATAGCTAGAATCGTGAAATTTGATATGTTAATTCCTCTGACCATGTAGAAGCGCAATATAAATTCAATTTTGTACGCTGTACGGGCTGAATGGCACAAAAAGGTAACTAAAGTATTGCAACTAGAATCGTGAAATTTGATATGTTAATTCCTCTGACCATGCAGAAGCGCAGTCAAATTGGATTTGTCGCTTTTGTACTTTTAAGGTGTGCGCGATACAAAAAGGGATAAAAATGGTGTACAGCCCTTTAATTACGTAAACGCGGAACATAAATGGATATTTCACAATTTTTACTTATAAGGAGGATGCGGGACGAAAAGGGATAAGCGTGGTACCAAATAAAGTACATGTTTTTAGAGAAGAAGCGAGAACACATGTTACCTATAATGATTTTTCGGAAAGAGGTGCAAAAAGTGAGAATGTGATCGGCTGCATATACATAAGGTCGAGGATATAAAAGGTTCTGCGGTTGTAATTTTTTGTTCAAAACTGGGTAGTAAATGATAAAAATTATACATGCGAAGGGACTTCGGCTAAAATAGTGCACATCGACAAGCACATTCCTTTGACTGTATATGAGAGCTATCTAATAGGAGGTTTCCTAATTACTACTTTAGATTTATCTATATCCACTAAAAGACAATCAAATGAATACTATCCAAAAACAGATACGAATAAAATTTATAACAAATAACTGGCTTTTTCGCGTGCGTTGCTCATATTAGTGAACCATCTGGGTCTTTGGATTAGTATACCCTCCACACAAATGGTCCCTCTCGTAACCACATCTTACATCGGATTTTTAAAAAATATCAAATAAAAACTCATACTGCGAAAGTGAACCATGTCGGTCAATGTTTTGGTATAGCCCCCATACAATTCGCACTATTTCGGCTACAGAAGTCACATTTTATATTGGATCTTGATC
The DNA here is from genome assembly GCA_947397865.1 of Polietes domitor. NCBI lineage: Eukaryota > Metazoa > Arthropoda > Insecta > Diptera > Muscidae > Polietes > Polietes domitor. The sequence continues at coordinate 55,503,440 of OX377621.1, read as the reverse complement.
AAATGTCCCAGATCATATTTTATTTCCATGTTTTGGTACAGCCAACATACAAAGGACCCCCGCAATTCACACTATTACCGTTCTAGAATCCACATCCTTCATTAGATCTTGATCAAATTTTCGTTATCATATTATATTTCAACTAAAAGTGCCTACTGTGAATGTGAACCATATAGGTCCATGTCTAGGTATATGATTAAGATCAACTTTTCCAGATCATATTATATATCCACCAGAAACACTTAGTGTGAAAATGAACCACATGGGTCCATGTTTTTGTATAGCCGCCATTAAATGACCCCGCAATTCACACTATTACTGCTGTAGAACCCGCATCTTACATCAGATCTTGATCAAATTTTCTAGAACATATTATATTTCAATCAGCAAGACCTTCTGTAAAAGTGAACCACGTGAGTCCATGGTTTGGTATAGCCCCCATACAAATGGTCCCCAAAATCACACTATTACTAGTCTAGAACACACATTTTACATCAGATCTTGATCATATTTTCTAAATCATATTATATTTCCACTAAAAACATCTAGCGTGAATGTGAACCCAATGAATCCATATTTTGGTATAGCACCATACAAAGGACCCCAGAAATTCAAACTATTATCGTTCTAGATATCATATCTTACATTATATCTTGATCAAATTTTCTATATCTTAATATATTTCAACTAAAAGTAACTATTAAAAATGTGAACCGTATGCGTCCATGTTTTGGTACAAACCGCCCATACAAATGACCCTCGCATTTCACACTCTTACCTCTCCAACATCAAAATCTGTCTTTGGATCTTGATCAAATTTTCCAGATCATATTATATTTCATCTAGCAACACCTAGTGTGAAAGTGAACCATATGTGTCCATGTTTCCGTTAGCCCCCTAAAAATTCTCACTATTACCGCTGTAAAACCCACATCTTACATCGGATCTTAATTAAAATTAATAGACCATAATCGTTTCTTGAAAATATGGTACAACGCTATATCTATGTGCTATTTTTTATTCCAAAATCATAGTCATACCAATTTATTTAAATAAATATTAATCAAACTGTTCATTCATCACCCTTTTCACCACGAATTTAGCTATTAACCGATATAATGAAAATAAATCAATATTTCTCGACCACAACCTCTGCCATGGCCCGCACTCCAATCCAAGTTTCTCTAACAATCTGTTCGATCTGTCTGACGGGTGGATCAAAGCCGAGAAAACCACCGGCGGGCAATTCCATGCACATCGATACGGGAACATTTAAAACAGCCACAGCATAATCGACCGAGTCACCCGAAGTGGGATACATAACTTTGTAGGTATTGCCGTAAGTGTAAGTTTCTCCAGTAGACAACACAATGGCCATGGCCCCAGCATCGGCCACATCCATCATTTCAAAGTAGTTATCGGGCATCACACTAAAGAGTTATTATTTTAGAGAATTATTATTAAACGAATTTCGCTAGCACTTACTCTGTATGACCCCAGGGCAATAGAATATAACTGCCATAGGAATGTAGAGTCAGATACCATCTTAAGCGTCCACCATAATGCAGCATTATATCACGCACTACTTGAGTTTCCGGCTCGGAAAAGGCCTTCTCCCCATGATAGATTTCCTCACAGGGATCCGGTGAAGCACCCTCCTCCCAGCCCCAATAGTGATCGAAGTTACGATTCGGATCAGTGCCATAGCAGCCTTGCTCCAAATCACTGGGACGGCGGGTCTTGCGCCAGTAGCGATATTCATCGTGCGTGTACTCATAGCCATCGGCATTGACGACGGGCAAAATGATCCAATCGTAATCCACCAACAACTCCTTGTGTTGCTCATAGTTGTGCGTCAATTCGTACATAATGTGCAAAGCCATGGCCGGAGTAATCCATTCCCGGGCATGCATGGCAGCATCGATGAATATCACCTTCTTGTCGTTGCGATCATCACCATTAGTAATGGTAATCACTTTCAAGGGTCGATTTTCATAGGAACGGCCAAAGGTCTTGACAAATACACGAGAGGGATACATCGTGGCCAGGACTTCCATGTGCTCGTTGATTTCATCATGGCGATAATAACGTTCAAACGTGTTCAAAGGATAATCTGGTGGACTATCGCGGGCATTGGACCTACGTTCTTTGGCGACAATTTCCGAGACATCATCAACAATTAGGGTGAAATTCAAGAAATTCGCGGTCAATATATTTTTCAGATCATCGTTCAAAGCGGGTGGTATAAGGACCTTGGAAATTTCATTGGTACGCCTGGCCAAATTGAGGAAATCATAATTTTTATTTTCCCTGCTCAGTTTAAACAGGGTACGCAGTTGTTCTTCGCCTTCCGCATAAATATCGTAGACTTTGTAACTTTGGTTGGGAGGATAACAAAAATACAAAATATATATTTTTTCAAATATTATTATAGTAGTTTGAACTTACTTCTTGTACACCTCAGAAGCCCTGACAAAGGTTGTAGTTGTGGCTATCAGAAGCACACAGAGAACTTGCCCAGTCTTTTGCCACCACATGATCGTATCAAGTTTTTATGAAAAACTAAATTCGTTAAGCATTGGATTGGTATCAATTGGCTACCTTATTTGGAAACTTTTTTATCATTTTATGATGACCATTATTACGCGATATAAGACGGTGGTAGATATACTTTATGATATCTATTAAGCGGTTCGATTGATTTTCTCTCTTTACGAAATGCAGCAATGTTGGCATAGATGGCCGACTTTTAGGCGTTGCTGTTGTCAGTGGTTTGGTCATACAGTGGTGGACTGAAGAAATGTTACGTTACGTGGTGATATTGCTGAATTGTTTTAGAAAGGCTCCGCGAAATACACACTCAATGAAATAAACAGATACATATGGTTGTGACTGAAAAAATTGCTTGTAGTGATTTGAAAGTTTTAAGTTCATTCTTATCGCTGTTGTCGTTAAATCATTACACATGTAAACTATTTTTTTTTTAATTAAAAAATTAATAGACTTTTGTAATGTATCTATCATTGAAATTCTAACATCAGGATCGGATGATATAGTTTTAATTTTTAATTATTGAAAAATATACGATCTTTTACATTTTCATACGATTTTTCGGCGTTTTGGCAAAGAAGGTTTTAAAACGTGTTACGAATATATAGTGGCCATTGTTTTACAACAATATTACACCATGCTTATACATGCGAAATAATTACAAAATAGATAAGAGAATATTAGGTTTTTTATATTAGCTGGACTTTTAGCGAAAAACAAGATCTAATTACAGAAAATATATGGATAAGTGTAGAAGTTATAATTTTACTTTTTTCGAAAAAACAAAATTGGAAACTATTTTTACATTTGTGAATTTGTAGCCTTCCCTCATATCGAGCCCTTAGCGCGGAATTAGCGTAAGCGACATTTTCTGAAAATAATTTTTATTGTTGAATTTAAAATTTTATGGGCTGATACATAAATAAAAATTGTCAACATGTCAAAATTGTTAACGTTTATATAAAAAAATGGGGCTATGATTTTATCGTAAGTCGCTGCTCACATTTTCAAAAAAAAGCAATTTTATCGTAAGCGACAGTTTGTGAATTTATGCAAAAACTGTCAGATAATGTAAGAGATATTTATAAATGTTTTAGACAGGTCTATCAATATATTGATGCAAAATTAAGTGTATTTTTATACCCTCGGCCATAGAATGAAGTGTTCGTCTGTTGGTTGAAAGTACGATAGGTTACGAACGAACTAAGCTAAGAGGTTCGAAGTTTATATATTTTTTTATCGATCCAGAAGAAAAAAGTTTACCCACAAGAACTGAAAGTAGCTCTAAATTATTTATTGTCTTTTTGGAGAACACAAAGCCTTTTTGTATCATTTGTGCCTTATATACAATAATTTAATATAATTCTTGGACTATTCGTATATTAAGCCCTATTATTGTGGGTAAACGTTAACATTTAATTCTTTTAATTTCAAATAGTGGGAAATTTGACAAAGAAACATAATATTTAGCTTCAAATAGTGATCAAAATGGACACATTGCCCACAGTTTTATAGAGTTAAAGAGTAAAAAGGTAAAAACGGCGTTAATTTCGGCCGGACCGAACTTTATATATTTCGATTTACGTAGAAGTGCAGTAATATTATAGGAAACTATAATTTTTTAATATAGCCAAGCCAAAACAAATAAAAATATAGAAAAAATAATGTTATAAATAAATATAATTATTTACAAGGCTACCAATACGTTTACATATCGAAATAATACTTCAAGTCAATTTAAAAAATAAATATTCTTATATTCTACATTATTATATGCTACAGTTGGTTGTATTTCCATAATATTTTAACTCCAAATGTACAAATTATGAAAATCCATTATCTCACATACATAGTGCAAAATAATGATTCAACCAATTTCTGATGTGAAAGTAAAAAGATCAAATTTTGAAAAATCTTTTTATTTTATTTTTTATTCCTCTGTACCCATTTTCGTGTCTACACAGTCAGAGGAATGTATAGTCCGAATTTCATGACTCCAGCTGCGGTTATTTGGTTGGTACTATTTTTATCCCCTTTCCCTATTTTACCCCCCTAAAAGCACGAATTTCGAAAAATCCCTTTATTTTGCGTATCTACGCAATCAGAGAAACGTATACACCGAATTTCATTACTCTAGATGCATCGGTTTGGTTGGTACCATTTTTGTCCCTCTATTCCCATTTTACCCCTTAAAAGTGTGAATTTGGAAAAATAACTTTTATATTATGTATCTACTCAATTAAATGAGTGTACACACCGAATTTCGTGTTTACAGCTGTTGTACAATTTTTCTCCCTTTTTGCCCCAATTAGGTAAAGTAAAAATCACTTTATGGTGCAATTTTTGTTATAGGGGGAATGCGCATACCCAATAGCAAGTAAGTACAAGCAGACACATGGAAAATATATGCTTAAATACTCTAACATATTAGGGGTAATTATGGGTATTTTTAGTCCTTGTGATGGAAAAATTGTGTCCTTTAGGCCGATTTCGCCAATCAATCCCAGCCGATAATTGTTGTCCGCGCCGGACGTCCAGTAAGTGTTGTTTTTGGTCGGAATATTATTATAGTTCATCGTGTAAGTTGCTTGTGTGTTCATTACCAATAAATTATATTTTGTCGTATTTTTACTCTTCTTACTCTACATTTTTAGTACACTTCTAAGCAAGTTAGGACTTTCTGCTTTTCACCGCGTGAAAAGCATCTCATCTTCCATCCGAATCAACCAAAAAGTGAAAATTGATTTTTTGACACCTAAGCCCCCTTTCCGTAGACCAGGTCACATATACTTTAGGGTCTCAGGTCGACATTTCAAGATGTTACAAACGGAATGACAAAGTTAACATACCCCCATCCTGTAGGTGGAGGTATAAAAACTACAGATTTCGTTGAGATCGTTAACATAACATTTTTGCTTCCCGATCATACAATGATGACAGTTGATTCTATACACTCTACAATTGAATCATTTTGTAAAGGAAGAATTATTTGGCCCCTTCAGAGTGGCCGACCATAATTACAAATTCCCGCACCATAACGAAGTGTTATGAAAGTATTTTACTAAATCATTTAGATTTTAAGGACTGGAATTAATTCTCTACAGCATTTCTACCTCCAAATATTAAAATAAAATTTAATTGTTTGAGATCGGCACATTTTGAAAAACTGCGATTTTGCGCAAAATTTAAATATGGATATTTTGCAGATAGTAGGGTGGATGAAATGAATATTAATTTAATTATTCGTTCATTCAAAGATTCAATATCGATATTACCTTAAAACTGAATATACTAAAAATTAAATTTAACTATTAATCATAGGAATTCAAATGTGTCTAAAATAGTTTTTTATTAACGGTTTGAATTACTTTACTGTTCATTTTCTTTTTATCAAAGTATTGTTATCTATTTTATTATGTTGTCTTAATAATTTCTTTATAATAAAAAGTGAACATATTGAACAATTGTCACCGGACTTATATTTCCAAAATGGGAGTACACATATTAATGGTAACTTCGACGAAAATTGGAATTTTAGTAAAAACAGTATTTCCAGCTACAGACCATTTTGATACGAAAATTATTAATGCAGAAGATCCAATATGTTTCGCACAGCCGTTTGATTGGTACAAATTTTATTCTTTTTCCATTTGGACCCTAAAAGTACGAATTTGGACAAAATATTTTGTTTGCGTCGGACGAGTGTAAACATTGAATTTCATGATTCTAGCCACAGCCACTTGGTTGGCACCAATTTTTTACCATTGTTTGTGTCTACGCATTCAGAGCAATATACACACTGAATTTCACTATTCTAACTGCAGCCGTCTGTTTGGTACCATTTTCATACCCATTCGTCCCATTTGTACACAGTGAATTTCATGTTTCTGTTGTTGTATCATTAGTACCATTTTTATCCCTTTTTGTCCCATTTTAGTCGCTAAATATATTATTTACTTTTTCGTACTTTCACGTTACGCTACGCAAATAATTGCAACTGCATAATATAAAGCAGAATTTTTCATTGTTTTTATACCTTATGTTTATGAACTAATGAAAAAATTACAATTTTGATGATTTGTTGTCATTTATTTTGGTTTAAGACCAAAGGTTGTGCTGAAGTCTTCAGCAGAACCCAAAATTAGCAAAAAGGCAAAGTGAGACCTTTATTGTTGCAGCTAAAAGTTGACTGCGCAGTTTCGATGGGCGCTAGCCCATCTCATCAGAACTTTCGCAACGAATGTATGTCTTTGACTTAAATCAGGGTTCATATTAGTACCAGCGGTCACATATGACAAATGAGAAGCGCTGATAAACAAAATATGCCACCGAACTAAGTCGACACACTAAAAATCTCACTTTGAAAATTCAATGTTATGCATGTGCATCGCTCGCAACAATGCAAAGGTTGTTGTTGTACGGTATGGTCTGTCTTCACTGTACCTCGTGTGTATTGTTGTTGTTTGTATGTATAGTTGGTCTGTTATGTTGTATGTGTTGTCATTTATTTTGGTTTTAGGCCAAAGGTTGTGTTGAAGTCTTCAGCAGAACCCAAAATTAGCAAAAAGACAAAGTGAGACCTTTATTGTTGCAGCTAAAAATTTTTTTATGATTTTTCACTGTAATACTTGTTGATTTTGTAAGAAAAAAATTATTTCACCACTTTTAAACACAGTCGCGTAAAAATAGACTTCAGCACACTACTTTAAAATTTCAACAAAATGGATTGGTGTAATCATTTCGAAAATCAAAATAAAAGAATTAAAATTGCAAAAAAAATATAGAAGCAAAATGGTCTTGAGCTAGGACAATATCCCAGTTCAAATCAAATATTGATTACAGACCAAAAAAATGCAAACGAAAAAACTAAAACAAATGAGCGTTGGCACGGCAGAAGTATTGCTGGGTAAATATACCTGCATATACACATACTTACATATGCAACTCAATGAGATGCTTGTAAGATGGCATGTGTGCTTTATTAGTTGGTGCGATTTTTTTAACGCAAATTCGGCAAGTGCGTTGTGCTTCTCGTTCGTTTGTGAGAATCATCTCCTTATAGAGGCCGGGTTTGATGTTGAAAAGTCGCTGCGAAGCCACTTGAAAAGACTTTTGACATGGTCGAAATCATGATCGTGGTAGTCTGCAGCCAAGTAATAAATGTCACCATGCCATTTGTAAATAAATTTGCATTCAATTAGATGTAGATGCAAAATTGTCTTGAGCCAGGACAATATCCCAGTTCAAATCAAACAATTGCAAAAAATTTAAAAAGTCTAACCCGGCTATAACGCTCCACACCAATATTTTAAAAGTAATTGAAATTACCTTCAAAACAAGGTATATCACATTAAAATCTAGTATATCAGGAGTTACAGGAGACTGAATGAACACACCTTTTGAAACAAGTAGTATTTTTTCACTGTTAAATTGGTTATAACTCATGAAAAAAAAATTTCAAATTTTTTTCCAAAAATACGTATACAATATTTTACATAAATTTTCAAAACAATCGCAGCTATCGAGGTCAAAAGCCGTGCCGCTTGACATGGAATGACATAATTTACGGAGATTCCGAGAATTAGCGCAACAATTATTTGGAAGTCTTAATTATATTTGGCTATCAAGAAATCGATTGTAACGTGTGCTGTATGGCTTGTGGCGCCGTCCTGTTGAAACCACATGTCGTCCAAGTCCATGTTTTCCAATTCGGGCCAAAAATAATCGGTAATCATGGAGCGATAATGATCGCCATTCACACTAACGTGACGATCGTTATTGGCTATGAAAAAAATATGGTCCAATGGCGCCGCCGGAATGTAAACCGCACAAACCAATTATTTTTTGTGGATGAATTGGTGAATTGTGAAGAACATTTTGCTTATTGACGAACCCATTGAGCCAAAAATGAGCTTCATCACTGCAGATGATTATGCGATGAAATTTGCATGCATTGTTCGTTCTAGTACTTTACCATGATGACAATGTTGAGTTTACTGAAAAAATGGAAAGTAACAGTTAGATGATCAGTGAAATAGTGCGTTCACAAATTAAATTCAAAGTTGTAGAGAAACCTATATAAATATAGGCCTATTTACAAAAAATGTGTACACTGGGCTAGCATCGCTCTATAGCGCTCCCAATTGACGGCAACGTTTCGCCGTTCTTGTTATTATAGAAGTATGGATCATCGATTTCACCGACACATAAGTGAGTGAGTTTTTTGTAAATTTAACTACGCCTGGTAAAACTCTTGTGAAGTCTCTTCTGTCCAAATGCAGCAATTTTACTTGTTGACATATCCACTGAGCCAAAAATTAGCCTCATCACTGAACAGATTAGATCATGCCATTTCCGAATTAGATCATGATTTGCAAGTGGATTTCTATAGTAAGTCTATTCGTGATGATATGGCTAAGAAAACTGAGTGCAATTGCTGAGGGAATTGTTAAATCTGACATATTTGTGATCGTTTAATCGCTATAGAATAATTTAACCTCTAAAAACATCCATTATATTCTGTAAAATGGGGATTTATTAGAAATAGCATGGAGACTCTTATGGCTGCATACTGCCTATATTATGATTTCTGATCAGTGACCACCATCTCCAGTAGGCTTTGGAACGATTTTTATAAATCCAGACTAGAAATCATGAGGCATCGAGCAGTCAAGTAATAAAGATCAGAATGCCATTTTCAAAATCAAAATTCGTAACATATACATCCGAAATATTTTTGGGGGTATTCAAAAAGCAACCAAGGTTTCATTTTAGACGCGGACAACCACATCTTTTTCCGATCCGATTTATTTTACAAATTGTTCCGCATACAATGCATTCTCTATTGAATTAGTAGTTGAATGATAACCATTACAACTAAGTTTAATAATAAATTCGTTAAACTAAAATTTGCCACATTGCGCAGAGGATTTTCATACGCTTCCTGGGCCATAGCACGAATGCCCAACCAACTTTCCGAAACAAGCGGTAATATACGATTCCCTGGGGGATCAAAACCATTGCCACCAGAAGGCAATTCCATGCACAAAACAACGGGAATGTGAGCCACACCAAAGGCATAATCATCACTGGCCCCCGAGGCGGCATACAAAACATTGGTACTGCTACCCACAGTATAGAAAGTACCGGTGGATTTCCTAATGGCATTGGCACCGGCACGAGCCACGACATCTAAATAACGCCAGCTAGCAGGCAGGACTCTGGAAGAAAATTAAAAAGATTCGAAATTTATAGAGGAAAAATAACCGCGCAAAAAAATTCAAAAATTAAAATTAAACCACTAACACATGAAAGCAAAATAAGAATATACCAAAACGGGGGCATTTTTATATATTTTATATTCCAATTATAGCTGAGCATATATAGCTGTTATATATAAGAAGATCTCCAAAATTGTACCACAGTAATTTCAAAATGGCTGGTGAGTCGTTAAGAAGTGTTAGTCTGCCAATGAATACTAGGGTTTGCATTCCGAGATTTCCTGCGGGAAAATTCCAGCGAATTCGCACACTTTTCATTTCCCGTATTCCGAGAATTTAGTAGAAAATTTTATTTCCACAATAAAATTAAAACTGTTGTATAAAAATTTGGATCCCATAGCTTTTAATCAGGTATGTCAAATATTGCAGTTGTATGACAAAATATTTTTAAGATGCGTTCGGATGTAGACTCAAAATCACTTTTTCGGATTTTCCTTGTCATATGAACAAAAATCCGGGGAAAATAGACTGGGCGTGTGTCCGAACGCCAAAAAAAGAGAATTTAAAGCGACAGGAAAAAGAACAAACATTTCATTTAATGCTTTACTCACTATTAATGTGAACGATCGTTCTCCGTCGCATCCACATTTTCCAATAAAATAAGAAATATCTGATCTTTAATTAATTTTGAAACTTGAAAAGATGTTTGAATTGTCCTCACATTGCGCATTATTATATGAATTCTGTAACACTTAAATAAAATTTGAATGTTTCATTGGAAAAAATAAGCTTAACTCGTGGTAAACAGTATGTTGACGGTTTCCCGTGCTGTCCCGGGAAATTGAAAAAATAATTCCCGTTTCCCGGGAAATAAAAAGTACGGGAAAATGCAAACCCTAATGAAGGTTGGGCTCTATATGTCAACATTCGATGGGTTAAGCTCTCATCACCGCTTCTACACCGTTTGGAGTTGAAATTCATATTAAAATTGAGAATTTCTATTTAATGTTGAGAAAATTTCCAATTGAAATTAGGAATTTCATGCTGAAAAAAATCTTGTTGCATAAAATTCAATTCAGTTTCCAAATAAGAAAATTCCAATACAAATTAAGCATTTCCATTTCATACCCAAAATCCCAATTCCATATAAGAATTTATTTACATATGGAGAAACTTCAAACTTTAAATTGAATATGTCAATTTTAAATAGAGAAAATTCCGATTAAAATTGGAATTTTAAACTTAAAATCGATAAAATTTCAATAAAATGATTATAATTTCCATTATAGTTTAGAATTTTCATTTTAAACTAAGAAAATTCTAACAAAATTGAAAGTTTACTTATCAAATTTGAAAATTTTTCTATTAAAATTGATAATATTCCAGTTAAAATAGGAAAAATTTTGAAATTGAATTGAAATTGAGAACATTCCTGGCTTGTTATATAGTATGAAAAATCGGATCAGATAATAAACACTCTAAAGATTTTGATAGTATCAATACCAGACAATTGCTTGAAACCCGGTGATCGGCTTGGGTCGGACATATTTAAGTTTCCCTTCCTTTATAGGAAATTAAACAATCTTCGGCTGCTAAAAACTCGAAAATGTCAATATTTTCCTCAGAATTTATTTTTTTGGAAAATACTAAGGCCTCAATAGTTGTCCAAAATTTAGGGTCAGAATTCTGACGTTGATTAAAAATTCGATGATAGAAAATAATGAAGCTTGTAAAATGTTATATGTATATATTTAAATACCCACCACTATAGGATAGGGATATACTAAGTTTGTCATTCCGTTTGTAACACCTTGAAATATCGCCCTGAGACCCTATAAAGTATATATATTCTTGATCGCCAAAAAATTCTAAGATGATCAATCCATATCCGTCCTTCCGTCTGTTGAAAGCACGCTAGCATCTAGACGCAAGGGGCCAAATTTTCCAGAATAAGTTTAATAGTTGTAGATCGGTTGGTACTGAAAATGGGCGAAATCGGTCCAAGGGGAAAAAATGGTCCCTAACAAGTACAGAAAATACCCCCAAATATTTTGAGATTTAAACAATTTTTTGGAAGATTTCTGCTTTGTATATACTTGATATTTGGTATGCGATTCCTATTTGTAGGGAGTGAAATGGAGCAAAAAGGGATAAAAATGGTACCTATCAAACGGCAACAGCTAGAAATACAAAATTCGATTTGTATATTGCTCTAATGGAGTAACTAGATAATATAAAAGTATTTTTTCAAATTCGTACTTTTAAGGGGTAAAATGGGAATAGAGGGATAAAAATGGTACCAACCAAACGACTGCAGCTAGAATATGTAAAATCGGTATATACATTCTTTTGATAGCGTCGACACATATAATAAATGGAGTATTCGAAATTCGCCTTTTTTGGGGTAAAATGGAAAAAGGGATAAAAATTGTACCAACCAAATGGCCGCAGCTAGAATAATGGAATTCGCTGCAAACATTCTTCTGACTGCGTAGACGTGGAAAATAAAAAGGTTTTCTTTTGTTTTTTCGTACTTTTAAGGGGTAAAATGGGAATAGAGGGATAAAAATGGTACCAACCAAACGACTGCAGCTAGAATATGGAAAATCGATATATACATTCTTTTGATAGCGTCGACACATAAAATAAATGGAGTTTTCGAAATTCGCCCTTTTTTGGGGTAAAATGGAAAAAGGTATAAAAATTGTACCAACCAAATGGCCGCAGCTAGAATAATGGAATTCGCTGCAGACATTCTTCTGACTGCGTAGACATGGAAAATAAAAAGTTTTTCCAAATTCGAACTTTCAAGCGACACAATGGGAACAGAGGGATAAAAATGATTTCTGTTGTGTATTTTCTTGATCTTGGTATGTTCAATCCTTAAAATAAAGTGATTTTCGAAATTCGTATTTCTAAGGGGTAAATTTTGGTAAAAGGGATAAAATTGCTACATATCCAATGGCAGCAGTTAGAACAACGAAATCCGGAAGGTACGACGTGCAAAATAAAAAAACAATTTTTACTTTTGGGGAAACGGGAAGATTGGTGATAAAATTTGTACCAATCAAGACGCTCCATCTCGAATGGATAAGGATAAAATTGGAACCGACCAAATGACTGCAGCTAAAATCGTAATGTGCAGTCGTGATTGCATTTTGATAAACTTCTGATATTAAAGGGTGATTTTTTAGCTATTATCTTTTTAGCAACACTGGTTTAGACAGCTGACGCCCGTTTCGTGTTTTGTTTCACTGTACAAACATCTTCAGTTTGGTCTATAATTTAACCATGAATCGTCTTACAAACGAACAACGCTTGCAAATTATTAAATTTTATTATCAAAATGCGTGCTCTGTTAAGAAAGTTCATCGCGCGCTTCCATTTTATGGTCAGTTTAATCGACCCACTGAAGCGGCTATTCGGGCTATTGTGACTAAATTTCGCACCAAATTTACATTGTTGGACATTAAACCACCAACACGCTTACGTAGAGTGCGAACTGAAGAAAATATCGCAGCTGTATCGGCCAGTGTTAATGATGACCATCAATTATCGATTCGTCGCCGTTCGTAGCAATTAGGCCTCTGTTACTCAAAAACGTGGAAATGCCAAAATTGGAATAAGCGGATGGACCATTTGAGGCGCAGTCAAGGTCAACATTTGCATGAAATAATCTTCAAACATTAAATTATATGGACCGTACTATCGATTCAAATATAGATTTCATGCATTTTTCTGAATTTTATGTGTGTTTTTTTTGAAAAACGTTCCTATAGCTTTTAAAAAATCACCCTTTATTATTAAAATCCACAGTCACAATTTAGGTAAATTTCAAGAAGTTTTTTCATAAACATTTCCTACACTAAAAATTGCAAACTTACTTATCATAACCCCAGGGATACAGCAAATAGTTGCCATATGAATGCAAAGTCAAATACATTTGACACGTCGTATTCACTTTGAAGAGTAGTTCGCGCAATGCCACTGCCTCCGGTTCGGAAAATGCTTTCGGGCCATGATAGTCAATGTCACAGGGTTCATATGAGCTACCCACATGGGCCCAATAGAAATCGAAATTTCTATTCAGATCCACACCCACACACGCAGATGTACCATTGAGATTCGGCTGACGAGATTTGCGCCACAAACGATCGTGCTCATGCGAGTATTCATAACCATCCGGATTGACGACGGGCCATATAAGCCAATCGTACATTTCCAATTCTCGCTGATAAAATGTGGCATTCTCCACCAACTGTTGTATGGCATACAGGGCTGTGGCATGCGATATCCATTCGCGCGCATGTATGCCGGCATCGATGAGTATCAGAGGTTTGTCCGATGACGTTCCATTTCCGCTGCTGCTGGTTATGTGCACAGCCTTCAGAGCACGACCCTCGTACGATTTACCCACATGTACGATTTTCACCTGCCGCGGGTATTGTGTTTGTAAATATTCCAAATAATTGCTGATAGCGTCGAAGCGTTGATAGCTTTGGAAATTGATGATGTCATTGGCCGCGGAACGAGTGGAACGCTGCAAAACTCTCTCCGCGCGTACACTCTCCGCGACGTTGCCATTGACGAGTTGATAATTTAAATTATTACTCATCAAGTAGTTTTGGACTTCGCGGATCTTCGCGGGTGGCAGCAGCACACGGACAGTGTACTGTGCCCTACCGATCACATCGATGGCATTTCCCATCGTCTGCTTGAACAGGTTGTATTGGTTTTCATTTTCTATCCGAATATCGTAAATTTTGTAACTGAAAATTTGAAAAGTGGTCGACATCAATTTTCACAGCGATCTATCTTCGCACAGGTACTTACCCCTCATACTGATGGTGGTAATTGGGGGAATTTGTCGCTGTTGCCCGCTTGTCAAATGTCAAAGCCAACACGAATACAATAAAGAGTGAAAAGTTAAGAACTCGTACTACGTCAATCATTGTCGAAAGATATCGGCGAAATGAAATGACTACAATTGCAAGGCTTTGTGCCGATGTTTATAACTTCATTGTTATCAATTTATGTCGTAATATACACGTCGTACTACACTGTGGAGGGTCATACACTACGTTCTCTCAACTATTTGTTGTTAAGTTTGTAACGCATTTAATTATTATAAAGTACTATAAGTAAGTTAACGAATATAATAATCGCTTAAATAAGCAAGTAAGAAAGCGTTATATATACCCTCAGTCTCAGATACTATATGTATGAAAATTACAACGACTTAAATTTGACTTGGCGTCAGATAATTAGCTTCCACATTTATAAAAGAGCTGTAAAACTTGACCAAATATCAAGTCATGGTGGATCCATGTATATAAGTTATGAAGGATTTAATATTACCTAGGATAGATACAATTGTGTGGGAGGTACATGAAGGGGCGCGTCTAAAGCGTACATATTTTGTATGTATAAAGTGATTATAAAAACATTTTTAAATTGCAAATGATTTTGCAATTTTTGCAAAGATTTTGGGGCCTCGATCATTTTCGCAGGCTCATATCTTGCTAACCGTTTGCAATTTATTTACTCTCTGAGGCAAAGTTGTAGCTCTTGCCGAATCTTATATACCCTCCACCACAGAGTGCATTCCACCGTATTACCAGCAGATTAAAGGATGTCGACTTTACATAGATTACGTGTGATATTTTGTGATATTTTTATGCAAATTACTATATTTGTTTACTATTTCAAAATATGTTTAAAATCTACTACTATATATAAATACACTGCTGTAATTGTGAAAGTGAACATGCCTAAATATATAGTCAGAACACAGAATACTCACCGAATATATACACCGAATTTCATGATATCAACTTCAGGTCCCATTTTTATCCCTCTTAAAAGTACGAATTTCGAAAAATCCTTTTATTTTACGTGTCTATGCAATTAGAGGGATGTACACACCGAATTTCATGATTCTAGCTGTTGTCGTATTATTGATACCATATTTTATCCCTTTTTGTCCCATTTCGCCCGCTAAAACTTTTATATTCTTTGTGGTGCTTCCCAGCTACAAGCGGAATGCCTGCAACAAATTTAAAATGTATGAAAATCAGAATTTTAATTAATAAACCAAGGCTACCAATATTTGTATACTATGAATATATATCAATTCAATTCATAAAGTAAATATAAGGCAGCAATCATAAATACCCTGAATATAGGGGGACAGAGAGTGTATTTTCAGCTACATTCGTTTGGTTTGTTGTATTTCCATCCTATTTTAATGTCAAAAGTATAATTTTTAAAAATACCTTAACTCTCACGTACGCAGTATAAGACAACTTCATGATTCTGCCATTTTTTTGCCGTAAAAGCAACAAAATAAATTACGAATTTGGAAAAAAATTGTACGTAGTTATGCACTCAGAGGAACGTATACTATACTCATTCTAGCTGAATCCTTTTAGTTGGTACCATTTTTATACCTCTGCTCCCCTTGAATACCTTGAAACTAATAATTTGGAAAAACCTATTTATGTATCGTGTCTACGTAGTCAGAGGAATGTTTACAGCGAATTTCATGATTCTAGCTGCATCCATTTGTTTGGTACAATTTTTATCCCCTTTTTCCATTTTACACACTAAAAGTACGAATTTCGAAAAAATCCTTTATTTTATGTGTCCACCCAATCAGAGGAATATATACACCGAATTTAATTATTCTAGCTGCAGCCGTTTGGTTGGTACTATTTGTATCCCTCTATCCCCATTTAACCCCTTAAAAGTACGAATGTAGAAAAAATATTTTATATTATGTATCTACTCTATTAGAGGAATGTACACACCAAATTTCGTGTTTCTATCTGTTGTCGTTTGATAGGTACTATTTTTATCCCTTTTTGTCCCATTTCACCCCCTAAAAATAAAAATTACGCTATGGTGCCCTTTTATGCTATAAAGGGAATGCGAATTGCAAATATCAACTAAATACAAGCTATTATGTTCAAAAACATGCTGAAATACACTAAATATTAGGGATATTTTCAGTCCTTGTGAGGGAAAAAATTTTCCTTCTGGGCCGATTTCGCCCACTTTCAATGCCAACCGATCTGCAACCATAATACACATTTAGGAATAATTTGAACCTCCTAGCTCACTTCGTTCGGAAGGTAGCGTGCTTTCAACAGACAGACAGACGGACATGGCTATATCCGCTTTGAATTTTACCACGACCCAGAATATATAGACTTTATGGGGTTTCCGATGAATATTTTAAGGTGTTACAAACGGAATGACAAAGTACTGGAGGTGGAGGGTATAAAAAATTCATCTTTAAGGTCAAAATCGCAAATGTCGTCGAACAAATCTTATAGGCTGTAGTGTGTGTAGGTGCGTATACGTACTGTTGATTAAGGATATTAACACTCATACGCACTGTAGTCGGACTGACTGATTAACAGAAACAGTCCTGCAAGATGTATTTTTCCTACCTAAACGGTGTTAAGACTCATTCTTAGGAACTTCATATGTTCCAGAAAGTTGTTTATTGAGATCTTTGGAACATTTTTGTAGTTGATTGTTTCCTTGAATTTTTACGTTTTTTTGCGATTTTGACTATTTTGCAGTACATTTCGTTCTAGACAATTTAATGATTTCACATGGAAGGATGAAACACAAGACAAAGTACCTCTGTAGATTAAATGAGTAAATAAAACAAATGTTGAGAACGTACTCGTACGTACTTAGTTCAAGTAAAAACTAAGTACGAATGCGAGTATTTCGCTATGGATACTGTATTTTGTATATCCCACATTTTCGAATCATTGGAAATAGCAAAAGTACCCAGAAAATAAAATTAGAACAAAAAATATTTCGTGTAAAAGTGACAATAACATATGTATACTAGGCTGGGTCGCGGCCCATACAAATGGTAAAAAAATTCCCAGTCATCCCACGAAAATAAAGTTTGGATTGTTTAATGAGGATTTGCATAATATTATCTATTATCTATTTATTCTGTAAAGTTTGAGCCTTGGTTGAAAGTAGGCCTGTAATAATTATTTTTTTTTAATTTTTTAAAAGTTTGAAAAACCAAAAATAATTTGAAACTTTATTTTTTAATTGTTTTTACTCTTCGATTTTCTAGAAAAAAAAATATTTAAACATCTATTTACTCTGTAAATTTTGAGGCTTGGTTGAGCATAGAAGCGCAGTAAAATTTATTTTTTTAAATTTGTACTTTTAAGGGTTGCGCGGCACAAAAAAGGATAAAAATGGTACCAACTAAAGTATTGCCGCTATAGTCGTGAAATTTGGTGTGTAAATTCCTCTGACAACGTAGAAGCGCAAATCTAAATGGATTTTTCAAATTTTTTTCTTAAAAGGGGTGAGCGGGACAAAAAGGGATACCAATGGTACCAATTTAAGTATTGCTAGTCGTGAAAGTTGGTGTGTAAATTCCTCTGGCAACGTATAAGGGATGTGTGGGACAAAAACGGAATAAAAATGGTACCGACTAAAGTATTACAGCTGGTATCGTGAAATCCTCTGGCCATGTAGAAGCGGAGTAAAATTGGATTTTGCGAAATTTTTACTTTTAATGGGGGCGCGGGAAAAATATGGTGTAAAACCGTTTAATTACGTAAACGCGGAACATAGATGGATATTTCAAAATGTGAACTTAAAAACAAGATGCGGGACGACAAGGGATAAACGTGGTACCAAATAAAGTACATGTTTTTATTGGAAGCAAAATCACAAGTTGATTTTTGAAAATATGTAGTGATTTTTCAAAATGTGTACTTTTTGGGAAAGAGGTTATAAAATGGCCGGCTGCATCTAGAAACATGAGTTCGCGTTCGTAATTTTATGTTCCAAACTGGGTAGAAAATGATGAAAATTATACATACGAAGGGAGTTCAGCTAAAATAGTGCACAACGACAAGCACATTCCTTTGACTGTATATGAGTGCTATCTAATGGAAGGTCTCCAAATTACTATTTTAGATTTATTTATATCCACCGAAAGAAAATTAAATAAATACTATCCAAAAACAGAGACGGATAAAACTAATAACAAATAACTGTTATTTATCGCGTGAGAAGCAGCGGGTACAGCTGTGTATAATAAAACATTTAGCCATTTTTTGGCTTTTTCTTGTCCAGTTTAGCCATTTTTAGCATTTTTATTTGATCAATCTAGCCAATTCTACTCGCCAAAACATGGCAACACTGTCCCAGAGTTTTCGACTCCACTTTTTTGTAGCACAGTGTTATGAATGAACTAAAAGTTTTTGTATAGTCGACCCTTGGACTTAGAAATTATTTAAAATTTTCCAATATTTTCCTAACGGAAAATCAGAATTTATTTAAAACAGTAAACAAAAGTGGTCGTAGTAATCTGCATAAAAAACAAATGTCGCAATTCGCATAATTTTTCCTAATTTTTTTCTACACCTCTACGTTAAGTCAACAGCCTTTAATATGCCGGCAATACTGCTGGATTCACACTATGGTGGAGGGTATTTATGATTCGGACCGACCGATCTAATTGCCTTTTTACTTGTTTTATTATTTTTATGAGAAACTAGGATTTGATAAAAATTAACATTAAATGCAATTACTGCCCAAATGCTTATATTTTTCCCAGCTAGTTGTAAATACACGGACATATATATATTCAGCTGAACGCCCGCCTGGAAATCTACAGTGTTATCTGGGAAAGTAACGTTGTGCTGTCCTATAAACGTGTGTTGGAAATGCATAAATCCAAAATACCAATTATTATATTAGATATACTTGGTATCTATTAATGAAACCAATCTCATAAAAATAATGACATAGAATGGCTTAAATTATTCTGATGACTTTGGAGATGTCGCAAATCTCAACTTTTGCCAACTCGTTAAGTTGGCAACACGATTATTAATAGGTGTTTGTTTTAATCTTGAAGCGTCAAACTATATAAATAAGAGAATAACACAAAAACTACACTGAAAGAATTATCTTCATAATATTTATGATTTTGTCTTAACCTCAGTGAAAATTTTCATTAAAAATCGCCAAAGAAACATTTCATAAAATGTATGAAACATATTTCATAAAGCACAAATCAATGAAAAGTGTCATAGAATTCATGAAACATTTCTTAGAAACTATGAAATGCAGTTCTTCATTCGAAGAACTTTTGTCATAAAAATTCATTATTTTTTCACAGTATGATTTATGACAATTTTCATAGATTTTATGAAAAAACTTCATTAATTTTATGAATGAGTTTCATAAATAGTAATAATTTATACTGAAGTTTCCAATATAAAAAAAAAAAACAGAAAAAAGGTCTGACTCGTTGACTAACCAATCTACACACCACCATTGCGAGAGTCTTTGCAGTGAATATGTCTTCAGGGTTCATACTTATGTCAGATTTAACAGAGTACAAATGAGAATTGCTAGCATTCAACGAATAAAGTCGACACACTAAAAGTGTAGTTATAAGTTATGAAACATTTCATAAAAACTATGAAATCCTTAATTAATTTACGAAGATATTTCATAACACAAATATTTTATTGGTTATGACATATTTCATAATATTGAAGAATTATTTTTTAAGATTTCATAGTATCTTTCTTTGATCTTATGAAACTAAGTTCCACTAATTTAACAATTTTGTTTTATGAAATGTTTACGAAAAATTGTATGAAACACTTAATGTTATTTATGAATTTTTTATACTATTAAGAAAAATTCACTAAATTTATTTTATTTAATGAAATCGCTTCATAAATATTAAGAAGGGAAATTCTTTCAGTGTGTTACTAAATCCACATAAGCTAATGAGCTAAATCGTATTCTCTTTAATTGTGAGTTTATTTCAAACAACTTATTTGTAATATGTAGATTTAAATAGCAACAACAATGTTTAAATACGGCTCACTTAATGAATAGGTATCTAGAAATTGTCAGTTTTTCAGTCAACGGGTTAGTTTATGAGTTTAAACTCACAGAAAACAAGTAAGGAAAGGATGAGGTCGACTATATTATACTCTACACCACTCCTTGCGTCTATACATGTTTTGATTACTAAACACAGCTGTTTTCGTATCGATGCATGATGGGGCCAAACACCAATTTGAGATGCAAAAAGTCCTTTCGAAATTTAAAGGTTCTGCCTGTTTCCTAAAGCATTTTTCCTCAAAAAAATCTACTACCACTGTAAATGGGTGTGGCAACTCAAAATTTTTATAGGCTTTGGTAAGCACATGTGTGAAATTTCAAAGGTGTATCTGCCTCAAATTCTTTTTTGCCTCCAAAACTGGTCATCTGCCCCACAGTGCGATGGGATGATTTTATATAGTCCATATAAATAATGCATTACATTATTTGATAGGCCCATGCACAACCAAAAGCAATGAGGGGAAGTAAGGAAAGACTCTTAACGGAAAATATAACGATAATTTCATCAAGATTGATTGTAATAAGTTGAATCTTGAGTGTTAAGTAAACAAATCGGAAGGAACATATGAAGGTGGCTATATCTTTGCGTTATGCTCCAATTTTAATGAAACACTTCCTAATTAAAATATATCGTGGAAAAACATGGTCCACTTTAACAGATAATTTGATCAAGATCCGATGCAATGTGAGGGCTTTAAGGCGGTAATAATGAAAATGGGAGGGACAAATGTATGCAGGCAATTTGGTACGATGTTATGGTAGGTATTCCGAGTATTCTGGAAAATTTGGTCACGATCCGATGACAAATGAAGATTTTAAAGCGCTAATATTAAATCGGGTGGGCATTTGGGGTCGTACCAAAACATGAACCCATATTGTTCACTTTCACCGTAAGTAGTTCTAGTTGAAATATAACATAATCTGTAAAATTTGATCGAGTCCTGATGCAAGATGTAGGTTATAGAGCAGAAATATTGTGAAAGGGCGCCAGTTTGTACGAGGGTTATACTAAAACATGGACCGATATATTTGATTTTCATAGTAGGTATTCCTAGATGAAATATAATATGATCTGCAAAATGTTATCAACTTCTGATGTAAAATGAGGGTTCTATAGTGGTAATATTAAAATTTGGGCCCAAGTTAGTATGAGGCTTATATCAAAACATGGACCGATATATTTGAAATATAATATGATCTAGTTGAAATATAATTTGATCTGCAAAATGTTATCAACTTCTCATGTACAATGAGGGCTCTAGAGTGGTAATATTAAAATCGGAGCCCATTTATAAGGGCGTAAGGGTAACTTTCACATCAGGTATTATGAGCTGAAAAATAATATGATCTGCAAAATTTGCATGGGGCTATACCAAACCATTGGTGTAGGACGGGTCCTGGGGGGCTAAGCCACCCCAGAAAAATTTTAGCCCCCAGAATTTTAAATAAGTGTTTGTACTATTTGTCTGCGTCACACAAAAATCTTATTTTTTATGTGTTGGAAAAAACAAAAAATCATTGTCACAAAAAAAAAAACAAGTAAGGAAAGGCTAAAGTCGGGCGGGGCCGACTATATGATACACTCCACTTTCTACCCGAATACAATTCAAGTCGGTAAACAAGTGAAAACTGAGAGGATTTATGTATGTTTCCTAATCATAGGCTATTATGATAGGGGTTATATCCAAACATGGAATGAAGTGACCCACTTACACAATAGATTCTACCAGTTCAAGTATAACCTGTTATGCTCAATTTGAAGAAATTCGTGGTTTCTGGGCGGAAAAAGCGAAGAAGCGAAATTTGAATTGGAGCTATCCCTGATTTGAACCGATGTGGCTATCATGGGTGTTTCTAGTGGAAAATATGAAGAAGATCTGCTAAAATATGTGGTTTATAGAGCGGATAAAGTCAAACTGGGAGCAAAATTTGTATGGGAGATATATATAAATCTGAATATATTTAACACATTTTCGTCACAGGTGTATCTAGTTGAAATATAAGATGTTTTGCCAATTTTGAAGAAAATCTGTTAAAATATGTGGTATCTCGAGCAGGAAAAGTCAAATCGTTGGCGAAATTTATATGTGAGCCATATATAAATCTGAACCGATATAACACATTTTCACCGCATGTTTTTCCAGTTGAAATATAAGATGTTTTGTCAATTTTGAAGAAAATCTGTTCAAATATGTGGTATCTAGAGTGAAAAGAGTCAAATCGGGAGATAATTAATATGGGGGCTATATCGTCCTTATCCCGAATAACTTCGTTGTGCAAAGTTTCATTTGGTTCTGGCTACAATTACGACCTGTACTTTGGACGGACGAACAGACAGACAGACGCACATTGCTAAGTCGATTCAAAAAGTGATTCTAAGTCGATCGGTATAATTAACAATGGGTCTATCTTACTTTTTTTTGGTGTTACAAAAAAAAGCACAAAGGCATAATACTCTCGTGGAGTGTATAAATATGAGTTTTCAAACTGAACGCGAAAGCAAGTAAGTAATCTTCAGTCGGCTAAACCGACTTATAAATACCCTCACTCTCAGAGAACTTATATACGGAAGTTATAAGGAATTAAATTTAATGTAGGGAAAGATAATTTGTGTAAAGGTACTAGGAGGTCCGTATCACATGGTCCCAGCTTCCACATTTATGAAACAATTGTAAAAACATGATCAAGTGGATCCCATACACCAGTATAGAATGAAGGATTTAATATTTCCTAGGATAGCGAAAATTATGTGGGAGGTACAAAAAGGGGCGTGGCTAAAGCGTAATTTTTTTTAGGTTTAAAGTGATTATAAAAACATTTTTAAATATCAAATTGCAAATGATTTTGACTACCCGTATGGATGTTATGTCAGTTTTATTGTAACCAAAGTGCCACCTTGTGTGGGAGGTACCAGAAGGGTTGTGGCAGTATCGCCCATATTCCACACGAATGTAACCTCTATGTAAAATTTCACAGTATTCCGATCATCAGTATGGAAGTTATAACATATTTAATTTTGCGTAGTTTTGTGTGATTTGTGTGGGAGGTACTGGAAGGGGCGTGGCAAAGCCCGTCATGGTTTGTACACTTAAAGCGATTATAAAAATATTATCAAATACCAAAATATAGCTGATTCCGAATATCCATGTGGAAGTGATATGGGTTTTAATTTAACATTGAAATATGGGCTATTTGTGTGGGAGGTACTAGAAGGGGCGTGGAAATTTCGCCGATCTTCGAACTTAAACTAAGTTTGGGAAAAATTTTACCATGTGCAAAGTTATCGTGTACACAAGCCAGCCAGACGGACATGGCTCAAACACCTTAAAAAGTCGTGAAACGGATTTGGTCCAAACATACTTAGGGTCTTAAGTCACTCCTTCAATGCGTTATCCCTTTTTTCTGTCCCAAATGATATACTCTGTAGAGTGAGGATATAAAAAGTGTAGGGTTTCATTAAAGTATTTTCATTCGTTTCTATAATTTCGCAAATAAGGACTACAGCCGCTGCCAAGTTATTTTTGCTTTGTCGTTTATTTACCAACATTCTATTAAAAATTAAATTGTCAAGCATGTAGCTGAAAAAATAAGTACAAAACATATGCATGTCTAAACACCCCTTTTCAAATAGTTGTAGGAACATTCTTAAATGGAAGTGATTTCTTTAACTGTAGTATTTACACAAACAACTTAAAACCGTTTTCAGTGTACTGAAAAGAACCGGGGTTCAGTGTTATATCAGGGTTGTTATACCCTCCACCTCCAGGATGGGGGTATATTCACTTTGTCATTCCGTTTGTAACACCTTAAAATATTCATCGGAGACCCCATAAAGTATATATATTCTGGGTCGTGGTAAAATTCTAAGACGATATAGCCATGTCCGTCTGTCTGTCTGTTGAAAGCACGCTAGCTTAAGAACGGAATGAGCTAGGAGGTTCAAATTTTCCCTAAATGTATCTTATGGTTGCAGATCGGTTGGGATTTAAAGTGGGCGAAATCGGCCCAGAGGGAAAAATTTTTCCCTCACAAGGACTGAAAATACCCCTAATATTTAGAGTATTTCAGCATGTTTTTTGAACATAATAGTTTGTATTTACTTGATATTTGCAATTCGCATTCCCTTTATATCGACGATGTATCACACTTTAAAATACGTTTATAAATGCAGAAGTTATATAGAAAAATGTAAAAGCGCGACCCCTACGTTCGGCATAAAAAAATAAAAAAAATTTTTTTGAAACTACCTTTCAATAATACTTCATATTCGAAGGTGTACGGCGAACTTTTTTTGTTTGAGGTACGCCCTAGTGTACATACCTCTAATAGGGTAGATACATAATATACAAGTATTTTTTCTAAATTTGTACTTTTAACGGGTTAAATGGTGATAGAGGGGTAAAAATAGTACCAACCAAACGGCTGCACCTAGAGTAATGAAATTCGGAATATATATTCCTCTGATTGCGTACACAAATAAAATAAAGGAAATTTTCGAAATTCGTACTTTTAGGGTGTAAAATGGAATAAGGGGATAAAAATTGTACCAAACAAATGGATGCAGCTAGAACCATGAAATTCGCGGTATACATTCCTCTGACGGAGTGACACGAAAAAAAAATGTTTTTCCAAATTCGTAGTTTCAAGGGATTCAATGGGAGCAGAGGGATAAAAATGGTACCAACTATAGGGCTACAGCTAGAATGATGAAATTTTTGAAAGTCGTACTTTTAAGGAGTAAAATGCGAAAAAGGGGATAAAAATGGTACCAACAAAATA
Organism: Polietes domitor; assembly: GCA_947397865.1. Taxonomy (NCBI): domain Eukaryota; kingdom Metazoa; phylum Arthropoda; class Insecta; order Diptera; family Muscidae; genus Polietes; species Polietes domitor. The sequence continues at coordinate 55,477,968 of OX377621.1, read as the reverse complement.
GCCGCAGATAGTATCATGCAATTGGGTATATATATACCTCTGAGTGCATAGCCACGTAAAATAATTTTTTTCCAAATTCGTACTTTATTTTGTTGCTTTTACGACAAAAAATGGTATAATCATGAAGTTGTCGTGAGAGATAAGGTATTTTCAAATTGTATACTTTTGAATATAAATTAGATGGAAATACAACCAACCAAAAGACTGTAGCTGAAAATACACTCTCTGTCCCCCTATATTTAGGGTATTTATGATTGCTGCCTTATATTTACTTTATGAATTGAAGTATTATTTCCATTATATATATATATTAAATTAAATTTCTGATTTTCATACATTTGAAATTTGTTGCGGACATTCCTCTTGTAGCTTGGAAGCACCACAAAGAAAATAAATGTTTTAGCTGGCGAAATGGGACAAAAATTGATAAAATATGCTACCAATGATACGACAACAGCTAGAATCATGAAATTCGGTGTGTACATCCTTCTAATTACATAAACACGTAAAATAGAGGGATTTTTCGAAATTCGCACTTTTAAGGGATATAATTGAAAAAGAGGGATAAAAATGGGACCTTCCAAACCGCTGAAGTTGATATCATGAAATTCGGTATATATATTCGGTGTGTATTCGGTGGTCTGACTATGAAGACTAGAAACAAAAAGTTTTTTTTTTCAAATTTGTACATTTGGTCGGAGAATGGGGTGAATGGGGATATCTTTAAAACTTGTACTTTTCTTATCAAAATAATTCAGTCACTTTGTCTGTATCTGAAAATGCTTCTCCCTAATGGCGACTGACAATCGCCTAATATTTTCGGCATGTTCACTTTCACAATTACAGCATTGTATTTATTTATAGTAGTTGATTTTAAACAGTGCGCATAAGTATACATTATTGTTTGAAATAGTAAACAAATATAGTAATGAGCATAAACAGATCACAGTTTTCGTAATATGATTCTGTACTTCTATGTGGACATCCTTTAATCTGCTGGTAATGCTGTGGTATGCACTCCGAGGTGGAGTGTATGTAAGATTCGACCCGGCCGAACTTAACGCCATCTTACTTGTTTTTCTTTAAGCCGGGATAACAAGCTGCAATAACAAAAACATATTAAAAAATTTTAATTTTTTGCTCAAATTAAAAAAAAATCACATTGTCGCCAAGAAATTTGCGTCAAAACAACTTTTCAAAATATTAATTTGTGTAGTCTCAAAAACCAAAAATTTGACTTACACTGGATAATTATATAGGCTTAGTCCGAAATTTTTATTACTTGACTGCAGACTATTACTATCATGATTTCCACATTGTCAAAGGTTTCCTCAGGTGGCTTCGTAGCGACTTTTAAACAATAAACAAATTGTGATTGTTACTGACAGTAATGTAAATATATGAAATAAATGGCAATAAAATCTAAACACCAATCTCGCGGATTAATTTGTCGAATTAATTGCTCACGCAAACACTGAGCATAGACAATTAATTATAATGTCTGTAAATCTAATTGCTGGAACCAGTCGAGTGCACTGTGGTTCCACATAGATTTTCGAATTAACTCTGTTTTGCTGAAATTTCGCATGTCTGGAGTATGTGATTCGCAGAATTTTGGATTTCCTGCTGGTATAGGATCAACTGTGCAACCCCACAAAGTTGATGACAGCGGTCATGTCAAATTTTGAAAGGATTGCAATTTTACAATATTCAGCTCAAATCCCCAGGTTATATTAATGCAACATGAAACCCCGTTATGCAAACCCCAATGGCGACATAGTTCAAATCCCATTAAATCTATAACATTTAAAATTAATAGTCAATTGTCGAATAGGAAGTAACCGCTGTTCAACAACAGAGAAGGCTGCTGAACTATGAATGTACATATATATCGATTGCAAATGCTAAATTGTTGTTTAGTAATTCGAATTTTTTAAGCGGAGCATGTTGCAATATGTATTTGCTTATCGTGGTACTTCTTAGTGGTGCTTTTCTGGCTCACTTCTACTGGAAGAGTGTACATTACTGGCAGCGGCGCCATGTGCCGAGTCCAAAACGTCATTGGTTGTGGGGCAACTTAGACGGCTATCAACGAAATCTCTCCTTCAATGACATCCTTCACAGCTACTACCAGCAATATCGTGGAAATGCACTGCCATTTGTCGGCGTTTATGTCTTCATCTCGCCCACCGTGCTCATCACTGATGTGAAATTAGCCAAACGCATTTTAAGCCAAGACTTTGGACATTTTCGCCAACGTGGTTTGTACCACAACCCAGATGATCTATCAGGCAACCTGTTCACACAGGACTATGATCGGTGGAAGACTTATCGTACGAAACTTTCGCCCACATTTACCACTAGCAAACTGAAACTTATGCTGCCGAATTTCTTAACAACAGCCGAGAAATTGACGGCAGTCATGCGGGAACAAATCAACGGAGGCGAAAATATTTTGAATGTCAAGGATCTAATGCAACGTTACACCATCGAACTGATCGGCTCATGTGCCTTCGGCCTGCAGACCCATAGTTTACGCAATCCCAATGGTGAATTCTCGCAAATGGCTGAACAGGCTGCCCTGGGTGAAGGTAATGGGGTCATTGCCAAACTCTTAATGCTCTCGTTGCCGGGCGTAGCACGAAAGTTAAGGCTGAAATACATGCCCCAATATTTAATCGATTTCTATACAAGTTTAGTGAAAAATGTCCTCAAGTCAAGGGAGCAGCTACAAATACGCCACAATGATGTCATGGACACTTTGCGGGACATGCGAAACGAAGATTGCTCAAAGTTAACATTAAATGAAATTTCCGCTCAAGCGTTGATATTTTTCCAAGCCGGTTATGAGACATCAGCATATACCCTGGCATATGCTTTGTATGAATTGGCTCATCATGAAGAGATCCAGCAAAAGGCACGCCAGGAAATCTATAGTGTCCTCAGGGCACATAACAATGTGTTGTCCTATGAATGTCTCAAGGAAATGCCATATTTAGGCCAGATTGTAAAGGGTAAGTGAAAGGAATATTAATATATATATAAGAGTTGAGTTACTGACTGACTAACTTATCATAGACCAGCGCCCAGACCAAGTGGCTGAAGCCAAGGTCATGAAATTTTCAGGATAGTTCATAAATATTACGTATACGCCGACTAACTTTACGAAATTCCTACTTTTATGGCGCAAAATGGGTCAAAAAGGGATACAAATGATACCAACTCACCACATAGAAGCGCAATATAAATGCAGTTTGCTTTATCCTCCACCAAAGGATGGGGGTATATTCACTTTAAATTCTAAAACGATATAGCCATGTCCGTTTGTCTGTCTGTTGAAGGCACGCTAGCTTCTGTACGAAATAAGCTAGGTGGTTCAAATTGTTCCTAAATGTGTCTTATGGCTGCAGATCGGTTGGGATTAAAAGTGTATTCGGAAATATTTGGAATGTACATTCCCCTTATAGCATAAAAGCGCACCATAAATTGATTCTAATTCTTGAGGGGGTGAAATGGGGAAAAAGTGATACAAATGGTACATATCAAACGACAACACCTAGAATCCCGAAAATCGGTGTCTATATTCCTCTAATTGAGTAGATACATGCAATTTGGTGCATATATTCCTCTGATTGCGTAGACACATAAAATAAAGGGATTTTTCGAAATTCGTACTTTTTGGGGTTAAAATGAAAAAAGAGGAAAAAAAGTAACCAACCAAATGACCGCAGCGAGAGTCAAGAAATTCGGAGTATACATTCCTCTGACTGCGTAGACACGAAATATAAAAGTTTTTTTTTTTTCAAATTCGTACTTTTAAGGGATACAATGGGAACAGAGGGATAAATGTGGTACCAACTAAACGGCTACAGCTAGAATGACGGAAATTGGCGTGTACATCCCTCTAATTGCATAGACATGGGAAATAAAGAGATTTTAAAAAGTCGTACTCGTAAAATGGGAAAAAGGGGGTACCAGCCAAATGGCCGCAAATCCATGGATGACTGCATAGACACGCAAAATAAAAAGTTTTTGTTTTTAATTCGTACTTTTTACTTTTACGGAAAAATTGGTTGAATCATGAAGATAGGTTATCTTGCACTGTGTACGTAAGATAATGGATTTTCAAAATGTGTAAATTTGGAATTAAAATAGGATGGAAATACATCAAACAATCTACCAATATTTTTGGTATTTAAGCTTTTTTGAAGATCGTTGTCTCATATTTGTTTTTGTTTTTAATTTACTTGAAATTTATTTCGATATAAAGAGTGATTTTTTTGAGGTTAGGATTTTCATGCATTAGTATTTGACAGATCACGTGGGATTTCAGACATGGTGTCAAAGAGAAAGATGCTCAGTATGCTTTGACATTTCATCATGAATCGTCTTACAAACGAACAACGCTTGCAAATTATTGAATTTTATTATCAAAATGCGTGCTCTGTTAAGAAAGTTCATTGCGCGCTTCCATTTTATGGTCAGTTTAATCGACCCACTGAAGCGGCTATTCGGGCTATTGTGACTAAATTTCGCACCAAATTTACATTGTTGGACATTAAACCACCAACACGCTTACGTAGAGTGCGAACTGAAGAAAATATCGCAGCTGTATCGGCCAGTGTTAATGATGACCACCAATTTTCGATTCGTCGCCGTTCGCACCAATTGGGTCTCTGTTACTCAAAAACGTGGAAATGCCAAAATTGGACTAAGCGGATGGACCACCTAAGACGCAGCCGCGGTCGACATTTAAATGAAATTATCTTCAAAAAGTAAATGTCATGGACCAATCTAACGTTTCAAATAAAGAACCGATGAGATTTTGCAAATTTTATGCGTTTTTTTTTTAAAAAAAGTTATCAAGCTCTTAAAAAATCACCCTTTATATGTATAGCATAAACTTATTGGTAGCCTTGCCTTATAAGCGTGGTTTGAAATAATAAAAGTATTATATTTATTTATAAAATTATTTTTTATTTTTTATACCCTCCACCTCCAGGATGGGGGTATATTCACTTTGTCATTCCGTTTGTAACACCTTGAAATATTCATCGGAGACCCCATAAAGTATATATATTCTGGGTCGTGGTAAAATTCTAAGACGATATAGCCATGTCCGTCTGTCCGTCTGTCCGTCTGTCTGTTGAAAGCACGATAGCGGCCGAACGAAATGAGCTAGAAGGTTAAAATTTTTCCTAAATGTGTCTTATGGTTGTAGATCGGTTGGGATTGAAAGTGGACGAAATCGGCCCAGAGGGAAAAATTTTTCCCTCACAAGGACTGAAAATACCCCTAATATTTAGAGTATTTCAGCATGTTTTTGAACATATTAGCGTGTATTTACTTGATATTTGCAATGCGCATTCGCTTTATAGCATAAAAGGGCACCATAGAGTGATTTTTATTTGTAGGGGACGAAATGGGACAAAAAGGGATAAAAATGGTACCTATCAAACGACAACAGGTAGAAACACGAAATTTGGCGTGTACATTCTTCTAATAGAGTAGATAAATAATATAAAAGTATTTTTTCTAAATTCGTACTTTTAAGGGATTAAATGGGGCTAAAGGGATAAAAATAGGACCAACCTAACGGCTGCACCTAGAATAGTGAAATTCGATATATACATTCCTCTGATTGCGTAGACACGTAAAATAAAAGAACTTTCCAAAATTCGTACTTTTTGGGGTTCAAATGGAAAAAGGGGATAAAAATAGTACCTATCAAATGACAGCAGCTAGAATCATGAAATTCGGAGTATACATTCCTCTGACTGCGTAGACACGAAAAATAAAACGTTTTTTCCAAATTCGTACTTTCAAGGGATATAATGGCTACAGGGGATAAAAATAGTACCAACTAAACGAATACAGCTAGAATGATGAAATTCAGTGTGTACATCCATCTAATTGTGTAGATACGTAAAATAAAGAGATTTTAGATAGTCGTACTCTTGAGGGGGCAAAATTGGAAAAAGGGGATAAAAATGGTACCAACAAAATGACCGCTGATAGAATCATGGAATTCGGTGTATACATTCCACTGACTGCATAGCCACGTAAAACATTTTTTTCCCAAATTCGTACTTTATTTTGTTGCTTTTACGACAAAAAATGGTAGAATCATGATGTTGTCTTATATTGCGTACGTGAGAGATAAGGTATTTTCAAAATTTATACTTTTGAAATTAAAATAGGATGTAAATACAACCAACCAAACGACTGTAGCTGAAAATACACTCTCTATCCCCCAATATTTAGGGTATTTATGATTGGTCCCTTATATTTACTTTATGAATTGAAGTATTATTTCCATTATATATATACATAGTATACAAATATTGGTAGCCTTGGCTTATTAATTAAATTTATTATTTTCATACAGTTATGGAAGCACCACAAAGAAAATAAAAGTTTTAGCGGGCCAATGATACGACAACAGCTAGAATCATGAAATTTGGTGTGTACATCCCTCTAATTGCATAGACACGTAAAATAGAGAGATTTTTCGAAATTTGTACTTTTAAGGGATATAATTAAAAAGAGGGATAAAATGGGACCTACCAAACCGCTGAAGTTGAAATCATGAAATTCGGTGTATACATTCTGACTATGAAGACTCGAAATTTGTACATTTAGGCGAAGAATGGGCCGAATGGGGATATCTTTAAAATTTATACTTTTCTTATCACTTTGTCTGTATCTGAAAATGCTTCTTTCTAATGGCGACTGGCAATCGCCTAATATTTAGTTATGTTCACTTTCACAATTTCAGCATTTTATTTATATATAGTAGTCGATTTTAAACAGTGCGCATAAGTATACATTATAGTTTGAGATAGTAAACAAATATAGTAATGTGCATAAAAATATCACAATTTTCGTAATATGGTACTGTGCCTTTATGTAAAGTCGACATCCATAATCTGCTGGTAATACTGTGGAATGCACTCCGTGGTGGAGGGTATATAAGATTCGGCCCGGCCGAACTTAACGCCTTCTTACTTGTTTTATTTGATTTGGCTATAATACAAAACTTGATATTTTCCTGTAATATTGCTGCACCTCTACGAAAACCGACAGCCTCTGTGGAATGTAATCAATGTAAAGTTCGGCCCGGCCAAACTTAACGCCGTTTTACTTGTTACTTTTAAGGGGTGAGCGGCAAAAAAAATGATAAAATGGTACCAACCATTGCAGCTAGAATCGTGAAATTTGATATTTAAACTCCACTGACCATATAGATGCGCAGTAAGATTGGATTTTTCGAAATGTATACTTTTAAGGGGTGCGCGGGACAAAAAGGGATACAAATGGTGTACAACCCTTAATATACTTAGATAAAATTAATTACAAATAACTGGCTTTTTCGCATCCGAAGCAGCGGGTACTGCTAGTATAGTGTAAATGATATTCGAATGACCTTACTCCGTCCATGTTACTCGGTGGAATTGAGGTGTAAAGAAGTGTCATTAAATGAGAAGTAACAGTCGCTTTATAAGGACCATATTCGTTCCCAAAACCATATATTATGTACGTGATCACAACAATATTTTTGCGAAATTCATACGTTTTGAGGGTTAAATGGAAAATGGGATAAAAAATTGGTATCAGTAGCGTGGCTCAGCCAAAATCATGAAATTATATTTTTTAGGAAACAATTTTTATATGCAGAGTTATATGCACAAAATTCAAATCCTTGTACTTGGCAAATATATAATACCCCACACCACTCTCTGTGTGTATACCTCGCTTTTATTACTAAACCCAGGTGTTTCATGGAAGCAGAGCTGTAATAGAGTTAAATGGAAGTATGGACATATATATTTGACTTTCATAATATGTATTCTTAGTTGAAATATAATCTGCAAAATTTGAAAAAAAAAATCCGATGTAAAATTTGCATCCTTGAGGGGCAAAAATTAAAATGGGACCATTTGTAAGGGCGCTACATTAAAAAGTGGGCCTTTATAGATCACTTTCAAAGCAGGTATTCTTTATTGAAATATAACATGATCTGCAAAATTGTATCAAGATCCAATGTAAGATGTGGGTTCTAGAGCGATAATAGTGTAAACTGGGGGCCCATTTGTATGGGGACTATTCCAAAACATTGACCATATAGCTGGCTTTCAAAATACGTGTTTCTAGTATAAATGTAACATTGTGTGGCAAATTTGATCAAGATCCGATGTGAATGTGCATTTTAGAGCAGTAATATTGTAAATCGGATGTACATTTGTATGGGGGCTATATCAAAACATAGACCCATGTGGTCCACTTTCCCGTGAGCTGTTTCTAGTTCAAATATAACACGATCATGATCCCATGTAAAATGTGTATTCTAGATCAGTAATAGTGTAAATTATAGCGATATTTGTATGGAGACTATATCTAAATCTGTACTGATTTTCTCCAAATTCAATACCAATCGTCCTTGGCCAAAAAAAGTAATCTCTGCCAAATTTCATGACAATGGGACCACAATTGCGACCTGTAGAGTGCGAACAAGCTTAGGTGGACAGCTGGTGATTATAAGCCGATCCGTATACTTAAAGGTGGATCTAGCTCAATTATTTATTGGTGTTATAAACATTTGGCGCGAAACTAACTTATAATACCCTAGTCCACGAAGTGGTATAGGTTATAATATATATATATATATATATATATATATATATATATATATATATATATATATATATATATATATAACCAAATCATTGATTTCGTTTCGTTGCCTTTTTTTCAGAAACTCTTCGCCTATATCCCATATCGCCACTTCTTATACGCCAATGCACTGAAGACTACACTGTTCCGACGTGTCCACACATCACGATTTACAAAGGACAAATGATTATAATACCCGCTTACAGTTTTCAACGCGATGAGCGATTCTACAAACAGGCGCATACATTTAATCCCGATAACTTTGCTGGCGACCGCACCGAAAACATCCTGCTAAGTTTCGGCGATGGACCGCGGAATTGTATCGGCATGCGTTTTGCCAACCTTCAAATCTTAACAGGCTTAATTTTGCTCTTGAAAAAATTCACATTCAGTTGTTGTGAGCAGACCGAAACACCAATAACGTTTAAGAAAGCGAGTGTACTGCTCTCGCCGAAAAATGATATTTATCTCAGAGTCAACATGTGTGAAAGCGTAGATTAATTAATAAATAATATGTATAGTGTATAGTAGGCTGGGTCGCCGTCCATACAAATGGAAAAACAAGTTCCAGTTACGAATCCCACGAAAATAAAGTTTGGATGATTAATGATGATTTGCAAAGTATTTCGTTCCTGGATCAAACCATCTGTGAGCTAAAAGCTCCTGAAAATAACCCTAAAAATCACGTTTTCCGGTGTAATTTTTTTATGTTACATTTGTTCTCAATTTTTTCCCCTGGAATAATATACCCTTGAAAGTACTTTAAATATAAATTTTGAATCTTGTCTTAGAGTAACTTATTAGTTGAATTATGGGACGTTTATAGTATTTTTTTGTGGATTTTCACAGTGACTACTGAAAACTTTTTCGTTTTTGGTTGTAGTATTTTATAAAAACTAAATAGCTGCAGTCAATACCTTTCGAATGATGCTTAAATGATGAACATCTGAATGAAATTGACGACGCAGCGCTCATTTTTTTAAAAAGTGTTTGAATATTTTGGCTGAGAAAACCATGGCCTGCATTAAATTATTTCACAAAAATAGAGTCAGTGACGTCATTTTTCTTTCGGTTTTCACCTAGGCATCATTCGAAAGGTATTGATTCCTCCTATTTATTTTTTTTTACACCTCTTAAAAAATGTTTTCTAGAAGTATGCGTTTTAATCTGCCACTTTGAAAACCCGCAAAAAATCTATATAAATGCCCAATAATTCTACCAGTAAGTTATTCTAAGACAAGAATAAAAAAGTAAGGAAAGGCTTAAGTCGGGCGAGGCCGACTATATAATACCCTACACCACTCCCTGCGTATATACCTCGCTTTGATTACTAAACCCAGTTGTTTCATGTGAGCGATTTTATGTAGTTCATATAAATTATAAAGAAACTATAAATTCATCTTTAGTCATATTTAACGAATATGGTGAATAATGTGATAGTTGCTCCAATTTTCCGGCAGACAAATACAAATTATGCAGTAGTAATAGGATGAATCGGACCGACATTTGAAAGGAGGCCTATAACAACACTGGTTTAAAGCATGGGCCTATATATTCCTCATTCACTGTAGGTATTCATAGTTGAAATATATAATGATCCGATGTAAGACGTAGTTTCTAGAGCTGTATTAGAGTAGAATGGGGGCCCATTTGGGTTTTTCCAAAGTGTGGACACATATATTTGACTTTGTATTCTTAGTTGAAATATAATATAATTTGCAAAAATTTGAAAAAAAAAATCCGATGTAAAATTTGAGTGGTAAAAATTAAGATGGGGCCATTTGTATGGGCTCTACATTAAAAAGTGGTTCCATATAGATCACTTTCAAAGTAAGTATTCTTAGTTGAAATATGACATGATATGCAAAATTATATCGAGATCTAATGCACGATGTGGGTTCTAGAGATGTAATAGAATAGAATGGGGGCCCAATTTGTATGGGGGTTATACCAAAATATGGACCCATAATATGTCTTCTTAGTTGAAATATAATACAAAATTTGATTAACTTCCGATGTAAATTGTGGATCCTAGAGGGGTAATAATAAAAATGGGGTCCATTTATAAGGGCGCTACATTAAAAAGTTGGCCCATATAGATCACTTTCAAACTAGGTATTCTTAGTATGAAATATGAATATAATATAATCTGCAAAATTTGAAAAACTTCCGATGTATAATGTAGGTCCTAGAGAGGTAATAATTCAAACGTGGCCCACTTCTAAGGGCGCTACATTAGAAAGTGGGCCTTTATATATCAAAGTAGGTATTCTTAACTGAAATATAACATTATCTGCAAATTTTTTATCAAGATCCAATGTAAGATGTGGATTCTAGAGCGATAATAGTGTAAACTGGGGGCCCATTTTATATGGGGGCTATAACAAAACATTGACCTATATAGATGGCTTTCAAAATACGTGTTTTTAGTATAAATGTAACATTGTGTGGAAAATATGATCAAAATCCGATGTAAAATGTGCATTTTAGAGCAGTAATATTGTAAATCGGATGTACATTTGTATGAGGGCTATATCAAAACATAGACCCATGTGGTCCACTTTCCCCTGAGCTGTTTATAGTTCAAATATAACACGATCCTGAAAATATGGTCATGATCCCATGTAAAATGTGTATTCTAGAGCAGTAATAGTGTAAATTATAGGGATATTTGTATGGAGGCTATATCTAGATCTGAACCGATTTTCTCCAAATTCCATACCAATTGTCCTTGGCCAAAAAGTAACTCCTGCCAAAGTTCATGACAATCGGACCACAATTGCGACCTGTATAGTGCGAACAAGCTTAGATGGACAGCAGACGGACGGACGGACAGACAGACATCGTTAAATCGATTCAGCTGGTGATTCTAAGCCGATCCGTATACTTAAGATACACCCGACTTTCTATCTCATTACAATTCAATTCAATTTTGAAACATGTAAATGTATGTGTTTGGCAAAAAATGTTAAATCGGAAAGGACATTTGTGTGGGGGTATATTGATACCTGTAACGATGTGACCTGCTTTCAACATGTATGTTTATTGACGAAATATAATATGTGGGCTATATCTGAATCTGAACCGATCTTACCTACTTTCAGCATAGGTGTTTCTAGTTCTATTATAAAATGTTGTGCCAATTTTAAATAAAATCGGGTACAACATGTGGATTTTAGAGAGGAAAAATTCAAATCGCGAGCGACATTTGTATGAGGGCTATATCTAAATCTGAACTGATCTTACCCACTTTTAGCATAGGTGTTTCTAGTTCGATTATAAAATGTTGTGCCAATTTTAAAGAAAATCGGGTACAAGATGTGGATTTTAGAGCGGAAAAAGTCAAATCGGGAGCGACATTTGTATGTGGGGATATATCTAAATCTGAACCGATTTCCTCCAAATTCAATACCGATCGTGATTGGCCCAAAAAAGTAACTTCTGCCAAATTTCATGATAATCGGGCAACAATTGCGACCTGTAGAGTGCGAACAAGCTTAGATGGACAGCAGACGGACAGACGGACGGACGGACAGACAGACAGACATTGTTAAATCGATTCAGCTGGTGATTCTAAGCCGATCCGTATACTTAAAGGTGGGTCTAGTGTTACAAACATTTGGCGGAAAACTAACTTATAATACCCTAGTCCACGAAGTGGTGTAGGGTATAAAAATTGGACAAAAATGCAACATAAAAAACATTACACCGGAAAGACATGATTTTTAGAGGTATTTTCAGGAGCGTTTAGCTCACAGATGGATTGACCCAGTGACGAAATATATGTAGATCATCATTAAACAACCAAATCTTCATTTCATTTATTTTCGTGACCCAGTCCGACCTAAGCCTCTCCTGTTTTCATTTTATTTGCTTCATTTATTAGAAAAGACCACAAAGGGGAATTATTTAAAATGGTTTCTTTTATTTATTTCTTTAAAATTAATTAACAATTAAATTAAAAGACTAAATTAGAAATATAAATGACAATTCGAAATTCTCTAAAGAAAATTACCTGTGTACACACAAGTGCGAGTACATAGTACATAATGTATGCAGGCATATATGTACATATGCACATTGTAATTTTCAACAAACACAAATGAGTATAAAAAGTCAGCTGTGCTGTGCTGTGCTTCCAGAGAAACACAAACGCACACACACATATAATTGAGTATATAAATAAATTTTCAGTACTAAAAACTAGAGTTGTCATCCAACATCATCTGTGCGCGACGTCAAGATAAATATGCAGACAAAGGACAGTCAGGACAGGATGGTTATTGCACTCACATACATACAAACGTGTATGTATGTACTACAACTTATCCGAGTAGATTTGAATGTGGCTTTTAATACAAACTAACGTGTCTAACAAATTCGACAAAGCCGGCAAATGTCTCCTTGCAAATGTGTATGATCTCCGAATGGGCTACTTGGAAATTCTCGCCGGGCAGCTCGAGTGTAAAGGACATGGGTATGCCCAAATTGCCATAAGCGTAGTCATCAAGGCCGCCGGAAGCCTCGTACAAGATGTTGGCCGATGTGCCCACTGTGTAGGTGGTGCCACGGTATCTGGCAATTTGACTGCCGGCACGCAGAGCAACCGAATGCAAGAAGTTACGTGTGGGGGCATTAGTATTTCTGGAAGAGTGAAAAAGCAATGGTTTAATTGTCATTTTCCGGATTTAAATTGTTTTCTTTTTTTTGTCTGCCTTACCTGGCATAGCCGAATGGATAGAAAATGAATTTGCCGAATGAATGGACATCTAAACTGAGTTTAACACGGTGGCGATTGTATTCCAAGTAACGGGAAATGGCTGCCGTTTCCGGTTCGGATGCTGGGGAAGTGCCCGAGAAAACTTCAGAGCAGAGCTAGGAATAGACGAGGGAAATTGAAAGTTACTTCTGTTACGTTTTTATACCGATTTTTCAATTTTCAATTACATTTTGACTGGCGCCACGAGCATTCCAATTATTGGCGAAATTGCGATTGATGTCAACGCCCACACAAGTACGACCGGGATAACGATGTCTGTTCTTGCGCCAGAAACGATCCTGAAAATAAAAAAGATTGCTATTAAGTTTGTGTACAAAAAGCTGTAGGGTGTGGAATGGATTTGTTCAAGCCAAATAATGAAATATAAATTACATAATTATCAGGATGTAATATAAAATACACCAGGTTGTGGTATACGTATTGTACAACCATTTTGTCGAAAGGTTGTGTATTTTGGCATTCTTACCATTTTCAAGTGTAGTTCAAAAGACACCATTTGAAATTCAAAAAATATCAATTGAAATCCAAAAAATATCATTTGAAATTCAAAACTCATCATTTAAAATTCAAAACTCGTCATTTGTATTTCAAAACTCGTCATTTGTAATTCAAAAGACACCATTTGAAATTCAAAACTCGGTATTTGTAATTCAAAATACACCATTTGGAATTCAAAAGTTTTCATTTGAAATTCAAAAATTATTCCATTTCAAATTCAAAAGATTCCATTTGAAATTCAAAAATGTAAACAAACTTATTTAAGAAAAATATACATTAGGTGGGGTAGCATTTATTTTTCTGCAAATTTGGATATTCTGCAGTTTTGAAAGCAGATTTAATAATATGATAAGCAACTAATAATTATAATGATGTAAAATGTCGGTATGTTCATACATAGTTTATAACTTTCACCAGCTCCGAGAGCATCTGCATATAATTTGTAACGACTTGCATTTTACTTATGGTTGGATTATTTGTGTGGGATGTACAACAAATCATAACTATTTTGCAGGTAGGTATGAAGTGATAAAACCATTTCCAATATTAAATTGTTACTGATCAGCTTTATTTTAACCAAAGCATATGCCAATTTGTGTGAGAGGTCTTGCAATATCGCTCATATTGCAGGTGTATATAACGTCTATGAAAACATTACCAATGACAAAATTTCAGAGTATTCCGATCGTCCGTATAGAAGTTATAAAATCTTTAAATTTAAATAGGTTAGAGTGATTTGCATGAGAGATACGTAAATCTGTTTTCTTAACAGCAGAATACTACAGTTTACAGAAATAAATAAATGCTACCCAACCTAATGTATATTTTGCTTAAATAATTTTGTTTACCCCTTTTGAATTGCAAATGGAATAATTTTTGAATTACAAATGGAATAATTTTTGAATTTCAAATGAAAACTTTTGAATTTCAAATGGTGTCTTTTGAATTACATATGACGAGTTTTGAATTGCAAATGATGTTTTTTGAATTGCAAATGATGTCTTTGGAATTACAAATGACGACTTTTGAATTTCAATTGACATTTTTTGAATTGCAAATGGAATTTTTGAATTTCAAGTGATGTCTTTTGAATTACAATTGAAAAAGGTGTAGAAAACGATTTTTCATTGAAATGTCAATTTTTGTCGAAGGTACATAATAATAATATTAATTTCCATGATAAAGCAAATCGATAGCATATTTTCCATATGCATATTTTATGAAAATATGCTAAATTCTTATGGGCTATGGGGATTCGTTTAAATCGAATCGATGACAATTTTTTAGACATCCAAAAGGTATAATATTTATATTTGATTTTATTTTTATAGATTTCAATATCAGAAAATCGTAACATTTATTTAATTTTTGTTTAATTTTTTTGTTTTGTCATATTTTACGAAAAACGTATGACTGGTTGGATAAACCCTCTTTCTCAAAATATGTAAAATTACAGTATGTAGTGAATGCCACAAGTTTGAATTTTTAAAAATCGTTTTACTTAATATTTAGTAACACCAACATTCAAAAATCAAAAGAAAATTTCTAAATTGAATCGTGGAAATTGATAACTTCTGCTATAGTACTAAGATCTTTTTAAATTTCCTCCACAATCCATTATAACCGGCCTATAACTATGAGGAGTTAATCAAATATGTATGTAGATAAGTATATTACACAATCCGACAGTACATATTACACTTGAAAGGGATGATTTACGTCTGACACTATAGGCAAAATGGAGCAAGTTTGCGTTTTGTTTTTTTATTTCCTAATACTTAAGTGCTCGAGTATTCATAAAATCTTATTTCAAATGACTATTTTCCATTATAAAGTGTTTTGAAAACATTACATACATACATCCGATGAGAAGCTGCGAACAAGACTGAGTGGCAGAAATCCCGATTGAAATATAGTATAATAATTATAATAAACCGATATAAACCAATTTCTCAATATATATATATTTGTAAAAGTTTGTGGTTTCTAGAAAGCGAAAAAACGGATGTGACCAACTTCCACCATATATATTTCAAACAAAATTTACCGGGTTTCTAGTGCGGAAAAACATTTTCATATAGTTAATATTAAGACAAATTTAATGCTTTTTATTAAAAATGTGATTTTCATAAAAATCCGCGATCATCTCGTAGCTAAGAAAAATTTCGACGAAGAGCTGTATCATAATATATTCTGATGCATTTTGGTTTTTATACACTACACGAGAGTAGTATGTCTTTGTGCATTTGTTTGTAACACCCAAAAGAAAGGGAGATAGACCCATTGTTAATTATACCGATCGTCCCAGAATCACTTTCTGAGTCGATTTAGCAATGTCCGTCTGTCTGTCCATCTATTGTTGTAATCAAATTACTGGTCGCAATTATAGTCCGATCTTAGCAAAAATTGGTACAAGTAAGTTTTGTGGATCACGGACGAAGGCTGTTTAATTTGAGGCAAATCGGTTAATATTTAAATATAGTCCCCATACAAATGTCGCTTATAAAATAACTAGAAACATCTGTGGCAAAAGCGGGTTAGATCGGTTTTTGACCGATTTGACCTTTTCCGCTTTAGAAACCACATATTGTAACTATTTTTCTTTAAATTTGCCACAACATTTTAAAATCCAACTAGAAACACCTATGCAGAAAGTGGGTAAGATCAGTTCAGATTTAGATATAGCCTCCATACAAATATCGCTTCCGATTTCACGTTTTCCGCTCTAAAAACCACATATAGTACCCGATTTTCTTCAAATTTGTCTTAACACCTTAAAATCCTCCTATAAACAGCTGTGGCGACAGCGGGTTGGTTAGATCGATTCAGATTTAGATATAGTCCCCATACAAATTTCGCTCCCGATTTGACTTTTTCCGCTTTAGAAATTACAGATTGTACTCCATTTTCTTTAAATTTGACACTACATCTTTTAAACCAACTAGAAACGCCAATGCTGAATGTGGGTAAGATCGGTTCAGATTTAGATATAGCCCCCATACTAATGTCGCTCCCGATTTGACCTTTTCCGCTCTATAAAGCACTATAGTACCCGATTTTCTTCAAATTAGGCTTAACACCTTCTAATCTAACTTGAAACACTTGTGGCGAAAGCGGGTTAGATCGGTTCAGATTTAGATATACCTCCCATACAAATGTCGCTTCCGATTTGACTTTTTCCGCTTTAGAAACCACAGATTGTACTAGATTGTAAAATGATACTAAAAAATTAGGTATTATTTTTTTACTTTTATTCTCAAAATTCAAATTTTCGTCAAACGTAAAAAATGGTTAGTTCATAAATGGACAGAGATAATACCCAAAAAATTTGGGATAACACATGAAACAAGATTATTTTTATCGGACACATCCGATTTGATTTCTCTGCTCTAGAAACCACATATTTCAACAGATTTTTATCAAATTTCAACTAAAAACGTCCGTGGTGAAAGTTTCCCATATAAATGTTCCTCTCAATTTACTCCTTAACGCTCTATAAGCCAGATATTATAGAATTATTACAGATTATTATAGATTTTTTCAAGTGTAAGGTCATACCTGTGCCGCTCTAGTTCTATTTAAAACGCTAAGGCATATTTATATGAGCTACTGTTCCGATTAATCAGATATTTTCAATTAGCAATATCGTAAAAATCTTAATCAATGAATATTGAAGATATTTAAACATTACCAAGTGTCACACACATAGGGTTATTTTTGAAACAAAAATATAAATATAACCCCTTGAATCTCCACCATAAAATTTTCAGAGAACATGGAAAACACTTACAGAATAATTTTAGTGTAATTTGGTGAGAGAAATCTTGATGTAATCATGTAAATGCAATCTTGAATTAAAGTACTCCAATGGACCTTCCAAACAATTGCGTACAACAATTACAAGGATTTAGATATACACTTGTCGGCAGGATTTCAAATTTTTGCAGAAATTGCAATTAAATTTTTTAGTTTTTATTTTCTTAAGACACGTATAAACTTTTTTTATAGATTTCATGGATTGAGCCATATGTAAAAATTTATGGATAAATGTAAGTGTAAAGCATTGAAGGAGTGACTTAAGGCCCTAAGTCTGTTTGGGCCAAATCCGTTTCACAACATTTTAAGATGTTTGAGTCATGTCCGTCTGGCTAGTGTACACGATAACTTTCGAAAGGAGTTTAGGAATCAACTCAAACTTTCCACATGATAATACTTTTCCCAAACTTAGATCATGTTCGAAGATGGGCGAAATAGCCACGCCCCTTCTGGTTCCTTCCACACAAATAGTTCATATTTCTATCTTAAACTTAAAAAACGTAACTACCGCAAGCTATATTTTTGTATTTAATAAAGGATTTATAATCACTTTAAGTGTACCAAATATGAAAACGCCCCTTCCACACAAATCACCCTAAACTACGTAAATTAAAGCTGTTATAACTTCTATGCGGATGATCGAAATACTGTGAAATTTGATATTTGGCAATGCTTTTATAGAAGTTGCATTAGCATGGAGTATGGACGATATTGTCACAGCCCTTCCGCTATCTGCCATCCATACGGGTAGTCAAAATCATTTTCAATTTGATATTTGAAAATGTTTTTATAATCACTTTAAACATAGAAATATTTACGCTTTAGTCACACCCCTTCTTGTGGCTCCCACACATTTGTCTCTATTCTTGGTAATGTTAAATCCTTGATAACTTCTATACTGGTGCATGAAATCCACTATGACTTGATATTTGATAATGTTTTTACAATTGTTTTATAAATGTGAAAGCTGGGATCATGTCCCACGGATCTTCTAGTATCTTCCGCACAAATCATCCTACCCTAAGTAAACTTTAGTTCCTTATAACTTCTCTGATCGTGAGGGTATATATAAGTCGGTTTAGCCGACTGAAGCTTACTAACTTTTTTTCTAATTAACAAATAGAAAACTGCACATTTTATATTATTTTTTGTTGTAGGATTCATATTTTTCGCTTTCAAACCAACATATTACTGGATATGATCAGATTTTAACTCCCAAAATTACTTTATAATATTATTGTACCTTCAGTAAAAAATGGAATTTTAGTAAAAGAAAAATTGAAAAATTATCGAAAAAAATATGTTGATTTTATGAATTACCATGCCTCAAAAAATTAATTTTTAGTTTTCGGTGCATCTTCCTTTCCAGTGTGTAACACAGGACCAATATATATTTGTTAATTACAAAGAAACATTTTATACTCACAGTGGTAAAGGAATATTCATAACCATCGGGATTCACCAAAGGCAACAAATACAATTCCACATCATGGAGAACCTTTTGGAAAGCTCGCAGATTTGTCAGGATCTCATTGGCAAAGTACAACACCGACAGCGGAGTGATCCATTCACGACCATGAGCACCGGCCTGGATGTAAGCGACGCGACGTGTGCGGGCACGACTATTCAAGGAAATCGATAAGATGGCCAAATGGCGACCTTCGGCGGAGCGACCCAAAGACTCATAACGGCAGTACTGAGGATAACGTGAAGCTAAACCACTCATAAAACTTAAGATCTAGAAAAAAAATAGAAAATCAGTCAATCATTTTAACCTGCCACATATTGCGTTTGTTCAACCAACTCACCTCAGAGTAACGGGGGAAATGCGAAAAGAAGCCACGAGCCTGTCTGGTTTTTCGGCTATGCTCACACTCTGAACCCTGACATTCCTCACCGCTGATGGTTTGATTGAATGCCATCATCTCCTCCATGAGCGGCTTGGCTTGGTAAGTAACGCCCAGCTGTGCTAAACGTTGTTCGAAAATCGGCTGCATAATGGGACTGACCGATACGATGGACATGTTGCGCGACAACAACCAGAAATCCAAATCAACATCCTGTGTCTGCAGTTCGACCATGTATTTGAAGGCCGCATCGTTGTCATGGAATATGGTGTATTTGTTGTAACTGGAAAATAAAAGGAGGAGGAGAGAAATTAGACCAAGAAGGTGAAGAAGTAAGTCAGGAATATTTATTGAGTGGAATTTTAGTTGTTAATGGAGACTGAAATCATATCAAAAGTATCACTTCTAAAGACAAAACATCAGAACATTTTTAACGTTTTTATACCCTCCACCTAAGGGTAGGGGTATATTCACTTTGCAATTCCGTTTGTAACACTTTGAAATATTCATCGGAGACCACATAAAGTATATATATTCTTTATCCTGGTAAAATAATGAGCTAAGAGGTTCAAATGTTATCTAAATGTGTATTGTGGCCGAGAGGGAAAAATTTTTCTCTAACAAGCACTGAAAATATCCCCTAATATTTAAGCATTTTTTAAAGTTCTGCTTTATATTCACTTGAAATTTGTTGCAAACAAAAAAGGGATAAAAATGACAACAATGATACCACAACAGCTAGAAATATGAAATTTGGAATGAACATCCCTCTAATTGCGTAGATACATAAAATAGATGGATTTTTCAAAATTCGTACTTTTAAGGGATACAATTGGAAAAAAGGGATAAAAATGGTACCAACCAAACCGCTGAAGTTGAAATCATGAAATTCGCTGTATACATTCATCTGACTGTTATGATGCAAAACAAAATATTTTTTTGAATCTTGTACTTTGAGGAGGAAAATGGGGATAAAAATGGTACCTACCAAACGGCTACAGCTATAATAATAAAATTCGATGTGTACATTTATTTTACTCAAATCAAGTAAATGTTTACTTAAACTGAAGACAATTTTGCTGATTTTTTTCCTCAAAACAAGTTAATTTTTACTTCAAGTGACGAAAATTTAACTCTATTCAAAGAAAAAAATTACCTTAAAATAAGTTCAATTTAACTAAAAATAATTAAAAAAAGAAAAAACTTAAAAAAATGATTTTGCTCAGAGAAAGAAAGAAGGACTGCTCAGAAGAAAAACTAATACAAAAAAAAACAAGTAAGGAAAGGCTAAAGTCGGACGGAGCCGACTATATGATACACTCCACTTTATATCCTATTATAATTCAATTTGGTAAAAAAAGTGAAATCGGGAAGGATTTTTGTATCCTGTAAATGTATGTGATTGACAAAAAATGTTAAATCGGAAAGGATGTATGTGGGCCTATTGAAACATGCAATGAAATTTTTAATTTTGCGTGTAATGTAGTTTAAAAAGTCATACCCTATTTATTGACTGTTACATATTACTCCGTGCGACAATTTTACGTTTAGTTTTTTGACCTGTGAAAAACCTGTGTACTCAAATTTTAATTTGGCGATCCTTTCTCTATTTTACACGACTTTTAATTTACAAAGGATATATATGTTTAAAAAATTAATTTTCATATTTCCATGAGTCATACAAAGGATATAATTATCTTAATAATAATATATTTTCATTCTTTCGAAAGCTATATGGGTATCAAATGAAAGAGAAGAATACCTGTTAAAAATATTTTAAATTTAATGTTTCTATCTATATTCGTTTAGTACTAACAACAATTTCAAATTTCCCCCTTATTTATTTAGTTTATTTATCTACTACTATTTAAGGGGGAAAACTTGAATGGCTGTGTTAATGCTAAACTAATATAGATAGAGGCGTGGAATTTTTAGTATTTTTAATATACATTTCTCTCTCTCATTTGATACGAATATCGCTTGGGTATGGCTCTCGCAAGAATGAAAATAAATTTTTAAGACAAATATATGCTTAAAAGTTAAAAATTAAAAGTCCTGTAAAAAATTAAAAACTGAGTACACAGTTTTTCTGCATATTATCTCTAGTTTCACAAGTATATGATATTGTCTAGGCCCAAAAAGTACTGTAGCATATTGTTATAAAAGCCCTTGTTTTGTCCTTTTATTTGACGCATATTTTGCTGCTTCGTACTTCTAATAAGATTTGGCTCCACCACTAAAAACGCCGCATATGTATGAAGGCTATATCAAAATCGGAGCCGATCTGTCCAATTTTTGCCCCATCGAGTTAGAGTGATATGTATATATCTAGTTCAGATCCCAACTGACTGAGCTTTTTGACGATCTATACTCCATAGCGTCCATGATCAATATTTATTTACATAGACTGCGATACGACCTAATATCCATGCACTTAAAATCACTTCCAGACAACACAAAACACCTTGAGATACCGAATCGACCCACACAATATTACTTGATACACTTATTAACATCTTCACAGGTCACCGACATCTCGCCGTTTCCATTTTCGTTTATTTCTTGATTTATTTCGCTTTGCAAAACCACATGATAAATAGGTATTGTTTTGGCCGTTGATGGCAACATTTAATACATTGGCAACCTTTAAACCCAAAATTGTCACAAGAACCGACAGAATCCAATCAAATGTTTGGAAACCTCCACACCAGGCGATATTTCACCTGTCGTGCGCGCTCTATTGAACTGGAATCCACCACAAAAGAAAAAAATGTTTCCCCATTGAAAACAAGATTCCTAAAGACGGGTATTATAGGATTTTTTTCGTTTCGTTTCGTTCGTTATTGTTCAGATGATTCGCATATCGAATTGATATTGTCTGCTATTTGTTGGTGTTGTTGTTAACGCTGTGTAAACAATGCCGAAAAAAGGTTAATGTTTTTTATGGTAAATAAAACAAAAATAAACATCATCATCAGCATAAAGACTGGCGGATGGATGGACGGGTGGACAGACAGGTCATAGCACGACAACAACAAATAACTATAATTTATTCATCTCATATAGTGTGTTTGTTGTTGTACCCCCACATATATATGTATATACATATATATTTATAAATATAAATATTTTAAATATTTTTATGTTAATTTAAAAACAATTATAAATCTCTGTAACACTCTGAAATCATTAATCAATGCGCCATAAACATTCCTATTAACACTGCAATAGGTGGTCTGTTGTCGGTTGTACGAACAGAATCACATGAGATGAACTACGACCGGAGATGGACACAAAACATGTCTGAATGAACGGACGGACGGACGGACGCCGGGCGACGCTGTCCGGCCACAACTCATTGAGTGACGGTTTAGATACTTAACTACACTCACACGTATTTTGAATAAATTTTGTAAATGTAAACATGCATGTCTATATGACGCTATTCAGAAATCATCAATCGATTTATTCAGACATAATAAATCGGATTTGGTGTTGTGGATGCTATGCGATGGGATCGATCGAGCATTTTCATTAAATAATTCCATAATGAATGAATGATAAGCATATATTTTAATTAAAAATTCCAAAATCATCTGTGAACAGAAGATTGATAACTTTCGAAGACAATAAATGTATTGTCATCGTCTAAGGTGACAACTATGTAGGTACACTCAAAGAAATGTGGGTCGATCTAAATAGGAAATTCTACTGGCCGAAGGCAAAAGAGAGCAAGTACTTTCATAGTTCATAGTATGGGAATATGGTATTGTATGGTATCCAAACCAATACCAAATATAAGTGTAAATCCGTAAAGATATGTTGATATAAGTAGATGCAAATAGGTGGCCACGCATTGGTGAAAATAAAAGTATCGCCCTAAAATTATTTTTTCCCAACGATCGTTATGAAATTTGGTGCACATAACTATTTGGTGCAAAAATTGGGATGATCGTGGTATGCAACGTTTTCATTGGGGAATGCTAATATTTTTAGAATTATAAAGCAGAAAAATGCTCTGTTTATAAAAATTTATAACATTTTGGAATCGATTTTAATAACCTGTAACAGATAATTAATATTGAATCCCATGTTGTGCTTTATTTTACGTAAAATTAAAAATGAACTGGGATATTGTCCTGGCTCAAGACCATTTTGCTTCTATATTTAATAGTAATTCCTGCATATACACATACTTACATATGCAACTCAATGAGATGCTTGTAAGATGGCATGTGTGCTTTATTACTTGGTGCTATTTTTTAAACGCAAATTCGGCAAGGGAGTTGTGCTTCTCGTTCTTTTGTGAGAATCATCTCCTTATAGAGGCCGGATTTGATGATGAAAAGCCACTTGAAAAGACTTTTGACATGGTCGAAATCATGATCGTGGTAGTCTGCAGCCAAGTAATAAATGTCACCATGCCATTTGTAAATAAAATTGCGCTCTATTAAATATAGAAGCAAAATGGTCTTGAGCCAGAACAATATCCCAGTTCAAATCAAATATTGATTACAGACCAAAAAAATGCAAACGAAAAAACTAAAATAAAATTAAAAATTTCATAAAAACTTATCTTTTTGAGCAAAAACAAACTCATACTGAACATTGCGTCAGATCTACACGAATTAATATATCATAAAGAAATTTTGCATTAAATATAGAAAAATGTTTTCGGAAATAGCAACAACTAAAAATGTTTAGTTCAACAAATAATCAAATTCCTAAATTGGGCAAAATGTGTTCCAAAATGGGATTGTTACTAAAATGGTCTCATTTCCTTTGTATACAACAGGAAGGTGGTCGTACTCTCTGAGTAAAAAGTCAATATGTGGTTACAAATATTTACTAAGCATTTTCTAATCGTTGCTTTGTGATATGAGTATTTTTGCAAATAATTTTGTATGTATTTAAAATATTGGAGTGGACCTACTGGGCCTCCAAATGACCAAAATGTAACAGAAAGAACATTAAAAGAATCTAAATTATGTTTTATTTACGAAAAAACAAACGAAATTTTGCACATGCAGGAAGAAGAAAAAAATTACAAACGCAATGATGATGTCATCAATTTGAAAATGGAACCTCTTTTGGAAGAGTAGTATAACTTCTGACTGAAGTAGAACCAATTCTGCCACTATTTTATTATACACTATTATTATACAACAATATACAAATATTTGAAAATCGGGCTAACAATGAGTCTCAACGCTAAAATACGAAATAAACCTCGCACAGTGTTTCCAAATCTGTAATTTCTGTAATTTTTGAACTGAAAGAGGTGTATTGACGAAATTTCACGTGTTTAGAGCCGAGGTGTTTCGCAGATGATTTGTAAGTTTCGCGTGGGTATGGGGCTACTAGTTGACTCTCCAAAATTGGCTACTTCAACTATGACAAAGTTTTGAAATGATTGCCAAAAGTAAAATTATCAGGCATATCACAGAAATCCAAATCGTATCGAATTTGGAAACCAAAACGTATTTACCTTCTCCAAAAAACGTAAAACGAAAAACTAAATTCATTTTGAAACCAATTTCAAAACCTGAAGTGAAGTTAGTAACTTAAACTCTATTTGTTTTGGAATTCTGTTCATAATTAAATATGAATATTGTTTTTATTAAAAAAATATACTAAATACGTTGAGTATGATAATTTTAATATCTTTTTAAACGTATAAAGTATCAGGCATGTCACAGAAATCGAAATCGCACTAAAACTGTAAAACTTTATTGATGTTGCGTTGCCATCAACTCAATTGTGTGATCGTGTCATATGTTTTACATCAAAAAGTGGCAGCCTTAACGAAACAACCAAAAAAGAAAACAAAAATAGAAATATCTGAAGAATATTCCGCCAAAGAAATTTAAGTTTTTTTAATGTTAAAATTAATAATTATTTTTTAAAGGGGCGCTCGATCCAAAATTTTTCTGGATTTTATGGAATGCCATTAAGACATTGCAAGAGGATATGTGAAAGGAGACAAGGTGGTTATAATCCATGGAAAGAATTTGAGGAAAAATTAAATAACACTGAACCGAATTCTAAAAATCTTTCCGAATGGAAAAAATGTGTAGATTGGAAAGCAAAAGTGAAGAACATGTATCACAATAAATAAAAAAACTTCTTTGTTGGTTTAGTTTCTATTAATTTTAATCACTACCGCCAATCAGAGTGTGGAGCCGAACCGAAATTATTGACGGCGGTGGGACAATGCTACCATATTTTTAATAGGAAATATTCGATTTATTCGGTTTCATCAAAGCCAAAGTTGAAGAAGGAAAAGTAAAACGTTACGATTTGGAAATACGAAATCAAATCGTTTTCGTAAAATTTCTGTGACATGCCTGTATATATCGATTGCGAATATATAGGGTGGACCATTTAACAGTTTAGATTTGAACTTTTAAAGGTATTTTTTTTTATTTTCAGGTTTATGTTTGACATTTGCAAACTGGGACGTTATACCCTCGAAATATTATATTTAAAATGTTAATATTATTATATTGGGAGATATTAAAAACTTACTACCAAAGCAGTGAGTGCTTAACGCAAACTTTTAGAAATTTACGTGGAAAATTTTCGAGAAGAGATTGGACTTCAGTTCAGCCTTCATGGAGCTCATTTTCATCTCGGTGGCTATGTCTATAAGAAAACTTGCCGCATATGGGGTTCAGAGAACCCACACGTGACTATTGAGACGTCAATGCATCCAACACGAGTCACTGTTTGGTGTGGACTTTGGGCTGTACTGAAAAATTGGGTTGATCGGATGAGGAACTGCCGAGCCAGTAGTAATATGAATATTATGGTGTTCAATTTTAAAACCAGAAATTGGTAAAAATAATTTATAACCGATTATAATTTAAAGTTTTAAATGGGCAAGACTATATTTTGAACAGTCATAGTACTGCAAAAAAAAATAGAAAGGTCGGCTTCCTATTTTGAACGTTATTATTAGCCCGATTTTTAATTGTTGTTTATATTGTTCGATTCTTTATAAAATTCTATTGAAAGGACTGGTACAAATTACTTACTTCAATTAGATGCTAAAAACTAAACTTTTTTTTCGAAAGTGCACTGTTATTTTTCGTTAAGAAGACATAATTCAGATACACTATTTAATGTACTTCTTGAATTATTTCGGCTTTGCCTCTCCGGACCTCTCCGAAACTGTCAATTTTTCAATAAAAAATTTATTTTCTAAAATTTTTGATCAGAAAATTTTTAGTACACATTTCTATTTTTTTATGTTGACTTCTATTCGGAAAGTTTTACCACATCCCCGCGGTAGATAAAGAAATTGCAAACTTTTTACTGAGAAATCCCACTTTTTGCAACAACTGTCCCCATTTTGCGAATTTGGGTATTCTGTTGGAATAAAATGCTAAGACTTGTAAGCGACATTATTTTCGGAGACCTTTCTTCTATATAATCTCAAAATTCCATTATGATATCTCAATTTATGTAGATTTTACACAATATTCAATTTTTCTCAAAGAGATAATTTTTTAGTTTCAAGTTTAATGATGAACAAATGCGATTCGCTAAAAATTGTCTGTCAGATATTATTAAAGCACTTGCTCTGCACTTTTCAAAATAGTATATCTTTTTCATAAAAAGTGTATTTTTCTGTTTCATATTTATAATAAGATTTGCCTCCCACAATAAAAACGCCACATACTATTGGAGGTACGTACTATATCTGAAGGCTATATCAAAATCTAATCTGATCTGTCTAATTTTTGCTTCAAAAAGTGACAAGTATTAAAAGTCAGTTGAAAATATTACTTTTACGGCGATAACTTAAGTTTAACGGTTATATTTTCCTAATTTTCCTTACATTTCAACAGATCTTCTGATATGCGATCGATTTGAAAAAATTAAGGTAATTTTGTGTAAAATATCATATTTTTATAGTTTTTTCTCATCCTATTGTTCATAACATACATATGTCACATTCTCCTAAACTCGTTATAACTTACAATAAACTAAGAAATGTTAAGAAATAAAAAATTATACTGTCCAACAGCATTTTTGAAAGAGAGTAGCGACCCTATAAATCTGAAACGGCATGTGGAATAGATCATTTTTGTAGAATAAACTTATAGTCCAGCTGGTCTGAGTTTCTTTTTACAGTGGATCAAAGGTTTAATTTTTTGGATGAAGACAAAAAATGGTTGTAAGTTAATGTCTGAGAGAATTCTTATTGTCAGAACTATATTGGGGAATTTTATGAGGATTATTTTTGTGGGAGATCTCAACCCTCTAGCTCCTCCCTATATGGGTCCATTAGACCCTTCTTTTCGAGAAAATCAAAAAAGTCCTTTCAAAAAGGATATTTAAGGATTAAAATGAAATACGAAATAATTTGTCGGAACATTTTAGTTGGGGTCACCAAAGACACCAAAGTTGTAAATAAAGCTCTTCACGCTTAATTAGTAAAATTACACGCCAACTTATACAACAAAATTACTATCGCTATTGTTTCTATCATTATGCTTTTTGTTTCTCCTGTAAAATTAAGAAAGTGTGGGTTGCATCTTTCAGGTGACTACATATTTAAACAATTTTCAAAAATAAATAAACACAATTATCCAGTTCTTTTTTTCTTGCCAAACTAACACTAAACATTTTTCTTTGAGTGCACGCCCTATCATATGGCATAACAACAGAATCGTCACGTGAGTTAGCACCCAAGTCAGCATCATCATCTTGAACACGATAACCAACCGTAAAAATCATTCGAACGAACCAACCAACCAACAAAGAAATAAAAATCTGCTGAAATTTATGCAAATTCTTCGATGAATGACGAATATAATCTGAATTCTGCTGCCGTAATGAAATAAACAATAAAACAACCAGACAAAACATCAATTTGATTCGATGGCATGTCTACGCCGTGGTCTTTAGTTTTTTTATTATTTCGAAAAGAAAAAATGATCTGTCTTCATGTCATGTGAATTATGTTTGAATTGTTTTGGAATCGAGAAACAAACAAAAACGCCATCGAACACACTAAATATTCCTGACCTTACCTTCGGTTTATTTTATTTTTTTGTTGAGTATTTCAAAATTTATTGATTACCACGCGGTTTTATTAATAATTAGCTGAGCGTCGTCGCGTTAGAAAGGCGGAAGATGTATGACGTTTGGTGCATTCGTCTTTAAAATACATTATAATTAAAAGTAGACTTTAACTAAACGCAAAGGTTAGACGACGAGTGGCTCATTAGTTTAACAAAACCCATAAATAAACGGAATTGCCATTATTTTGATTTGACATGGCTGTTGAATTTCTTGATTAATTGCAAACACTTTTGGTTTATCAGATGATACGACTTTGGCCATAATGCAAAAATGTTGCATTAATTGATTGTGACTTAACTAGGTTGCTACTATAATCACTCGGAATTTCTTCTTAAGTTTGATACAAGGGCAGTTTACACTTAAAGATTTATTGCACAATTTGAAAGCAGTGATATTGAAAACTTCAAAAATTGAGAATTTTTCCATATAATTTTCAGTTACTTAACACTTCGATGTGGTAAATGGTGTAAGAGTTGTCTTGACCTCTTAATTGTATCATAAATCTTTAAGTGTAAACTCCGCTATTTGTGTTTATTATGCCCGCACTGTAATTCCAAATCATTTTTTTGGAAATTATTCTGTAACTTTTAAACGGAAAAGGATAATTTGACGAAATTACATATGATTAGAGCACTGCCATTTATTCAGAGGATTATGAGAATACTCAACGACACTCTCAAGTTGATCACCTAGGTCATGGCAAATCTTTAAATTATTGCAAAAAGTGCAATTGTAATGATTATATAGGGTGGACCATAAAAGATTTTAAATTTAATCTACCGATTTCTTTGACTTTGAAAGGTAGACTATATTGAAAACTTCAAAAATTGAGAATTTGTCCGTATAATTTTCAGTTACTTAACACTTCGATGTGCTAAATGGTGTAAGAGTTTACTTGACCTCTTAATTGTATCATAAATCATTAAGTGTAAACTCACCTATTTGTGATTATTATGCCCGAACTGTGATTCCAAATCAATTTTTTGGAAATTATTCTGTAACTTTTAAACGGAAAAAGATATCTTGACGAAATTACACACGATTAGAGCACTGCCTTTTATTCGGAGGATTACCTCATAATCCTCAACGAAACTATCAAGTTGATCACCTCGGTCATGTCAAATTTTGAAATGATTAAAAAAAAACTGTAATTATAATAATTATATAGGGTTGGTGGGCCATGTAACATTTTAAAGTTGAACTGCCGATTTCTTTGACTTTGAAAGGTAGAATAACATTAATTTTTATTTTCAGGTTTATGTTTGACATTTGAAAAATGGGACGCTATACGCTCGAAATATGGGAAATATTAAAAACTTACTTCCAAAGTAGTGCATCTTTAACACAAACTGTAAGAAATTTTCGTGGAAAATTCTCGAGTATATATCGGCCTTCAGTGTGGCCTTCATGAAACTCATTTTAATCTCAGTGGCTATGTCAATAAGCAAAATTGCCATATATGGGGTACACACGTGTCTATTGAGAAGCCAATGCATCCACATCGAGTCACTGTTTGGTGTGGATTTTTGACTGTACTGAAACATTGGGTTGATTGGATGAGGTACTGCCGAGCCAGTCGTGGTAGTCATATGAATGATATTGTGTTCCATTATTAAATGACAAAGTTCAACTTTTCCAATAAAAGTAAAAAATTTGAAGAAAAAATCGTATTTTTTTATATCCGATTCTAATTTAAAATTTTAAGTGGCCCATCCTATATAAAAATAATAATAACAATGATATTTTGAAAAGTGACAGTGCTTGCGAAAAACTACAAAAGAAAATATTACAATTAGTTTACATGAAAAATATATATATTTGGCAAGGTTGGTTTCGTATTATTAACGTTGCGATCTCATTGTTAGGTCGATTTATTTATTATATATACATCAAATTATTTATATTGCTTATAACATTCCTTATAAACTAGTATAAAGGGTGGTACAACTATGTTACATCAATCGGAAGTTGTAGACTTCTTATCTTATTCAATTTTTAATCGTTTTCCGGAAAGGCAACAACTTTTCGCTTATAAAATTTTGTTTTCTTCCTGCAGATGCAAAGTTTTTTAGTTTTCATAAAAAATACATAATTTATATGCGATAAATGCCCTTACTGAATCATTTTGATCAATGGACTTCCCCGTTATGTCCTATCCAATATTGGGAAATTTTCAAAGCAATTTGTAAATAAATTTGCATTCTATTAAATATAGATGCAAAATGGTCTTGAGCCAGGACAATATCCCAGTTCAAAGCAAAAAAATAATTTAAAAAATGCTCAATTCTCAAAAGGAAGTGTTTATCAAATTTTTTAACCTCATATGTGTTCTGAAGGAGAACCACATCCTTGCAACAAATAAAAACGTTGCGGCCATTTTAGTAAAAAAATCCAAATTTTGGAACTTATTTTCTCCGCATTGTGAATTTGGGTACTTTGTTGGAAACCAGGTTTAAAACATACAAGCGATTATTTTCGGAAAAACTGTTTCTAGAGAATTCAAAAATTTCGTTATTATACTTTAAGTTCTTTTAGATTTTACGACGTTTTCAATATAAATTTGTTTTTCGGCAATAGTTATATTTTTTAGGAAATTTTTAGTTTTACGTTAATCGAAGCGCAAATATGGATTCACTATTAATTGACTGTTTCATATTTTTAACGCTCTTGTTGTGGTCTTTCCAAAAAGGTGTCTGTTTTTTATAACTAGTAAATCAAAAAAATTTTTTTTTCAAATCCATGCTTTATGCAAGCAGAATTCTATTGGGCCTAGAAATTCTTTTTTAGTTATCTTTTGTAGAAGGAAGAATTACTGCGTTATCAGGAGCAGAAATAATAGATTTTTAATTTGTGGTTTGTATGGGAGGTACCACGCCCACTTTTGCATTACCGCCCATTTTAGGCGCAACTACGCACATTGATGCTAGATGCACTTACACAAAATTTGAGCACTATACGTGTCATAGAACTGACACTATTCGATAATATGTTTTAACTTCGTATGAGAGGTGGTACGCCCACTATTCCAATACCGACCATTTTTGGCAGAACTACGCACATTGATGGTAGATGCACTTACACAAAATTTCAGCACTCTAGGTGTCATAGAACTGACAATATTCAATAATAGGTTTTAACTTCGTATGGGAGGTGCCACGCCCACTTTTCCAATACCGCCCATTTTTGGCACAACTATGCACATTGATGCTAGATGCACTTACACAAAATTACAGCACTCTAGGTGTCATAGAACTGACTATATTCAATAATAGGTTTTAACTTCGTATGGGAGGTGCCACGCCCACTTTTCCAATACCGCCCATTTCTGGCACAACTATGCGAATTGATGCTAGATGCACTTACACAAAATTTCAGCACTCTAAGTGTCATAGACTGACAATATTCAATAATAGGTTTTAACTTCGTATGGGAGATGCCACGCCCACTTTTCCAATACAGCCCATTTTTGGCACAACTATGCGAATTGATGCTAGATGCACTTACACAAAATTTCAGCACTCTAGGTGTCATAGAACTGACAATATTCAATAATAGGTTTTAACTTTGTATGGGAGGTGCCACGCCCCTTTGTCCAATTGGTCAAATTTTTCCATTTCCTTGTATTGTCATCGAAAATGATTAAGTGTGCAAAATTTGAGCAAAATTGGTTGAGAAAAAAGCTTTCAAAAATTGATTTCAAATTTTGTGGCACACAAACATATATAGAAAGTAACCTTATATAAAGCATGGAAAAAGTGTATTATTCTGCTTCATAATCCAATAAAAACATCTCAAACCATGGAAGACAAATGTGTATGAAGTCTATTTCAAAATCTAAGCCTGTCTGTCCAATTTCTGCATCAAATAGTTTGAGAAAAAACAAAGAGATATGCACCATTAGGTCCACTTGTAGAATATGGTATTTACAACAAAAATTTTTCTCGAAGAACTGTGAATAACATTTTCTGATATATTTTGGCGTTCTAAACTCGAAGAAGATATTGCCAATTTTTATGAATAATTTTTCTTAAAAAAATGTTTCTAAAAATTTCAATTTTCTTCAAAGGAAGTAGAAATTCGATCATAAAAAACCTGAGTTTTTAAAATTTATTTATTTATTTATTTCAGTCTATGGACATTATGATCCTTACAGACTAGCTTAAATCTAACAGTAAAATAAATCTAGTATTTCATTAAAATTTGACAGCGAAAATGAAAAATCTAAATAGAATTTGTTATTTATATTATTACATTATTTTAGAGCACGTAAAATAGGTTCATTAAGAGCATAATTATTATTATTATAATTATATTATTCCAAAGTACGCAAATCCCTAGCAGGGATATTGAAGCCAATACGACTAAGCAATAAAGGACAGTATATTTTTCCAGAAATTAATTTTGGAGCGCCGATCGGCTAATGTATCCAAATGTATGAGTAAACACCTGGATTCATAAGAAGGCCTAGGATCAGTGGAATTCACTTTAATATGTATATTAAATTTTCGATTTAATGGGTTTTTATCGCGGCTGAAAAATTATATATTAAAAATTAAAAAAGGAAGAGTTTTTTTTTAATTCTCTTATAAAGGAGATCATAACGTTTACATTTATTCAAATGTATAAGTAAACACCTGGATTCATAAGAAGGCCTAGAATCAGTGAAATTCTCTTTAATATATATATTAAATTTTTGATTTAATGTTTTTTTTTATAGCGGCAGAAAAAATTATATATTAAAAATTAAAAAAGGAAGAGTTCTTTAAATTCTGTTATAAAGAAGATCATAACGTTTACATTTATTCGTGGGTATTTTTTTAATAACCATAATTTTCTTCTTTAGGACGTTAGCTATTTAAAAATAGAACAACGTATTTTTTATTTTTTTTTTTTTCGTGTCAAGAAAACTGTTTTTTTGTTTCAAATATACATTTTTAGGACTCCTACACAAAATTTTTATTTTTTTGTTGCATAGTGTTGTTCATAAAAAATAATGTGTTTCGAAAATTAATCCTAGTACTACAGCACGAGCACAACGATTACAAAAGTGAAATATGAATTTTGTACACGGATATAGCAGCTAATAATAACATTTTTTCTTCTCCATGATCGCCATGTTCATTATTCTAAAAAACACATTTTTAGGACTTATTTTCCCAGTTTTTGGAATGATGGGATTTTTACATGAAGTAGTCCAAAATTGTTTTCAGAAACATTTTTCGAATACCTAATATAAAATTGGCTCAATTCCTAAAATGAAGGTAATAAATAATTCCCAAAAAATGATAATTATTTTAGGTTTCAGTTGAAACTACGATTGCAACCTTGCTTCTGTTAAGTAGTGGGAGTTTCTTAGAGGCTCCATTTTTAGTTAACTATAAAACGGTCACAAATTGGCTTCATATTCAAACACTAATGACATCAAATTATTTATCTTTTCTAATCAAATCAGGTGAAACAGAGAAAGAAGAAAAATATAATATGTATATATAATGGAATCGATTAACTTTTTATGGTTTATATATTAGTATAAATCGTAAAAAGTTAATCGATTCGATAATGAATGATTTTTTTTTGTAATGTCTCAACCTGATTTGAATACTTTTATTAGCCATCCTAACTTTGTTGCAAACCTAACTTCCTCCAATTTTATTTGACGCTACCTTCGTTTACATAAATGTTAATAAGCTAATGGCTGAAGCGTCAAACGACAGAGATGTCAAAAAAGCTCCCGCGCAAATTAAATAAAACAAACAAACAAACATCAAAACAAACAAACACATGTACTACATACATAATAAATATTTAAGTAGCACAAAATTAATGTGAATATAATATTGGATCGACATTTCAAAAATTTTGTTGATAATTTTTCAAAATGCCTCACTTTTCGGCGGTCCGCCATAGGATAGCGTGTGTATTAATCATAAGGTTGCGTCATGAATTATTCATTGGAAACGTCACGTTATATATATATATATATATAAAAATAACATAATATTTTATTTCCGTTGATAGGACTAGGCAATAGTTAATTTATTTTAATTTAATTACTTTTTATTTCCCCTCAACCTTGGGAATAGTACTATTATTTGCCGCTAAAGGTCATCCCCTTTTAGAGATAAATTAGGATTGGGTTTTGTTAGATCTGTCAAATAATTATTTTCTGCTGATCTTCATAAATAATGCAAACTATTCCATGTACCACCATTAAAATTGCATTACACGCACTTCATTATGGTTGGTATACTAATTGCGGCCCTACCGTACATACATATTTTCTGGTTTTGGCCATTTCGTTGAGTTTCGTGAAAAAAGCCCCAAAACATATATTATTTAAATATGACGGCCAACGAAAGAAATACTAAAATCCCTTGTGGATGAGACAATTTTTACCGTGTGTCTGGTAAAGTAAATCTGAAAAAGAAATGACTACAAGAAAAACATCCAAAAAGAAACGTTAATTATGCTACTGCGAACGTATAACACAGTGCGACAATACGTATTAAAAAACCAACTATTCTGCATGTAAGCAAATTATGATTTTATTATTTTCGTTAAACAGTTTTTGAAAAGTAATATTATTATATAATAAGTAGTCGATTCAAAACGGTGTCTTAAGGCAACATCAAATGCCAGATGACAATTCTTTAATTTTTTGAATCAGAGAAAATATAAACAGGATTATCGAACAATCCTATACACAGTTATTATTAAATAATAAATAGATAAAATTATTTTAATAATCTATAACCATTTTGAATTTTATATTTATACCATCCATTATAACATAAGTTGTTTGGCATAATAAGTTTGACATTTCATTTGTAAAACCTTTAAATTCGATGTGAAATCCTATCCTATCCTAAAATTTTAAGACAGTCTAGTCCATCTGTTCGTCAGTTGAAAGCACGCTAGCATCTAGGCGATTGGGTTGGGAAATCCAAATTTAAAAAAAATACCTCTTATAGTTTCATCGGCACAGATGGAAAATGTTTTCCTAATAAAATACCCCTTATAACCCATAATATAGCACATTTTTATACCCTCACTCTACAGAGTAGGAGGGTATATATCATTTGGGACAGAAAAAATTGTAACGCATTGAAGGAGTGACTTAAGACCCTAAGTATGTTGGGACCAAATCCGTTTCACGACTTTTTAAGGAGTTTGAGCCAAGTCCGTCCGTCCGTCTGTCTGTCTGGCTGGTGTATACGATAACTCTCGAAAGAAGCTAAGGAATCAATATCAATATAATATTTTTCCCAAACTTAGTTTAAGATGGGCGAAGTTGCCACGCCCCTTCAGGTACCTCCCACACAAATAGCGCATATTCCAATGTTAAATAAAAACCTCTATAACTTCCACACGGATAATCGGAATCAGCTATATTTTGGTATTTGATAATGTTCTTATAATCACTTTAAGTGTACTAAATATGACGGGTTTTGCCACGCCCCTTCCAGTACCTCCCACACAAGTCACGCAAAACTACGTAAAATTAAAGATGTTATAACTTCTATACTGTTGATCGGAATACTGTGAAATTTGATATTTGGCAATAATTTTTTAGTGATTACATTCGCATGGAATGTGGGTGAAATTGCCACACCCGTTCTGGTACCTCCCACACAAAGTGGCATAAACTTTGGTTACAATAAAACCGACATAACATTCTTACGGGTAGTCAAAATCATTTGCAACTTGATATTTAAAAATGTTTTATAATCACTTTAAACCTAAAAAATATTTACGCTTTAGCCACGCCCCTTCTTGTACCTCCCACCTCTACCTTACCTCTATTCTAGGTAATATTAAATCCTTCATAACTTCATGGAATTCACCATGACTTGATATTTGATCATGTTTTTACAATAGTTTTATAAATGTGGAAACTGGGCCCATGTGATACGTACCTCCTAATACCTTCCACACAAATTATTCTGCCCTACATAAAATTGTATTTCTTATAACTTCCGTATATATGTTCTCTGAGAGTGAGGATATATATATAAGTCGGTTTAGCCGACTGAAGCTTACTTACTTGTTTAACCACATTTTTAAGGTTTCTGCGTTTTATTTTCCCGATATTTGGTACGTTCGTTCTTCTTACAGTTATTCATACCATAACGGGAAGAAATGGGACAAACAGGGACCAAATTTATACAAAAAAAACGACAATAGCTAGAATCATGAGCATCCTTATAATTGTGTAGACACATAAAATAAAGGGATTTTTCGAAATTCGAAAATCTAAGAGATAATATGTGAAAAGAGGGATAAAAATAGGCTAAAGGTGAAATCATTAAGTTCTCATTAAGTCAAAATGTATTTTTTTAATTTATACTTTTAGGGGGAAAACGGTACGAAACGGGGATACAATTATTACCAACCGAACGGATTCAGCTAGAATAATGAAATTCGGTCTATACGTCATCTGACTGCGTAGATGCGCGATTCTTTCGATATTCGTAATTTTAGGGTGGAATTGGGAAAACGGATAAAAATGATAAAATTGATACCGATCAAATGGCTGCAGCTAGAATAATAAAATCATTCCTCTGACTGTGTACACCCTCAACATTAAGGCATTTCTGGAAATTTTTATTTTTAGAGGAAAAAATAATTTCCAGCCACATCACATCTGCG
Organism: Polietes domitor; assembly: GCA_947397865.1. NCBI lineage: Eukaryota > Metazoa > Arthropoda > Insecta > Diptera > Muscidae > Polietes > Polietes domitor. The sequence continues at coordinate 55,440,612 of OX377621.1, read as the reverse complement.
AGCTAAACACTCCTTAAAATGCCCCCATGTAATATTTTATGTTGCATTTTTGTCATTTTTTCCGAATTAATAGACTCTTCAAAGCACTTTAAATATAAATATTTACCCTTGTCTTAGATGATGGATCAGAAATATTTTTTTTTCGATTCGATTCCGACAATCATCATTTAGGCATTGATTCATTCTATTTCATATCAATTTGAAACCCCCCAAAAATTCATTGTATATATTCCTATATCATAATTTTCGTAATATGCTATTGCACTTCTACGTAAAGTCCACAGTTTCGAATCTGTCGGAATTCATTATTGCGAAGTACTGATTTAGCCAGATTAAAAAAAAATTATACTCTCTTTCTCTATTCCCGTACATCCCCAGTGTAATAATAACGACGGACGAGAGTATTCACTTCACTAAGGTAGCTTTAAATTACTTGTGTCTATTTCTATCGTTCTTTTTTTGCCCGGAAGATGCAATTCATTGTAATTGCGAACTATTAAACAAATAAATAAGCAAGAAACGAGTTTATTGTTTTAACAGACGAAGAAGAAATTAATATTTATTTGGTTACATCTTTGGTTTATTGAATCAAAATAATATTAAAATTTGTCATGTCATTAAAATAAAACAAAAAAATAACTACTGTTTTGATATCATCCTACAACAAAGCATTATGTCTTTGTACAATTTTTTATAACATCCAAATGGAATTGGAAAAGACTCATAGTTTATTGTACCCATCATCGACTTATAACACAAGTTTACAAAATATATTTTTTGTTTACTGAAAGTAAAAACATTTGAAACGGATTAGAAAATTTCCTTATGTTCTCCGATTTTAATGAAAGTTTGGAAATTTGTACTTCTCAATAAGAGGAATAGAACTGCGTTTCACGATTTTCAAAAATATGCAGTTGCTGACATTAGGATGGATCGTTAATCAGGAATTTTGTCATAAGGTAAATTTAAAAACAAACTGTTTGTATATTTCAATATAAAATTATCAAACCTAAAAAAGTATTTTTTTATTTTTTTTCTGTATATTTTTAATAATCTAGAAAGTGCCTCTTCGTATTATTATTATTTTTTTATAAAAATATATTTTTTTATTTCAACTGCAACAAGAAAATATTTAATGGAAATAATTGTGAACATATAGAACATAGGAATAAAAAAGAATAAATAATAATAATAGAAATAATTAAAACAACATACTTTAAGTTAGCTTCAAAAAACTTGTAGATGTTCCCGACTAAAATGAATACGTCTATATTTCGGCTTTATCACTTTGCATTTGTTTCCATAATTATTTTTATTAAAGATTTTTAATTTCGACATTTATAATTGTTGTATAGTACTGGGGACACCATCGTGAAACTTATGGAGCGGAGCGTCTTACTAACGCTAATAACTATTAATAAAATTTATTTTACATAAATTGAAGATATATTTTTGTTTATAAAAATATAAAAATAAATAAAGAAATTAAAAAAATATTTCTTTAAAGATTTGAAAATTTTATGTAAAGATAGATAGATTCTCGGAGAGAAGAGATACAATTTCTGTGCTTCACTTGGAATTACTGAAATGAAATGTTTGTATGGATACTTTTTATACACTCCACGAGAGTATTATGTATTTGTGCATTTGTTTGTAATGCCTAAAAGGAAGGGAGATAGACCCATTGTTAATTATACCAATCGACTTAGAATCGCTTTTTGAATCGATTTATCAATGTCCGTCCATCTATTCTTGTAATCGCGATACAGGTCACAATTGTAGACAGAACCAAATAAAACTTTGCACAACGAAGTTTTTCGATACAAGGACGAACGGTATTTAATTTGAAAGAAACGGTTCAAATTTACATATAGCCCCCATACGAATTTCACTCCCGATTTGACTCTTTTCACTCTAGATACCACACATTTTAACAGATTTTCTTCAAAATTGGCAAAACATCTTATATTTCAACTAGAAACACTTGTGGTAAAAATGTGTTAGATCGGTTCAGATTTATATACAAATTTCGCTCCCGATTTGACGTTTCCCACTCTAGAAACCACATATTGTATCAGATTGCCTTCAGATTTGGCAAAACATCTTATATTTAAACTAGGAACACCTACGGTGAAAATAGGTCAGATCGGTTCAGATTTATATATAGCTCCGATTAAAATTTTGCTCCCGATTTGACTTTTTCTGTTCTAGAAGCCACATATTTTAACAGATCCTCTTCAAATTAGGCGAAATATCTTATATTTGTTTTATAAACACAGCCATGGTGCAAATGGGTCAGATCGGTTCAGATTTTTGTATAGCTCCCACACAAATTTCACTCCCGATTTCAATTTTTCCACTCTATAAACCACATATTTTAACAGATCTTCTTCAAATCTTTCAGGATATCTTATATTTAAACTAGAAAAACCCATGGTAAAGATGGGTCAGATCGGTTCAGATTTACATATAGCTCCCATACAAATTTGTCTCCCAGATAGAATTTTTCCGCCCCAGAAACCACGAATTTTTACCGAATTTCTTCAAAGTGAGCATAACACGTTATATTTGAACTGGAAGAACTTATTGTGTGTGTGTTAGTCACACTTCATTCCATGTTTGGATACAGCACCGATACAAATATTCTTTTCGATTTGACAAATTGGACAAGGTCATATTAGCCTGTGGTTAGGAAACATACAAAAATTCTTCCCGTTTTCGCTTTTTTACCGAATTGAATTATATTCTGATAGAAAGTGGAGTGTATCACATAGTCGGCCCCGCTCGACTTTAGCCTTTCTTTACTTATCTGTATTTTTCGTTTTGACTAAATTTTGAAACAGAACTAGTGGAAGATGTTTAAGGTACAATATTAAAACAAAAATGTGGGCTACAAATTTTCCAAATAAAATTGTTTAATAGTTATTTTTTTGGCAAAGGAAAACTGAATGGAACGGCAGCCAGGTTAAACGAAAAGGGAGATAGTAAATATAGTAAATCATGTGTAAAGATAGAAATATCTGCAATTTTTACAATTTTGAGATTTTAATACAAAGTATTCAGTTAAGTGCGCTAAAATGATTATTGAAATATCCGATATGAACCACGATTTTAATTTATTCAAAACATTATGACAAACCAAACGAATGTGTTACATTCAAAAACACCTGCGAACTGATCACAATTTATAGTATCGTTACCAGATCTGACCGACTAGTGAAATGCAACCTCTAAAAACAACCCATTTTTATACACTCCACGAGAGTATTATGGCTTTGTGCATTTGTTTGTAACACCCAAAAGGAAGCGGGATAGACCCATTGTTAAGTATACCGATCGACTTAGAATCACTTTCTGAGTCGATTTAGCAATGTCCGTCTGTCCGTCTGTCTGTCTGTCTGTCCGTCTGTCTGTCCGTCTGTCTGTCCATCTATTGTTGTAATCAAACTACAGGTCGCAATTATAGTCCGATCTTAACAAAAATTGGCACAAGTAAGTTTTGTGCATCAAGGACGAACGCTATTTAATTTGAGACAAATCGGTTCAGATTTAGATATAGCCCCCATACAAATGTCGCTCCCGATTTGACATTTTCCGCTCTAGAAACGACATATTGCACCCGATTTTCTTTAAAATTGACACAACATCTTATAATCCGACTATAAACATCTATGCAAAAATTTGGTAAGATCGATTCAGATTTAGATATAGCCCCCATACAAATGTCGCTCCCGATTTGACATTTTCCGCTCTAGAAACCACATATTATACTCGATTTTCTTTAAATTTGGCACAACATCTTATAATCCAACTATAAACACCTGTGCAAAAATTGGGTAAGATCGGTTCAGATTTAGATATAGCCCCCATACAAATGTCGCTCCTGATTTGACATTTTCCGCTCTAGAAACCACATATTATACTCGATTTTCTTTAAATTTGGCACAACATCTTATAATCCAACTATAAACACCTATGCAAAAATTGGGTAAGATCGGTTCAGATTTAGATATAGCCCCCAAACAAATGTAGCTCCCGATTTGACTTTTGCCGCTTTAGAAACCACATATTGTACTCGATTTTCTTTAAATTTGGCATAACATCTTATAATCGGTTCAGATTTAGATATAGCTCCCATACAAACGTCGCTCCCGATTTGACATTTTCCGCTCTAGAAACGACATATTGCACCCGATTTTCTTTAAAATTGACACAATATCTTATAATCCGACTATAAACACCTATGCAAAAATTGGGTAAGATCGGTTCAGATTTAGATATAGCCCCCATACAAATGTCGCTCCCGATTTGACATTTTCCGCTCTAGAAACAACATATTGTATCCAATTTTCTTTAAATTTGGCACAACATCTTATAATCCAACTAGAAACACCTATGCAAAAATTGGGTAAGATCGGTTCAGATTTAGATATAGCCCCCAAACAAATGTAGCTCCCGATTTGACTTTTGCCGCTTTAGAAACCACATATTGTACTCGATTTTCTTTAAATTTGGCACAACATCTTATAATCCAAAAAAAACCTATGGTGAAAGTGGCTAAGATCGGTTCAGATTTAGATATAGCGCAAATACAAATGTTGTTCCCAAATGTTTAACCAATTTTGGCCAAACTATACATATTATATTTCACCTATTTCGTTCCAGATTTCAATATACCCCCATACAAATGTCCTTTACGATTTAACATTTTTTGTCAAACACACACATTTACATTTACACATTTTCACCGAATTAAATTGTATTCGGATAGAAAGTGGAGTGTATCATAGAGTCGGCCCCGCCCGACTTTAGCCTTTCCTTACTTGTTTTGTTTATCATAATGTTAATGTTAGCCGATAGCAAAGTGTTAGATTCATTTGAAAAATACAGCGCTGACAAAATTAAAATCAATATTTTTAAGATTTTTTTATTTAATGGATTATTGACCATTTTCTCAATATATTGCTTTGCATTCCATGGTGGAATGTATAGAATCCCATTTAAACTTGTTTATAATTGTTTCTTTTTTATAAATTTGGAGGTGATCGCACCAAAGTTGTCCTGCACATGTCCCATTTTAATTTGTATATATTTGGTTTGAAAAATGTGTGTTTTTTGTATTAATCTGGAGGCGATGGCACAAATTCATTTGTGATTCATTTGGGGTTTTTCTATCGCTCCAATTTGATTAACAACATTAGCCATTAACTCAAGACGTACATATTGGGAATTTGCATCACGTCAGAAATATTCGCAACACTTAATTAATTGTCACAGTGGGTAGTGACTTTTTAAAGATGCATTAAAATTAGATAATTTTGTAGATCACAAAACTTCATTTGTATTTTTTGTGGCACAGTGTAATGTGAATCAGTATGTATTCGTCTAGCTGTCGATTTGTATGTTGCCACCACACTCGCAGACATACCTAAAGAGCTTATATTTAATGTTTAACATGCAATCGCTTAATTGTTATCCGTCCACCCGTCCGTCCGTCCGTCCAATGGTCGGGTATAATTTAAATATCATTAACAAGAAATGATATTGAACAACTGTGGGTTTTCACGATTTCACGATGATGAATTGGACTTTAATTGTTCACTGCAAAGACCCACAACACACTGCCACACGTGTGTGTGTTCGAACTGAACACTGGCCATACTAAAAACGAACAAACAAACAGACAGACAGACAAATAAACGTTTGCACTTTAAGCTGATTCGGTGTTTTCTTTACTTGCGGTGACAATTGCAATTTCAGTTTCATTTAGTTTTTGTATGTAATTGATTTAAAATTCCTTGAGGATTTAATGGGTTTATGCACTTTAAGTCATTAACAAACCTGATTGATTGGGAGGACAATTTAAGTAAGTGCATTAAAAAAAAGGCATTAATGGATAATGCATGCATTGGTCAATTGGTAGATTTGAAATGTAATAAGTCAATTGAAGAAGCAAAAAATTCTAAATGTCAATGAACTGTTGCCAAGAACTTTTACAGAAAGTATTGTCTCATCGTTAATAAGTTCCAATAATAGCTATTATACAAGGTTGGGTGTTAGGGTGATTCTTATTTTTTTTTGGGATTTTTTTGGCGGGCCCACATGTAATTTTATGTGGCTTAATGAGAAACAAATAAAGGATTTTTTAATTGATGTGCATTGTGAAAATTGTCTGTATGGCTCGTCGTAAATGAGGAATTCCATGTTAAACCAATGACAAGTCTTCGAAAGATTTCTGATTTTGATGAAATTTGTTGAACTCGTTTGGTATACGTTTTTCAAAAATATATACTTTTTGTTCAAAAAATATAGACTTTTTTCAAAAAAATATATTAATTTTTTTTTTCAAAAAATACTATATTTTTATTATTGATTGATTATTGAAATATTGATATTTTCCAAAAGAAGTATACATATTTTTAAATATAATTTGTTTAAAGAAAAATAACATTTGTGTAAATACTCTGCGTGAGATTTTTTGTAGTTTCTGCAAAAATGTGGAAATACCCATATAAACAATAGATTTTTTCAAAAATATTGATTTTTGTTTCAAAAAATATTGTTTTTTATAAAAAATACAATTTTTTTAATATTGATTTTTTAAACATTTATTTTAATTAAAAAATATTGATTTTTTAAATATTATTTTTTTTTCACAAAAATATTGTTTTAATTTTTCCAAAAAATATGGATTTTTTTTTTCAAAAAAAAAGTATTGATTAATTCATTGATTGACAAAAATAAAGATTTTTTCAAGAAACATTGATTTATGTTTCAAAAAATTATGTTTTTTTAATATTGATTTTTGTTTCAAAAATATTGATTTTTTCTCAAAAATATATTGATTCATTGAATTTTTCCAATAAAAGTATTGATACAAAAATATTGATTAAATATAATTTTTTAATGAAAAATAACATTGATTTGTTGTTTATGTTATCTCAATAAATAACCGCAAATAACTGTGCACTTAATTCTCCGACTGGGTTCTTCTATAGTTTCTGAGATATCAGCCAAAATGTGGAAATACTCATGTACATTTATAAACTATTGATTTTTCAATAAATATTGTTTTTTGTTTAAATATAGACTTTATTCAAAAAATATTGTTTTTCTTTTCCAAAAAAAATATATATTAATTTTCAAAAAAGATTTTTTTTATTCAAAAATAATATTTTCTTAAAAATATTGTTTTATCTTTTAAATATCGATTTATTTTTCAAAAAATATTGACTTTTTCAAAAAAAAATCTATTCAAAAAAATCGTTTTTTAAAAAAATATTTCCACAAAAAATCTTTTTATTTTAATATTGATTTTTTAAATAATTATTTTTGTTTCATAAAATATTGTTTTCTATCACAAAAATGTTTTTTTAATATTGATTTTTTTAAAGATTGATTTTTTTAAATATTGACTATTCAAAAATAGTATTTTTTCAAATATTGTTTTATTTCTTAAATATCGATTTTTTTCAAAAAATATTTTCTCAAAAATAATGTTTTATCATTTAAATATCGATTTTTTTCAAAAAATATTGACTTTCTTCAAAAAAAAAAAAAATAAATAAAAAAAATTCTTTTACAATAAAATTGTTTTTTCAAAAAATATTTCCAAAAAAAAATCTTTTTTTAATATTGATTTTTTAAATAATTATTTTTGTTTCATAAAATATTGTTTTTTATCAAAAAAATTGTTTTTTTAATATTGATTTTTTTTAATATTAATTTTTTTAAATATTGACTTTATTCAAAAATAGTATTTTTTCAAATATATTGTTTTATTTCTTAAATATCGATTTTTTTAAAAATATATTGACTTTTTCAAAAATATTTAGCTTTTAGTATTTATTTTTGTTTCAAAAAATTATTATTTTTAAAATATTGACTTTTTTAAAATTTTTAAATATTCATTTTTTTTTTTCAAAAAATTATTGATTTTTCCTAAAAAAATGTTGATTTTTTCCAAAAAAATATTTGTTAAATAGTTTTTTAATATTATTTTAAGAAAAAACATTTGATTTATTGTTTATTTTATATCAGCAAATAGCTGCATATGTGAACTAAATACTCCGAGTCGGATTTTCTGTTATTTCTGAGATATCAGCAAAAATGTGGAAATATTCATGTTGTTTGTTTTTAATGTTCAAAGCTCGATGTTACTATCAAAACATTAATGAAAAAAATTTAAATAATATACACATTTGTTTCTCATAATAATTGAAAAAAATTCGTGTGGTCTCGCCAAAAAATTAAGAACCATCCTACAGGATTTTTTACCACCTCAACACAATTTTTACCACGTTTATATCTATTAAAAATAAGAATTAAGAAAAAATTATTTAAAAAAAAACGCATTTTATCGAAATTGTTTTATTTTAGTATTTAACCTTAGGACGGAGTGTACATTCATTTTGTCATTCTGGGCAAAAGGGGATAAGAAACTGATACAAACCAAATATTCTATATTTTTGACATGAATGATGTGTTTGCAAACTACACGTACAATGTCTTTTATTATTTTTCGTATTTCTACCATATCAAGTTCATCGTGTGCGGAACTCCCCAATGAGTAGCTTGTCATCTACTTTTTAGTTTCAAAACTCAACAGCTGGTGGCTGCTGCTCAACCATACATTTGTATTATGATACAGGGATTATATAACTAAACTGATATGGCAAGCATATTTCCAATAATTAATTTGATGACTTTGACATTTACTTTCCCACATTTGAAAGAACTTTCAAAATTTCGTCCACAAACCTGTTTTATTTGCACTTAAATGGTTGCTCGTGCAAAAAAACCAAACAGCTTCGTGACAAGGCAAGACAGATAGATTGAACAATTTCCATATGGGTTTTTAGCAAAAAACTCGAGTCAACTCAATTCAAGAATGTTCTGAACATAAATCTATTCACTGAATGATATATTTTTTTGGTAGCTATACATTGAACTGCATTTAAAAAATTAAAACAAAAATGACTGGTCATAAGATGTATACCATCAATTGATACGTATTAGGGTGTTCGGCAAGTAAAGTGGAATGCAAAAAAATAAAAAATCAAAAGAATAGGAAATGAAAATGGAATGAGACTAGAATGTTCGGAACACAAATCTCTTCACAGAATTATATATTTTTTTTGTAGCAACACATTGAACTGCATTTAAAAAATTAAAACAAAAATTACTAGTCATAAGATGTATACCATCAATTGATACGTATTAGGGTGTTCGGCAAATAAAGTGGATTGCAAAGAAAGAAAAAATCATAGGAATAGGAAATGAAAATGGAATGAGTCTAGAAAACTTAATCAGTTAACATGAAATTTAGAAAGGATACCCTACACCATGTTCTGATCCATTCCAAACATTCATGGCTGCCAAAATCCTGGACTTTTTTCAATTTCCACAAAATAAATTGAAATCCTTATTATCTATGTTCATTAGAGTGAGTTGTTTTGGACGTTTTTGGCTCCCATACAACGTGCTAGACAATGATGTTCTATTAATAAAACAATAAAATGTTCAGCAAGGCTATCATTTTGGATATTTATGTAATTTTGATGGTTACAAATGTTGTGAATTTCACTTTTACTTAGAAAAAAGTCTATTAAAAAAATTAGAAAAAAATCTTTTTTGCTGGATCTTTTAAGAAAATTTCTAAATTTGTGTTTATATAGCGCTAAAACCCCCTTCTAAATTGATTAACAAAACATTTTTTATTTCATTATAGCTGGGATCTTGACGAAGAAAACGACACCTATTTAAGTAGTTTCATGTGAAGCGACAACATAAATTGTGTCCCTTCTCTCCGATTTTGTTGAAATTTTCCAAATATGTACTTTTCTATATGGCGAATAATTTTCTGATTAAAAAATAAGAATATGTAGACAGAATGGAAAAACACAGAATTAAAAAATATATTTTTGGGGTATAAGATACAAATATGTATTTATATAATTTCAAGCAAATTTCTTCTAATTTTACAGAAAATTGTCAAAACTTTAAAAAATATTTTAAATAAAATAGTTTTATTTTTTATCATTTATCCTTTATTTATTTTATAAACAAAAATATACATTCGATTTTTGTAAAATAATTTTTATTATAAGCTACTGAACGTTCCATAAGTTTCATGGAATTTAGAATTATAAAAGTGATTGTTGTCGAAATTAAAAATATTTAAAATATCTAATAATTTGAACTGGGATATTGTCCTGGCTCAAGACCATTTTGCATCTACATTTAATTGAATGCAAATTTATTTACAAATGGCATGGTGACATTTATTACTTGGCTGCAGACTACCACGATCATGATTTCGACCATGTCAAAAGTCTTTTCAAGTGGCTTCGCAGCGACTTTTCAACATCAAACCCGGCCTCTATAAGGAGATGATTCTCACAAACGAACGAGAAGCACAAATCACTTGCCGAATTTGCGTTTAAAAAATCGCACCAAGTAATAAAGTACACATGCCATCTTACAAGCATCTCATTGAGTTGCATATGTAAGTATGTGTATATGCAGGTATAGTTACCCAGCAATACTTCTGCCGTGCCAACGCTCATTTGTTTTAGTTTTTTCGTTTGTATTTTTTTGGTCTGTAATCAATATTTGATTTGAACTGGGATATTGTCCTGACTCAAGACGATTTTGCATCTATATTTAATAGAATGCAAATTTATTTACAAATGGCATGGCGACAAAGACGCTCCATATCAGGAACATCATCATGAAACTTATGGAGCGTCTTACAGACACTGTATACTATTAATTAAATTTACTTTGCGAAAATCTAAGGTAATTTTAATGTAAATATATTTAAGAAAATAAAAAAAATTTAAGATTTCAAAATTTTCTGTAAAACTAGAAGAAATTGGTTTGAAATTAGAAAAAAAAAATATCTACCACAAAAAAGTTATATATTTTTTTAAATTAACTTATGAAAAAAAAAACACTTTATTTTCGATCCACCCTATCGTCTCAAATTTCTTATATTTTGAAAATAGGAAATACAGCTTTATATAAAAGTATAATAAAAGTATATATTCGGAAAATTTCATGAAAATCGAAGAGCGAAAATGTATGTGTAATTGCTTCACATGGAATTACTCTTTGAAGAAAATCTATGAATACATGTAGAAATTATGACCCTAATATAATATAATCTTTGCAAAAAATACTTAGATACTCTAAATAAAATATTCTTTATATATAATCACCGAATTTCATGATTTCATGTTCAGCGGAGTAAAATTGTTATCCCTCTTTTCCCATTTTGTTCCTTCAAAATACAGATTTCGAAAAAATCCATTTATTCCACATTTCTAAATAATTAAAGAGTTGTATACCCCAAATTTAATTGTCCTAGCTGTTGCAGTTCGATTCGTACCATTATCCCAGTATCGCTTTTTCCCCTATTTGGCTCCCTAAAGGTATTAATTTTGAAGGTATTTATTTTTGGTGTGCTTTCACGCTAAAATTTCTAGTGAATGTGTTGTCATTTATTTTGGTTTAAGACCAAAGGTTGTGTCAAAAAATATGGGTTATTTTCTGTTCTTGTTGGGGAACATTTTCCCCTCTGGTCCGATTTTATCAATTTGCAATCCGAACCGATCTTGTCAACTTTAAACAAATAAAATTTCCAAAGAAAAATTTTTAAGATAATTTTGATCCCTTGGAAAGATAAAAAAATTCATTTATGTAATTTTTAGATACTTTATTTATCTATATTTTATTTTTATAAAAATATAAGTTTTAAAGTTTCTTATATGCATTATATATGATATATTTCAATATAACGAATTTTATGGTCCTCTTAATCGCCCCCAAAAAAGCTCTTCGAATGCCAAAGTTAAAGTGGTAGTCCCGTCCCATGACTCAGTGGATACCCTTTAGAATTTCTTAAAACCGTTTATATTAATTGAAATAAATCTTTTTAAAAAACTGGTTCCTACTGGTCTAATCTGTTACTAATAAATTATAGTATAGCTGGGAAAACTGGTTCAATTATTGCAATCAGTTTGGTCGTCATTGTCAATTTATCTCAGCAAAAACTGGATAAGAATTATTGCACGAGTAAAGAACATTTCAACATGATAATAGCCCCTAAAAAACATTTACGACTAAGCATAAACATAAAATATAATACAATATAATCACAATTTGGAAGAATTTCAGTTATTGGTTTTAAATTATGTTTTAAAATCTCATTAAAAATATTGAAAATATATCGCCCTCAATTAACAATTAACTGATTCTTAATTAATGCAGATTATATTGTTGAATTTTGTTTAAAGAATATATTTTAAGCTGCAATAGGGAAAATGAGCTGCTATTTTAAAAGTTCTGAGCATATTTTAATGGATGAAAGATTTGTTATAAATGTAAAAATAGGGTCTTCACAATTATTTTGCCTTGTTTTTTATAGGCTCCATAATATTCCCTTTTTTATTTTTTAAACATGATTGATTTTTTTGTTTTTCGATGTAAGCAGTTGCATTGCACATAGAGTTCGAGATAAAATATGAAATTTCATGTGGCAATACTAAAGAGACATTACTAAACGAGAACGTTTTGCTCGGCAACTTCAGTTGTTAGTTAAGTGAGTACGTTCCGGAAAGTGACAGTGTTGGATATACACTCTATTCTTTGTGTTTACTGTCATATAAATATATGAATGCATGACATTCGAAACCACTCCCGTCTTTGATGAAACGTGCTCTCAACATGTGTTTTGCTTTAGTGATTCATTAGCATAGTTTAGAATTATACATATGTTTTTGACATATCTATATCATCAATCATGACTACTAACAACACTGCGCTCGATTCGGGGACTACAAGTGAAAGGCTACATCCGTATGTTTTTTTCGAAATCAAATCTTTTTTTTTCGAGAATTTCAAATTTTTTTCTATAATTTATGGCATTTAAATTGATGAATTTTAATGAATTAAACCTCTTTCCGGCTAATCTATATGAAAAGACAAATGAACGTATGAGTGATATTATCCTTAGATATAAAGTATACGCCACCCATACAGCTTTAAGATAATTGCAGGGACTCCTACACCACGATAGTCACGATAGATATAAATTATGAATAAATCATTTAATTTGCTTACACACTCTTTCATGTTAAAGGTAATAATTTCCAGTCACACCACGTAAATGAAGTTGGGATTGTTTAATGGTGATTTGCTAAATATTTTGTACCTAGATCAAGCCGTGTGAGGTAAAACCTAATGAAAACTCCACTAAAAATTATGTTTTCGCTTAATAAAATAACACAGTGCAACACGAAAAAAATAACCATATACGGACACCGCTACATGATAAAAGACCAAAAAAAAAGACCCGTGTTTTTTTTCCCCCAAAGTCATGCACTTTTTTTATGGGCCCCCCGGACAATCATTATTTTTAAAATATTTTTTTGCTGGCACGCAAAAAAGTGTCTACAGCAAAAATATGTTTTGTATTAAGTTTTACAGAAAATTCTCAATATCTCAAAAATATTTTCATATATTTTTTATTTATTTTATAAACAAAAAATATACCTTAAATTTTTGTAAAATATTTTTTGTCAAAAGAAAATATTGTCACAATGACGTTCCATACTCTAAAACAATCATTCTTTAAAACAAATATAAACGTAATTTTTGTCGAAATTAAAAATATTTAATATAAATAATTATGATGTTCCATGTCAGGAACACCATCATGAAACTTATGAAGAGTCTTACAGACAGCTATTAACAATTAATAAAATTTATTTTGCAAAAATCGAAGGTATATAATGTTGTTTATAAAATTAATAAAAAATTAAAAAGTAAAAAAATTAAACACATTGTTTAAGGATTTGATAATTTTTTGTAAAACTAGAAGAAATTTGAAAAACCACAAAAAGTTCACATTTTCTTAAAATTACCTAAAGGCAAAAATACTTTATTTTCGACCCAAACTAGTGTCTTAAATTTCTTATATTTTGAAAATCGGAAATGCAGCTTTATTCGCCTTATAGAAAAGTCCATATTCGGAAAGAAAATCTATGAATTCATGTAGAAATTATGACCCTTATTGTAATAATCAAATTTCTTCCTCTATTTTTACATTTTTTTATTTATTTTTTTAATTTTTTATTTATTTTATAGAAAAAAAATATTAATACAATTTTTATTGTGGTTTTATGATGGAACACCACCAAAACCAATTATAAACGTGATTGCTACCGAAATTAAAAATATTTTATATAAATAATAATAATATCAGGAACACCTTATGGAGCGTCTTACCGACACTATTAACTATTATTAAAATGTATTTTGCAAAAATCGTAGGTATATATTTTTGTTTATAAAATAAATAAAAAATATTGTTTTAAAGATTTGATAATTTTCTGTAAAACAAGATGAAATTTAAAAAAAAGTTAACATTTTCTTACAATTTTTTCCTTCGATCCAACCTAGCATTTTTCTAAATTAATAGTACCATGAAAGCACTCTAACTAAAAAATGTTTACTCCTGTCTTGGAGTAACTTATTGGTTGAATTATGGTACGTTTATAGTTTTTCACAGTGACAATTGAGAAAATTTCGTATTTTGTAAAAAAATAAATAGCTGCAATCAAAACCTTTCGAATAATGTCTAAATGATGAAAAGCGGAAATAAATTGAAAAAAAAAAATATTTTTATATATATAATTAAAATATTTTTTAAATCAACACAAAAAATTTTATGAATATTTTTATTAAAATTCCAATTTTCGCCGAAGATACCTCTAATATTTGTACTGTCATTTTGGAAAGCTAAGTCCGATAACACCCACGTCTATGTCTAATTAAAGGTACTTCGGATGGCTTCAAATGTTGCGAATATCAGTTTCACATAGAAACATTGGTTTAGCAACAGTTTCCAAAGAATTTATTTTTATTTATTTTTTGCTAGCACCCTAGGCCCCTTTAAAATAAAAAATGGAAAAAATATTAATTTATAATTTTTTATTAATTATATTACTATTATTTTAATAGCTAATATTCTAAACAAGAAAATAATGTCTATTTGTTAAAGATCTATCGATAAAAGTAGAAGTTATGACCCTCTTTGTAGACGCAAACGATTAAAAAATGACTTTTTTGGTTAAATACCGTGAAAACTAGCTTTGAAAATTTGAAAACAGAATATATTTTTATAATAGCTGGACCCCTAACGGAGAAAGCAAGGCCTATTTGAAAAATCTAAATGGATATTTAAAGAAGTTATTTCCTGTACGTCTACAAGAAGCGCCATAAATTCTACATTTATCCATAGATTTTCATCAAGTTGTCCTTGTTTTCTTCGTTAAGAATTTCAAAAGAGTTTTTCCCGCTATTTAAACAAAATTAAAATTAAAAATTATGATTAAAAAATATAAATTTAACTTCTATTTATTCGTGCATTTTGTACATGTCGGCATTTTATTCGTTAGAATGTTATCTATTAAAACTTAAAGCAAAAAATTTGTTCCCGTTTTTCTATTATTTATGTTTTTTTGTACCAGAAAAAGATTTTTTTTGAAAAAAATCTCAATTTTTTGGAAGGAAGTTCAAAAGATCCTTTAATTGAACAGTAAGCTGAAGTTATCGGGCATATATTTCCAAAACGTAAGTATAAATATTAAAGAACCTTCTTCTAAAATTGGAAAATATAAAAAAATGGTCATACTTTTTTAATATCGTTTTTGGGCTAAGAAAGCCAAAATTCACAAGAAAAAGGTATACATGGTCCTATGCTAATTTTACATAGTGTCATTGATGTTGTAAATATCAAAACAGCCTCAAAGTAATAAAACACACATTGTCATCTTACAACAATCTCATTGAGATATATATGTATGTGTGTGTATTATATTCAGGTATACAAACATTTAATTTGTTTTGGCATGTCGTTTATGTATTTTGTATACCCTCCACCTTAGAATGAGGCTATATTAAGTTATTATTTCTTTTGTATCGATTTGAGATTTTATAATGTCCATTTATTCTAGATCATTATAAAATTATAAGATGATTCAGCCATGACTTTCTATTCGCCCACTTATTGGATTTAAACGATATCAGCCCTCCCGAAAACAAACAAAAAGTGTAATAAATGTCAAATAACTAAATTAATTTTAAAACAATTAAATGTATTAAACATTATGAAAGTGATTTTATAGCATCCTCCAATAGGCTTCAACGTGCCCAAGTCTGTTACCAAGTACATTTTGACTGCAGCACCAATTTGTAGTTAAAGTGATTCAATCCAAAAAAACCAAGATCTTCAATTAATATGCAAAATAGTATATATATTATAGTATACACTTGAATGATATGAATATTCTGCGATAACGAATACAAGTTAGTCTTGGCATTAATGTTTTGAAATACGTCCTTACAGTATACAAAGTCAAACCGTTAAATAGCTCGACTCGAAAACAAACATCTCGAAAATATTTATGCATTCATATGAATATGCATTCATTTTGGATGAAAACAACTTTCACAGATCCATATGCTAAATATCTCGAGAATATCTTCGGAATTTATGTGAAATTCTTAGGCTTTTGTTTTGCATAATCACTAATTATTATTGTTATTTTCCGTTCCATTTCAATGCTAGGCAACAAAGGTTAAGCTGGCAGAATGCAGTCACAATATATAGTCAAGAACAAGTATTTTGAAGTGGTTTTTATTTAAGCTGCTATAATATTTCCATTTGTTACGCTAAATTAAATTATTAATAATAATAATTCCATTGTCCATAGGCAAGCATAACAGCATGTATAACAGCTACAAAATAGCCAGATTTAAGTCTATCATCACTAATTATCGTTTATCACTTTTCTAAGGCTTTCACATGGAAACAATATGACAAGTCTTTTGAGATTTTTGCATAATTCCACTTTATATTTATGTATGATTACTTGTTATTTCTTCTGTGGTATGAGCAGACCGCTTGATGTAGTGGGTAATAAAAATGTTTATTTTCTTTTTAATAACGATGCGCGAAAAGACTTGAAGTAAGAACGTAAAATCTAAAAAATGAAGTCATAGTTATATTTACAAACGAAATATTGATTGAAGATCGCAGTTCCAGAAATAAAGGAAATTCATTTGACAAAAAACCTTTTACAGTTCAACAAACTTTAGGTAATTTGATTCACAAGTAATAAAATTTGCCGAATCAAAGAATAAGTAATCGACACATCGACTAAGAATTTTAATTGTAAACGCTTTATCAATACGTAATATTTAACAATATATTCGGAAATTGTCGTAGATCTGGGATTTGTTATGTGAAAGATAATAAGAAAATATAAAAGTTAACAAAAATTTGTTTCCTTAATTTTTGCTAAAAAATATGTGTTAAAGTGTCAAAACTCCACGTTTAATTCTGAGGTATTCCATGCAAATGAAAGCACTGAAAAGCCAAAATAAAAAATTAAAGACGATGTTTTAAAAAAGTAATTATGTTTATAAAATCTATTTAAAAAATTAGCAACTCTCCTGAAAGAAAAATTATCTCAATAAGTTTTGCAGAAAAAAATTATGATTGGCAAATTATACCACATGCCAGAGTTTTAAATATTTTTATAAAAAATCGCCTATTACAATATCTTGCAATAACACACACACACATTCATCGAAATCGGAAGTCCTTTGAAAATGTCTCGCTGGTTTTACATGAAATGAAATTCCCCTTTTATTATTCGGTCAAACAGCATTTTTTCTGAAATTTTCAGAGTTTAATCATTAGTAGTTCAAAATAAAAATGTCTAAGTTAAAGGGTTACCACATTTTTTCAAAAATTGTACAAATAATCTGGTCCAACTAAATATTTTACAATACCAAACAGGATCACCAAAATTCATCAACAGAAGTCCGATTTCATATTTAAAGCTCATCAATTGATTTTAAAAAATTCCATTTGAAATTCAGAAATGAAATCCAAATGAAAAGTTTTCATTCTAGTTTTCCCAAATATTAATAAACATGAAACTCATACAATTTAAAATTAAAACTTCATTTAAAATTGTTTCCTTACGTTTTAAGAGACGATGATTATTTTAACAACAATTTAAACATAACCTTTTTGTTTTATTAGTGTTCACAAGCAAATGAGAGTGAAGTTGAGAAATATTCAACTGAAGTATACATTTAACAAGTAAGAAGGCGTTAAGTTCGGCCGGGCCGAGTGGAGTGCATTCCACAGTATTACCAGCAGATTATAGGATGTCGACTTTACATAGAAGCACAGTACCATATTACGAAAATTGTGATATTTTTATGCACATTTACTATTTCAAACTATAATGTATACTTATGCGCACTGTTTAAAATCGACTACTATATATAAATAAAATGCTGTAATTGTGAAAGTGAACATGCCTAAATATTAGGCGATTGTCAGTCGCCATTAGAAAGAAGCATTTTCAGATACAGACAAAGAGATAAGAAAAGTATAAATTTTAAAGATATCCCATTCCCCATATCCCCAGATTCGCCCCATTCCCCAACCAAATGTACAATTCAGAATTTATACACCGAATTTCATGATTTCAACTTCAGCAGTTTGGTAGGCCCCATTTCTATCCCTCTTTTTAATTATATCCCTTAAAAGTACGAATTTCGAAAAATCTCTTTATTTTACGTGTCTACGAATGGGACGTACACACCGAATTTCATTCTAGCTGTTGTCGTATCATTGGTACTATATTTTATCCCTTTTTGTCCCAAGCAAGCTAAAACTTTTATTTTCTTTGTGGTGCTTCCAAGCTACAAGAGGAATGTCCGCAACAAATTTTAACTGTATGAAAATCAGAAATTTAATTAATAAGCCAAGGCTACCAATATTTTTATACTATGTATATATATAATGGAAATAATATTTCAATTCATAAAGTAAATATAAGGGAGCAATCATAAATACCCTAAATATTGGGGGATAGAGAGTATATTTTCAGCTACTATGTATAAATTTTGAAAATACCTTATCTCTCACGTACGCAGTATAAGACAACTTCATGATACTATCATTTTTTGTCGTAAAAGCAACAAAATAAAGTACGAATTTGTTAAAAATATTTTACGTGGCTATGCAGTCAGAGGAATGTATATACCGAATTCCATGATTCTATCAGCAGCCATTTTGTTGGTACCATTTTTATCCCCTTTTTCCACTTCATGATACTATCATTTTTTGTCGTAAAAGCAACAAAATAAAGTACGAATTTGTTAAAAATATTTTACGTGGCTATGCAGTCAGAGGAATGTATATACCGAATTCCATGATTCTATCAGCGGCCATTTTGTTGGTACCATTTTTATCCCCTTTTTCCAATTTTGCCGCCCTTAAGAGTACGACTATCTTAACTTTGTTTTTTTTTTGCGTATCTACATAATTAGAGGGATGTACACACCGAATTTCATCATTCTAGCTGTATTCGTTTAGTTGGTACTATTTTAATCCCCTGTACCCGTTGTCTTCCTTGAAAGTACGAATTTGGAAAAAACGTTTTATTTTTCGTGTCTACGCAGTCAGAGGAATGTATACTCCGAATTTTATGATTTTAGCTACGCTCATTTGGTAGGTACTATTTTTATCCCCTTTTTTCATTTGAACCCCAAAAAGTACGAATTTTGGAAAGTTCTTTTATTTTACGTGTCTACGCAATCAGAGTAATGTATACACCGAATTTCATTATTCTAGGTGCAGCCGTTTGGTTGGTACTATTTTTATCCCTCTATCCCCATTTAACCCCTTAAATGTACGAATTTAGAAAAAATACTTTTATAAATATAGTATATTTAAAATAGTTCAAATAAACAAACCATTTGTGATATATTTTTTATTTTTATGATTTTTTCTTGCCAGCAAAAAACGAAAATATATCAAAAATGGTTTGTTTATTTGAACTATTTTAATGGTATACTTAAAGAAAAAAGTATGTTATTAACAGCAATGATTGTCTGCCGCCTATCAGCAGGCAATTTTCTGCTATTACAGCAGTTTTTCTGCATTAAAAGCAGTTTTCTGCAATAACATTTATTCTAAAGTGTGATGTTAATAAAATTGTTTACTGGCTATATTGTCCTGTACATATGCTTAAAGTATCAAGAAACATCTGTTTGCTATTTCAGCAGATACAAATCTGCTATCTCTTTTTCAGCAGAAAGGAATCAAATGCTAATTTTGACTGTCAGACTGATGAAACTAAAAAAATATAAAAATAATTTCAACTAATGTTTGGATTATTTTTTTGTAATTTTGAAGTATTTTTGTCAATTTTTTGAAATTTGGAGATAATTTATTTATGATTTCTCTCATCAGAAATCGTTTGATAGGGTTTTGGAATTGGACGTATTTCCCCATCTCCCTTTGCCTTTGTGGAAGGCAATCTATGTTGATGGGTAATAACATTCAGTTCATTTTATTTATATCATTTTTCTTGCCAATAATTTCATTCTGATCCATTTCACGTCGCCAATGAAAATTACGGTATGTGGACATTAGGTTGGGTCGTCATCCATACAATTAAAAATTTAAATTCCTAAGGAGAATCTAATAAAATGAACATCAAATGAAAAAACGAAGCATTTTCTGAAAATTATGTTTTTTTTCGCCACATACTATAAAAGTCCAATAAATATTCTAACCAATGAAATATTCTATGATTATAATAAAAAATTATAATTGAAGATCTTTAGTTAATACATTTATTCATATAAAAATGTAACAAATGTGCAACATAAACAAGTAAGAAAATCGGGAAGGATTTTTCATTGTGTCCAAATTATTGGCCGTCGCATTGGAATATGTATATTTCCATATAAAATATAAATAAATATAAAGGGATTTGCTCCGGTCCGGAAAACTTACTTGTGTCAATTTTTGTTAGGATCAGACAATAAATTGTATTACAAGACGGGATTTTGACGGACGGACAGACTGATAATGGATTCAGAAAGCAATTCTATGTCGATCGGAATAATAAACGATGGGTATATCTCCCTTTCTTTTGGAAGTTAAAAAACAAATGCACAAAGACATAATACCCTAGTGGAGGGTATACAAATGTACACCCGAAAAATTATTTTAAGGGCACTTCAAAAGCGTTTAACATGCAGATGGCTCGACCCAGGCACAAAACATTTTCCATCATCAAACAATCCAAACTTTATTTCGAGCAGGTGACTGCAGTAATTTTTTCGCGAACCAGTCTAATGTACTTAGGTAAGGGAAGCCAAAAGATCTAATTATTCGCACTCTGTGATAATTTTTTTGAAAGACATTACACACCGTCATATCCTCGAATACTCACCCCTCATATCCTGCCAAATTACTGGCGACAGCTGAGCCCAGCGCCACGATGACAACGGCAAATAGTAATTGAAACCGCAGCATTTTGAATTTATTGCTGTCGATGAGCATCGTCGGATTAAATGGAATTTAATTAAAACTTATTATTATGAATGTTAAATATAATTTGCACAAACGATAATGGTGCAATATAATAACAACAGCAGTAATTTATTTATTTTTATGTTTTTTTATTATTATTATTTATTTAATATTATGTTTTATAACTCGTGATTTACACTGACTACTGACGGCTGCATTTGGGTTTTTGTATTGATTGTTTCACACTTTTTCTGCCGCCTTTTGCACAATTCAATTCACTCACTGGCCGACAACGACGATGCTGCTGCTGGCGCAGTGACGTTGACGACGTTAATGTTATTGTTATTGCGGATGATGACTGTTGCCGTACGTGGAACTGACGGCGAACGGACGTTATGGCCTGGCGCAGATTATCGCTTTTGGTCGTCGGCGATTATAGCATCTTCGAATGCACTTGCGATGGTGTAAATATTTGAAAACACTGCACAAATATGCTCATGAATGTGTTGAGTTAATGTGTTCCATTCAATGCAACCAGCGATTAGATAATTTATTTAATTTTTAACGATTGTTTGGTGTTTCTTTCTTGTTGTTATTATTTTTGTGTTTCTTAGTACGTTAAACGTACTCTTTGTAACTATTTTCTTTTATTTACTTGAGCGTGTAGCGTTGGTTTGTAGATGTACAATTTGAAATCGATTAAATTCGAAATACAAGTTTTGTGTGTTCGTTTTTTGTTTCGGCGATTTTTCTATGGCCAAAAAAAGATCAGTTTTAGCGATTTCCGTCCGATACGCTATGGTTAACGCGACAGACTGACAATCATGCAAAAGCTGAACTTAGAAAGAAGACGTTACCGAAATCTCTGCCAGATAAAAATAAATGAGATGAGAAGCAAAATATAAAATATCAAAACACCGTAATTCATATACAAATTTTGGGTTTTTCTTTTCTATTTTTTTGGTTGTGTGTTTTTTTATTTTTTGAAAAAGTATGATTTGTCGTTTTCTAAACAAAAACAAGTGTGCATGGGTGTGTGTGTGTTTTTGAGTTTGAGTGGATATTAAATAGTGAGTGTCAAGGTTAAGAGACGACGATACGAGACGCGTCGCGTCCAAAGTGAAACATCAAACCATTGAGCCATCACGAAGCAAGCAACCAGCCAACGAACACATCCACCGGCCCCCACCATCCAATCCAGGCAATTGAGTGTTGTGATGTTTGGAGGTGTGCGACTATGGTGGCTATTTGTTGACTTCGCGCGTCGTTGTTTCAAATTTCAAATATTCGCTGACCGTTAAAAACACTCACACACATACACACGCACTTCGCGATGTTTGTTTGTTGATACCGTTGTCAACACAATTTGATACACTGACTGCATTGGTATGCGTGTTAAGAACAAACAAGAACGACATTCTTTGTATGCGTAGCATATGCCACGCATCTGCACACCTGCTCGAAATGATAGCAAGTTTCTTACCACATACTACAACTGGTCCAGTTTAACATATTACGATCTATTTGTAATCACATATTATTACAAAACCAAAATACTTAAATAACACTTTCCAACAAATTAAGACTTTTTGAATGGAACAGCGTAGTGACTGAGTAGATCATTTTTGTAGAATAATCTTATAGTCCAGCTGGTCTGAGTTTCTTTTTACAGTGGATCAAAGTTTTAATTTGTTGGTAAGAGGGAGCATTGGTAAAGGGTGGGTTAATTTAAGGGCCGTTGTTAATTTTGAATAAAACACAAATTATTTAGATAATTATTGTCATTTCTTTTTATTATGATAATATTGGAATGGTTCAATTATATATGGAATAAAATATAGGCCAAATGGCCGCCGCGACCTCAGCGACACACCTCCATTCGATGGTCCAAATTTTCGATGACGCTGAGGCATAATTGAGGTTCTATGGCGTCCTGTTGAAACCACATATCGTCCACATTTATATTTTCCAATTCGTGCCATAAAAAGTTCGTTATCATCTCACGATGGCGAACAGTACACAGTACCGAAGATGCCGCCAGCCCATAAACCGCACCAAATAGTCACTCTTTGTGGTTGCATTGGTTTTTCGACAATCACTCTTGGACTATCATTCGGCCAAATGCGGCAATTATGCTTATTGACGAATCCACTGAGGTGAAAATGTGCCTCATCAAATTGACCGAAAAAATCACGATATGCATTTTGATTTGAACGCCCATTTTCATAATAAGCCTGAATAACTTTAACGCGTTGCTCGATTGTGTATCTTTCCATGGTTCAAATTGAATTAGTCTGAAATTGAGAAATGTCAAATGAAATCCAGAAAAAACTTGACGTTTATGTGTGTTTCACATTCAACATCGGGGCTTACAATTTAACCATCCTTACTAAGCGAAAAAAGTGTTGTAAGGTAATGTCTGAGAGAATTCTTATTGTCAGAACTATATTGTGGAATTTTATGAGGATCATTTTTGTGTATGATCTTAACCCTCTAGCTTCTCTCTTTATGGGTCAATTTGACCCATTCATTTATCGGAAAATTTCGGCGGGGGTCACCGAAGACACCAATGTTATAAATAATTGAAGAGCTTTAAATTGCTTAAATTGCTTTGATCCACCGTAAAACGAAACTCAGACCAACTGGACTAGAAGTTATTCTACAAAAATGATATGATAGGGTCGCTACTCTGTTCCAAAAATACTGTTGGTCAGTGCAATGGAACACAATATCATTCATATGACTACAACGACTGGATCGGCAGTACAACCCAATTTTTCAGTACAGCGCAAAATACACACCAAACAGTGACTCGTTGTGGATACATGGGGTTCTCAATAGTCACGCGTGAATTCTCTGTATTCCAATTTAGCTTATTGACATAATAGCATATTGATTTCAACGTTATCAGGCTAAAATAGGATAAATATTGGATGTAATGTCTAAAATTGTAAATATTGGTCGTAATGTCTAAAATTGTGAAAAGTTACTTTAGAAAAACCCGCGTAACTTTTTTATCATATTGAGAATACCAAAATATTTTTGGGCATATGATTGCTGAATTCATGGGAATATTTGTGTCAGCAAAGTTTCAGAATCATAGGACAGAAAAAGTTAAAATATAAACAATTGCAATCGCGAATCATCCACAAAAATGTATTTTTTGTTTGCCGTGTCCTACCGCAATATACACTTTATGCAAAAATTTGCAAAAAGGGATAAAAATGGTACCAATCTAATGGATGAAGCTGGAATCTTTCAGTTCACTGTGTACATCACAGAAAATGCGTTTTCTATACAACATTGCCAAGATTTCAAGAAAAACGTTATCGAGTCTACAATAAATTTTATTTATGAGTCATTCCATGTCAAGCGGTTGACTTCGATTGT
Organism: Polietes domitor; assembly: GCA_947397865.1. Lineage (NCBI taxonomy): Eukaryota > Metazoa > Arthropoda > Insecta > Diptera > Muscidae > Polietes > Polietes domitor. The sequence goes on along the minus strand of OX377621.1, from coordinate 55,415,804 downwards.
TTTGAAAGTTTGTGTATGTATTCTTCTTTTTTTTTTGGAAAAAATGACATTTTTTTCACGAGTTATGACCAATTTAACATTGAAAAAATAGTACTTTTTCAAATGGTGTGTTCATTCCTCCTGAAATACTTTACCGATATTAATGTGTTATAACTGGTTTAGAAGGTAATTTTAATTGCTTTTAAAATATGTTTCGATTAATAGTAGGATTTTTAGTTAGATATTTTGATTTTCGAAATGATTAGACTAATCCATTTTGTTGAAATTTTAAAGTAGTTTGCTTAGGTCTATTTTTAAGCGACTGTGTGGGTTTGAAAGTGGTGAAATTAAAAATTTTCATTAGTTCACACACAATGTATAACAGGTAAGTAAGCTTCAGTCGTATAAACCGACTTACATATACCCTCACTCTCAGAGAATATATACGGAAGTTATGAGGAATTAAATTTTACGTAGTACAGGATAAATTCTGTGGATGTTAGTGGTAGGTTCGTGTCACATGGTCCCAACTTCTACATTTATAAAACAATTGTAAAAACATGATCAACAAGTAAGGAAAGGCTAAAGTCGGGCGGGGCCGACTCTATGATACACTCCACTTTCTATCCGAATACAATTTAATTCAGTGAAAAAGTGAAAACGGGCATGATTTATGCATCCTGTAAATGTGTGTGTTTGACAAAAATGTTAAATCGGAAAGACCACTTGTATGGGGTATATTGAAATCTGGAACGAAATAGGTGAATTATAATATGTATAGTTTGGCCAAAATCGGTTAAACATTTGGGAGCAACATTTGTATTTGCGCTATATCTAAATCTGAACCGATCTTAGCCACTTTCACCATAGGTTTTTTACTTGGATTATAAGCTGTTGTGCCAAATTTAAAGAAAATCGGTTACAATATGTGGTTTCTAAAGCGGCAAAAGTCAAATCGGGAGCTACATTTGTTTGGGGGCTATATCTAAATCTGAACCGATCTTACCCAATTTTTGCATAGGTGTTTCTAGGTGGATTATAAGATGTTGTGCCAAATTTAAAGAAAATTGGATACAATATGTGGTTTCTAGAGCGGAAAATGTCAAATCGGGAGCGACATTTGTATGGGAGCTATATCTAAATCTGAACCGATCTTACCCACTTTCTGCATAGGTGTTTCTAGATGGATTACAAGATGTTGTACCAAATTTAAAGAAAATTGGGTACAATATGTAGTTTCTACAGCAGAAAATGTCAAATCGGGAGCGACATTTGTATGGGGACTATATCTAAATCTGAACCGATCTTACCTAATTTCTGTATATGTGTTTCTATTTGGATTATAAGATGTTGTGCCAAATTTAAAGAAAATCGAGTACAATATGTCGTTTCTAGAGCGGAAAATGTCAAATCGGATGCGACATTTGTATGGGGGCTATATCTAAATCTGAACCGATCTTATCCAATTTTTGTATAGGTGTCTCTAGTTGGATTATAAGATGTTGTGCCAAATTTAAAGAATATTGGGTACAATATGTGGTTTCTAGAGCGGAAAATGTTAAATCGGGAGCGACATTTATATGGGGGCTATATCTAAATCTGAACCGATTTGCCTCAAATTAAATAGCGTTCGTCCTTGATCCACAAAACTTACTTGTGCTAAGTTTTGTTAAGATCAGACTATAATTGCGACCTGTAGTTTGATTACAACAATAGATGGACAGACAGACGGACAGACAGACGGACAGACAGACAGACAGACGGACAGACGGACATTGCTAAATCGACTCAGAAAGTGATTCTAAGTCGATCGGTATACTTAACAATGGGTCTATCTCGCTTCCTTTTGGGTGTTACAAACAAATGCACAAAGACATAATACTCTCGTGGAGTGTATAAAAATCAAGTCATAGTGGATTCCATGCACCAGTATAAAAGTTATGAAGTATTCAATATTACCTAGGATAGGGATAATTGTGTGGGAGGTATAAGAAGGGGCGTGGTTAAAGCATAATTAATAATCTTTTAAGGTTAAAGTGAAAAGATTTGTTTATGGTTAAAGTAAATTAGAATCATTTTTAAATATAAAATTGCAAATGATTTTGTCTATCGGCGTATATGTTATGTCGGTTTTATTGTATTATAAAAGTTGATGTCACTTTGTGTGGGAGGTACCAGAAAGGGTGAGGCAATATCGCTCATATTCCATGCAAATGTAACCACTATAAAAGCGTTGCTAACTATCAAATTTCATAGTATTCCGATCATCAGTATAGAAGTTATAATAGCTTTAATTTTACATAGTTTTGCATGATTTGTGTTTGAGGTACTGGAAGGGGCGTGGCATATCTAGTACACATAAAGCGATTATAAAAACATGATCAAATACCAAAATAGAGGTGATTCCGAATATCCATTTGAAAGTTATATGGGTTTTAATTTAACGTTGGAATATGAGCTATTTGTAAGGGAGGGGCGTGGCAATTTCGCCCATCTTCGAACTTATTACCATGTACAAAGTTTGAATGTATTTCTTAACTCATTCCAAGAGTTATCGTGTACACCAGCCAGCCAGACAGACGGACGAACATGGCTCACACACTTAAAAAGTCGTAAAACGGATTTGGTCCAAACATACTTAGGGTCTTAAGTCACACCTTCAATGCATTACAAGAATTTTACCTATTAAAAATAAAACAAAATACTTTTTTGTCAACTTTTATGATTTTTTCGTCATTAAAAATAGATTTTTTTTTTCAAAAAAATAAAATTAATATTTTCCCAATTTTTTAAGACTGTTTCTAAACCATTATTTCCATGTGAATGTATAATTCGCAATATTTATTACATACAACCAAAATGGGAGCACAAATATTTAAGGTACCTTCGCCGAAAATTGGAATTTTAACAAAAAATAAAATACCATAAAAAAATTTAATATCGTTTTCATGTTTAGAAAGCCAAAATACATCAAACATGACCCTTCCACAAAATTTTTGTTTCATAGTGCTACTAGCGTTATATATACAGGTTATATACAACAAGAGGTGTTATTTTGGTATTCAAAGAAAAATCCCTTTTTTTGAAAAAAATGATCGGATGTTTATTTTATAATAAAGAGGAAGGTATGTCGTTAATAATGAAAAACAACATCAGTCAAATGGCCACAACGACCATGCTTACAGGACCATATCCTTTTCATGAAATGTTCTATCTTTGAGATCTTGAATCTACGCTGGGCTGTTGGCATAGACCTTATCTTTCACGTGGCCCCAAATGAAGAAATCACAAGATCTCGGTGGCCAATTGTGATCACCTCTTCGAGAGATAACACGGCCCGGAAACTTTTCCCGTAAAAGAGCAATGGTTTCGTTGCTTGTGTGGCACGTAGCGCCGTCTTGTTGAAAGTAACCATAAAAAATCATTAATCATCGCTCGATGATTAATCCATTAACCGTTACTGTTTATCCAAACTCATTTTCGAAAAAGTAAGGTCCAATGACCCCGCCGGACCATAAACCGCACCAAACAGTGACACGATGAGGATGAGAGGCTTCTCAACAATACCTCTTGGGTTTTCCGAGCCCCAGATGCGACAATTTTGCTTGTTGACGTAGCCACCGAGGTGGAAATGGGCCTCATCAGTCAAGATGATTTTTCGATGGAATTTCGAATCATTTTCATTCACGAATTTTAATAATTTCAATGCATTGCTGAAGCGTTTATTGTTCCATTTTTAGTAATGGCGTAGTTTCGACTTGTCAAATGTCAAAGAATAAAAGCTTCAAATGTGGCAGCTACCGAAATAATGGGTGATTCAAAATTACACCTCTTGTTGGAAAACCCGTACTTTCATTTGATAATATTATTGTAATAATCTATTAAAGAGGATACTCTATTTATTATATTAAACTCATTTCAATGTATAAAATATATAGCTTCTGAGATGTACACTTAACATTAACATTTTTTCTATAGGAATCACTGTTCGCAAGTCGGACCAAAGATGCTTTCACTCCCAATTTAGTATTGAAGCACCTCTTCAGAACTTTAATCTCATGGCCAAGACAAACATAGACATTCGGTCTCGTCGTTTATCTTCCGTATATGAATTAGCAAATATTGGCGTGAATCTAGAAAAAGGATGTCAAAAAAGTCGTCATACAGCAGTCGTCATTCCAGAATGTCGGGAGAGCAAAAAATGACTGTTAAAAATAAAATATTCTTATCGGATTATGGAATTTTGCTATGACACTATTTATGAGGCATTCCCATATGATCTATAATAGTTCAGAGTTTCTCCATGGGTTTTCTTCTTCGAAATTTAAATTATGGGTCAACTATCTGATTTTGTTGCTATTTTTTCGCACAGCTGTGCTGGTCAGAATACTTCTTAGTGGAATACCGGTTGGTGGCATGCGATTATTGAACTCTGCGCCTGTATCGGTGTCTATCAACACTTTCAATTAATGGCCAAAGTATTTTTTCGTTTCGTTTTTTATTTGGTTTCTGGCGATTTCGGGTTTCTAACCGTAATTCATTCACTTCTCGATTATGTCTGTCGTGTCCGTTTATTCTAATCCAAGACATTTCATATTCTATGTTTATCAATTTCCGTCACATGTGGAAAAGAACATTGCTGCGGCGGCGGCGGCGGCGTCCGAAACTCGTTTATGGTTAATTAAACACTATTATCAAATTTCGATTTTCAAGAATTGTCTTTCAAGAGAGTCGAAAATAACAAAATTTACATTTCAAATCGCATCCGCCTGTCACGCGAATGCTTTTCGCTTTGAGAACCATACATACATATGTATGAAAAAACTTGTTGAACGCTCAAAATTCTGGCTTTTGTGGCCGTGTCGTAAAAGTTTTTTTTTTCGAATCGATAATTAATCGCAGGAACACTAAGAAGATTGGCTTCGAAATCCACGTTGGTGTTTGATCTATTCTCTTTGTGCGAGTGTGTGTGTTGTTTCGTTCTTTCTTTCGCTGGCTCGGAGAATTGAACGGCGCGCATAATTGCTCCAATCCCTAACGAAGCTTAATATTGAAATACCCGCGCAATAAACTGAAACTGAAATTAAGTTAAGTGTTGTTGATTCCCCCAGTTCTCAGGGTGACCAGCTTCCCTTGTGGGGGGTTAATTCACCAGCTGCCTTGATGGCAAATGGCCATAGAAGGAAGGCTTGAAGAGCCACATTTGCCCGTTCGCAAAAAGCAATCATTTTGAAGATGCCATCTCCATTCAAGGCCACACTGCGAATGATACCCGCTAGCCAGTGTTTTTTTTTTACTTTCGCTTTTTATGTGAAATATTAATTTGAAATTCAAAAAAAACTCATCCAACCACGATTCACATCACAAGCTGAAATAAATAAACAGTCATTAGGCGGAATTTGTAGTGAAGTGGAATTGTCTGAAATCATTTGCAGACCACATTTTATTCTAATATCCAACCAATGTAGCCAATGAACTCTTCCTGGCAATGGCGAGCTTTGTTTCTCACATTGAGAAAAGTATTCCAGTAAAACAAATTGCCGTAGATAACATGAATTGATTGATTAATCGTAAAAATCGCAAAATCCAAGAAATCAACCAGCAACTAATTATGATTAATCGATTAGTCAAAATGTTAATTTCCAAAGTGTTTTCTCTAATTTCGGACGATATTGAACACTTCGCTAGTGCTGTACACTCATTCGTACACCTGGAAGTCATCAAACACAAAACGTTAATCACTTTTGACGTACCGTCATTAAATACTCGGAACACATTAAAAGCAAGCATTCCAAAGATCGCCAGTGACATTTAATCCAATTAAAATCTGAAACGATTAAGAAAACATAAAATCAATCAATCGAATATGCATGTGTATGTCTAAAAATCTTAAATTATTTAATTCTTCCTTTATTCAATTATTCAATGTGTTGCAGACCTAATGAACAATTGAATATTTACCATCCTTGTTTTGAGTAAATTAGTATCTATCATAAATTGTAGTTATGATATGACACTGGTGGATCGAAAATAATAAATTTTTCCATAAGTCAATTATAAAAAATATATAAATTTGATGGCGAATTTCCATCAAATTGCTTCTAGATTTATATAAATTTGTCTAATCTTAAAAAAATATATATACCCTCCATTGGGGTATTATGCCTTTGTGCATTTGTTGGTAACACGCAAAAGGAAACGAGATAGACCCATCGTTTATTATACCGATCATCGAATGAATCACTTTCTGAGTCGATTTAGCAAATTTCGCTCCCGATTTGATTTTTCTCTCTCTAGAAACAACATATTTTAACAGATCTTCTTCAAATTTTGTACAATGCATTATATTTCAACTAAAAATATCTGCGGTGAAAATGGGTCAGATCGGTTCAGATTTATATATAGCTCCCATAGAAATTTCGCTCCAGGCCACGCATTTTCACCTATTTTCTTAAAATTTTGAATAACACGTTTTATTTGAACTAGTTGCATCTATGGTAAAAATGGGTCACTTCGTTCCAAATATTCTTCTCGAATACTTTGAATGGTACCGATTTCTTTGAATGGTAGAATAACATCCAGGTTTATGTTTGACATTTTCAAAATGGGACGGTGTACGCTCCAACAAAATTGGGAAATATTAAAAGCTTACTTCCAAAAGTAGTAAGCCTTTAACGCAAACTGTAAGAAATTTTTGTGGAAGCTTATTTTCATCTCAGTAGCTATATCAATAATCAAAATTGCCGCATATGGGGTTCAGAGAACACACACGTGACTATTGAGAGGCCAGTGCATCCACATCGAGTCACTGTTTTGTACGGATTTTGTCAGATCTTTTTATGATTTTAAAATACGTTTTGCTCATTGAGAAGGTACATATATTGAAACTGTAATTTCTGAGATTTCAGCAAAAATTTGGAAATACTCGCATTGTCTAAACGTTAATGAAAAAATTTCTCAAAAACTAAATGACTATTTTTAGTTTTTCGTTAGCATCCCCTACATCATGGTGGGATGAGGATTTGCCGCAAATAAGTGACTAAATAAGTGTCACAGCCCTGCACAAAATTGTGGGTACAGATAGTCGAAATCAGTTGTAGTAGTAGAAACTGTCTATTATAAAACTCGTTGACATTTGAACATGTTTTACAATTATTTTACAAATGTGAAAGTTGTGCCCATTTGCCACGAAGTACCATTTTTGATAAGTACCATTTTTATGCCTTTTTGCCCCATCTCACCCCACCCCAACAAATAGGAATCACTTTATGGTGCACGATTTTGCTATAAACGGAATGTGCATACCAAATATCAAGAAAAATAATCAAAAAGCATGCTTAAATACTCTAAATATTATGGGTATTTTCAGTCCTTGCGAGGGAAAAAAATTTCCCTCTTTACCGATTTCGCCCACTTTCAATTCCAACCGATCTACAACTATTAGACATATTTTGAGAAAATTTGGACGTTCTGGCTCCTTTCGTTTCGTGCTTTCAACCGACGGACGGACAAGGTTAGATCGTCTTAGAATTTTATGACGATCAAGAATGTATATGAGTTATTCCACGTCAAGCGGTACGGTTTTTGACCTCGATAGATATTGATTTGAAAGTTTGTGTATGTATTCTTCTCATAAAAATATTGTATACGTATTTTTGGAAAAAAATTTGAAAATTTTTTTTTCACGGGTTATAACCATTTCAACAGTGAAAAACATACTACTTTTTTCAAAAGGTGTGTTCATTCAATTGCCTGCAACTCCTTAAAGACTTTACCGACTTTAATGTGTTATACCTCGTTGTGAAGGTAATTTCAATTACTTTTAAAATATTGAGGTGCTGTGTTACAGCAGGGTTAGTTTTTTTTTAAGTTTTTTGCAATTTTAATTCTTTTATTTTGATTTTCGAAATGATTACACCAATCCATTTTGTTGAAATTTTAAAGTAGTGATCTATTTTTAAGCGACTGTGTGAGTTTGAAAGTGGTGACTTCTATTTTTTATTATTTTTTTCGATTTATTTTTTACAAAATCAACAAGAATTACAGTGAAAAATCATCAAAATTGTATTTTTTTTTTCATTAGTTCCTAAACACAAGGTATAAATGCAATGAAAACCCCATTAAAATCGGTAAAGTCTTTCAGGTGTTACAGGCGATTGAATGAACACACCATTTGAAAAAAAATTCAATTTTTTTTTTCAAAAATACGTATACAATATTTTTATGAGAAGAATACATACACAAACTTTCAAAATAATCGCAGCTATCGAAGTCAAAAACCGACATGGAATGACTCATATCCTTAAAGGGTACACGGAACATTTGCAAATCATCAGGGTTGGCCGCAATAATTGTTGTTCATGACCCAACCTACTGAAATTTACTTACTTGTAGTTTAATATAAACATGTAATTATATATACCCTCAGAATTGCGAGCATCCTCAGAGTCCAAATTAAAGCTCGGATAATACAAAAAATCTACAATTGTACTTATATTTGACAAATCAATAACCAAGAACAGAATTTTCTCCCATTTCTTGTTAAAAGTGAGCGGCGATTAGACTAAACAGTTTTACTGACTACGTTGCTGCAGCAACAGTAAGAGAGATAAAATACAGCTCTTGCTAGCTCTAATCAAATGCAACTTTCACGGTTTTCCATTTCTGATATGGTTCAATAGCCTTTTCACACTACCAGCTCAACTCGATTGCAAATTTCAGAGCCCATTGAAATTTGATACTTGAAATCGAGTTATGCTTAATTTCGTCGTCAGTCTGATAACACTTTAACCTTTAATTTAAACATCTGTTGACGGTTTTTCGATTCCAAGATTATGTCCAAAATATTCACCTCCATAGCTAAAGGTTAAACATGAGCGGAAAAGCATAGCCTACACCATAGTTCATATATTATTCTATATAAATATAAATGGCTACACCGAACACAGTGGTTCTTAAACATTTTTTTTTAATAATTCTGTACATGAATACGTCTTATAGTTGTAGATGGATTGGTATTGTAAATGGGCGAAATCGGCCCACAGAGAAAAAGGTTTCCCTCACAGTACTAAAAATATCCCTAATATTTAGAGTATTTCATCATCTTTTAATATGTCTGCTTATATTTCTTTGATATTTGGTACGCGCATTCCCCTTATAGCAAAAATGTACACAATAAAGTGATTTCTATTTGTAGGGGGTGAAATGGGTCAAAAAGTGAGATAAAAATGCCTCCTATCAAACGACAACAGCTCGAAATACGATATTCGGTGTGCACATTCCATAATATAAAAGTATTTTTTCCAAATTCGTACTTTTATAGGGGTAAAATGGGAATAGAGGGATAAAAATGGTACCAACCAAACGGCTTCACCTAGAATAATGAAATTCGGTATAGAAAATCCTCTGATTGCGCAGACACGTAAAATAAAGGGAATTTTCGAAAACAGTACTTTTAAGGGAGTAAAATGAAAAAAAGGGATACAAATTGTACCAACCAAATGACCGCAGCTAGAGTTATGAAATTCGGAGTATATATTCCTCTGACGAAAATTAAAAGGATTTTCCAAATTCGTACTTTCAAACGAGAGAATTGTTCCTGGATATACTAGGTCATGATTGGACATGATTGGTACCTCCAAAAAAATATTTTAAAACTATCAAAAATTACTCATTTTATCTTCCAAAACATACGAAGTACGCTTTCAGACTAACACTAATGTGCTATTGATGTGCATAAAATGAGAAACGTCATTGTAAATTTTCAAAATAAGAGATCTGATCAAAGTAAGGAGAAAAATTGGTATATCTCAATTTCTTGGATTGGTACAGTTATCGTTTTTGTTTTCTTTCAAAAAGGCAACTATGTTATTGTCCAAATTCTATGGTATAGTCCAAATTCTATTTTTCGTGGAGAAGACATAATTTTCGTCCTCGAATCATTTTTTTAACGATGCACCCAGGTAGGTCCTCTTCAAAATTGCAATTTTTCAACACAACATAATGTTCGCAAAACAAAGAAAATGTTTAGTATATTATGCTAATCACATATGTTGACTTCTTAGAAAAAATAATTATGTGGCTCAAAAAACGTTATCAAAATATGTATTGCCCTTCAAAAGTTGCGGAATTATTAAAAAATCGCTTTGTAACCACTGTGCACTGTCTAATGATGCACCATTCAAATCCACCATTGTTATTCATGCAACTATTATTATCATAGCAACCAAAATATATGTTTTTATTTTTTAAATTGTATTATTTTGTTCTGTCCATAAATCAATTTTCGAACATTTGCGTAAAAGTGATTTATATATTTAAATTGTGAAGTTTTGAAGGTTTCTCGCTGAACACACTCGCACACCACAGTCACACACAAAAGGTGAATATCCTCATTTGAATAATTGCTTCTGGTTTCAATCGCGGCTCTTCTTCTTCGAATCGTAACATCGCACAAATCCAATAATCTAAAATATGTATTGGTTTGTGGCATTGTTTCTATACAAGCGCTACCGGAAGTGCTACAAGACTTGTCTATAATAACACATTTCTGAAGATTGTATTAAGTACATTTATTTCTATTTCTACATATATCGATTCTTCTATTTCGATATTTTAATGATCTAAATACTTCTGCCAACTCACCGTCGTCTGTCCATTTGCCCGTCCATCCAGCCATTTGAGTTAACCTTACTCGCAAATACGAATGCTAGTTTATGCTGAATGTGTAGCATCAAGATGAGAAACCAATCAAATCCAATCGAAATCACTCTGTCCAAAGGTGACTTAATTTATAATCATTTCAATACTGATGTACCACCGTACATATGTATGTACCTACATGTGACTGGTGTAGACTGCTCTAATTATAACAAAACTGTTGGCCATTTCAAGTGTTTTGAAGATGAATCTTCTTTAATTTTTTATTATTTATTTTTTGAATCTCATGGTCGGAAGTTTGAGTTTGAGTGCCGAGAGTACTTATCCACGAATATGTATAACAAGGTTTGGCATATTTCCGTTTGCTTACTTAAAATGCTTTACTTTTTGCTTGCTCTAAAAATGTGTAATAGGGTGTCCCGAAAATATGCAATTTCTAAACATATTGTTTTGATTTCTTATAAGTTCATTACTAGTTTAATAAGCGAATAATATGTGACATAATTTGAAGTACATAAGCGCATTAATGTGTAAAGAATCTAGCTAGCTCAATAATGTACAGTGATAAAGCCGAACTATTTTGCGACAAAGCATTGAAGAAACCAAAAAATCATTTTAGTTGTTAACAGACACAACTTGTTCTAAGCCAGCTTAAAGTATGTTGTTTCAATTATTATCACTATTATATACTTTTAATTTTGATCGTAATCACGTTTATAATTGCCGAAGAATGACTACTGAGAACTCCATCATTACCGGCACAATTAGCTGTTAATAAAATATTATTTTACAAAACTCGAAGAGTCACTTTTCACTCTACAGAGTAGGACGGAATATATCATTTGGGACAGAAAAAAGTGTAACGCATTGAAGGAGTGACTTAAGACCCTAGGTATGTTTGGATCAAATGAATATATTATGTATGTAATTTAAGAATTTTTTACTTAATCCAAAGATTTACTTCTAAGTAAAATTACTTCTATTAAATAAAGTGTTTTCTATGACTTTGATGACTTTCCTACTTTCAAGGAAAATTTTATCTAAACTGAAGTAAATTTGTGGAACTAAATTGGGGTTTGTATTTTACTTGGATTTGGGAAGACTATTTTGGTGATTTTGTATAAGAAACTTATTACATTTCGGTACACCTTAATATATAGTAATAACAAATAATCATGTTTGTAAATCAAAAACAAATAAATAAACATTAAAACACGTCGTTTAGAGTTTTACATACCATTAGATTATTCATAACTTGATCTATCTAAGAGTAAGAGTTGATGTGTGGTTGAAGTGCCTACAGTATGAGGGACTCTGCTACGAGGGCAGTTGCTTAAGTAGCCGATCTGCAAAAGATGCCTCCATGGTCAGCGGAATACATGTAGATAACTTTTGTCAAATACAATCTCTTTTTGTTTGATACCTAAATATCACTCAGTTTTTCTTTGATAGTCGTAATAAGTGAACAATCGGTTTTTCCAATTAATAGACAAAAACGAAGTTCGTGTTATTGCGAGTATTAGGTATTGTTTTTACACTCAAACAGCTGTCATCGTAAATATCTAAATAGGTAATGTGGATTACAACTTACATGAACAGTTGTACGTGAGAACTCTGTCAGGGGAAAACTCAAAATAAATTCGATGAATTACTTTACTATAGGGTGTATCATTTTAAATTAGAATCGATTATAAAAGAAAAAGTACTGATTATTTTTTCAAATTTCTGGTTTTATTGGAAAAGATGAACTTTGTCATTTAATAATGAAACACAATATCATTCATATGACTACCACAGCTCGGCAGTACCTCATCCGATCAATCAAATTTTTCCGAAGATTTGCGATTGTTCTGGCTCTAATCTCTTCAATGGCAACTTCCATTTCATGTTTCAACTCTTCAATTGTCTCTAGATGGTTTGCGTAACATTTATCCTGCAGAAAATAATCCAAAGGGTTCAAATCACAGCTCCGAGGCGGCCAATTGATATCACAATTTCGGCTGATTATTCGATTTTCAAAAACAGTGCGTAAAATATCGATGGTTGCATTGGCTGTGTGATATGTAGATTTTCACAAGTCGTACTTTTGAGGGAGTAACATGAGAGAAAGGGGACAAAATGGTACCAACCATATGACCGCAGCTAGAATCATAGAACTCGGTGTATCATTCGTGTGACTGCATAGACTCGCAAAATAAAAAGATTTTTTCGTACTTTTACTTTTATGGCAAAAGTGAGTAGTATCATAAAGCTAGGTTATTTTGCACTGTGTATCTGTACTTTTAAAATTAAATTAATTTTTTTAGTTTTTTCGTTTGTATTTTTTGGTCTGTAATCAATATTTGATTTGAACTGGGATATTGTCCTGGCTCAAGACCATTTTGCATCTATATTTAATAGAATGCAAATTTATTTACAAATGGCATGGTGACATTTATTACTTGGCTGCAGACTACCACTATCATGATTTCCACCCTGTCTAAAGGTTTCATTCAGGTAAGCCAAGTAAAAAAAATCCAACGGTTGAATAGTTAAAAAAAAACGTTAGATGGCGGACCCATATATATTATAAACATATTGGTAGCCTTGCCTTATAAGCGTGGTTGGAAATAATTAAAATTTTATATTTATAACATTAATTTTTCAATACTTTTATTTGGTTTGTCTTATTAAAAAATTAACATTTGCCTGTAATGTTACTGCATGGCGCGGCCGCACAGTGATTCAGAATCAAAATCCATCGGCCAAAAATCAATAACTTTTGTTCTAGTAGACATTTTTGAGTTCTGTTAAAAAAAACAAAATTAGACCAAAATAGGACCCAAGAATTATTTTGAGGTATTAACACTAAAAATAGGTCTAAAGTTGACTACTTTTCGTATTTTTCGATTTTAAAGAAAATTATTTTTTTTATTTTTTGTTTTTATGGTTTTAACATATTTTTACGTATTTGTTCATAGTGCGAAAAAAAACTATGTTTGGTCCAAATATAGTTTGTTTGTAATAAATATCCTTTTTGGAACAAATGTCTGACTTTGAACCAACGCAACTTTTTCCTTCAAAAGCCTTTAACGAAATATATGCATATTTGGAAAGAATAAAGGGTTCCCCTCTCTGCGAACCTACTTTTCAGAAGTTAATGTGAAGAAAATGACTAAATTGCGTTTTGGAACTAAAAATTCAGATTGTTTTGCCCTAAATGTATCCTATCTTTCAAGGGTGCAAGTTCGTGCAAGCCAAAGTTACCCTTCAAAAATGGGGAACCCGTTTTTTACAGAACTCAAAAATGTCTACTTGCTATTGCAACACTGGAACAAATAGCTTGTTGGAAAGCAGCAAGCTTTCAAATGTCAGCGTTGAGTGGGAAACTAATGTGTACTTTAGAGAACTTCCTTCAAAAATCTTACTACTATGGACATCACGATGTTGCAGAAACACTAGGCTAATTGTAGCCAGCTAGAAAAGATTAAAGGCGTGTTTTATTCCCCCTCTTCAAAACTTTAAACTTTTACCAAAATCTCTATGATAACACCTCAATTTTCTCAAGTACTGTGTTATTAAAATCATTTATAAGATGATACAATACCCGATATTTTCAATAATGTCATTTCGTTTTACCAAAAATTAAAAAGAACGACCTTTAGCCCATGAACAGTTATGGCTAGATCAAAATATTATAGGAATTAGCAAATATTATTCAAAAGTCTATTTTAAACAGCAACATTGTTGCTCTCTTTGAGCCATTCTAATATACATAGGCTAAATATCTAGAATCGATCGTTCTGATCAAATATTGCTGATATTTCCGACAATCTAAATAAATTAAGATATCTACACATTCTATTAGAATTAGTCATGACGACTTATTAATTATATACCCAACCTGTTCTCACATGTGAAAGGTCGTTGTGGCCGACCTTAACGTCGTGTCAATGAACTTAGCTTGTGTAGATGTCGGCGACAATTCACTTTATGAGCCACTTTTTTTAGGAATAATAACAATTTTGTGCTCACACATTATAAAAATATGTGTCCATGTTTTAGGAGAACTTTGTTTAGGGGATGAATCGATATATCGATCCACTGGTATTAAACAAACAACGATATACTAATTAATATTATCTGATGTCAGTAGGCTGGTTAAATTCTGGTCCAGTATTGGGCGAAACCGAAAGTGTACTTTCGACAAAACAAAAACCTAAATCACAATGTAAACTAAGGCAACTTTCTCAATGTTTACCATTTTTAAATCTTTGATGATACTATTTAAAACAATTGCATATTTATATTTTTAATCAATTAACTGTGGAATTTCATTTTGAATGCCCGATATCGGATGAAATCTTCAAACATGACGATAATATGCTAGAGTTTACTCGTCAATCGCAAGTGCGGAAGTGTGGCGTACAGACAGAATAACCCTTCGAAAAATGTCAGGTCAAGTTTCTGCTGATATCGAACTGATCAAACTGAATTGAGATATTATTAATTAGTTACAACGAATAATTGATGATAGTCCCAAACGTTGAAGCAAGCCGTTCACACATCTGAAAGGTCATTGTGATCGACCTTAACTTGGTGTCAATAAACTTCAGCTCAGCAACTATATTCTTTATTGACACTTCCTAATAATATGTCCATGGCAATTTAATGTTTGGGAAATTCCCTTTTTTTAGACATGTTTCAAAACTTTTTGATTGATTCATTGTACAATTCAGAAGAAAGACAATATCCTAATGCGTAGAGCTCTAGCTTACAAAATTAATGCTAGAAGGCATTTCATTTATGATTAATTTAAAAATTTTGTGTGAACATCGCGGTGTCTTATTATTTTTTTATTTATTATTATAAACATATTAATTAATAGTTCACCAAATTCTAAATATATTCAAAAAGTTTTTTTTTACAATTTGAGCATCTTGTGTGTAATTTAACAACTTTAAAAGCCAGTTTGAAATCAGGGATATCAATATTTATCGCCTCTACTAATCTTATGTACAATTTAGTATAATTTTTTTCTTCCTTTTTTTAGACGTGTTTCAAAACTTTTTGATTGATTCATTGTACAATTAGGAAGAAAAACAATATCCCAATGCGTAGAACTCTAGGTTACAAAATGAATGCTAGAAGGCATTTCATTTGTGATTAATTTAATTATTTTGTGTGAACATTTTAAAAGCCATATATAATGAAAATGTATTCCATAATTAAATACAAAAACTTTTCAGAATCCAGATATGATCCAGCGAAAAGTTGAATTTTTCTGTGAAAAACTACAACGGCTGTGGATGCATGCATATGTTTAAAACAAAAGACTTAAGACACGAACTTGTTAAATGTAGACTATTGGCTCACTGTACAGAGTAGGTGACAGAAAAAAATGTAACGCATTGCAGGAGTGACTTAAGACCATAAGTATGTTTGCACCAAATTAGTTCCACAACTTGTTAAGCTCTTTGAGCCATGTCTGTCCATCTAGAGTGATCAAACCCGAGACAGAAAACCGGATTTTTTACCTGAGTCCGACCATCGGGTTTCTGAAAACTGTGATTTTCAGAAGCCCGTTAAGCCTGGGTTTTTTAATCATCCTCAACCGATTTTTCATTGTGAAAATATCTCTTTTTTAGTACAACTTTGACTATAATATGCCATATTTTATATTATCACATGCCTCACAGAACATTTTTTATAAGGCTCACTAATAAACTAAACAAATTTCGAACACAGTCTAAAATGGCGGCGTTCATCATCATTTCTATAGCATTATGGGCTTATAAGAATACATATATGTATATTAAAGCGATTATTTGTTGACTCTAGCAGAATGTTATAATTAGTTTTTCATATTTGGTTCCACTATAAGTAAAGTCATCATAAATCTTAGGACCAGTTCCCCATTGTTGAAAAAAGCCTGGACAAATTTCAAGGGCGAATTTGGCTTACCTTTTTGGGTTACTTATTTTTTTACCAGGCTGACATTTTGAAATATGGTACTTGTTAACCTCTCGAATAACCAACCAAAAAGCCAGATCAGTGAGTGGGTGGAAAGTTAGTAACAGATAGAGTTAAAGTGGTCGATAATCTTCTATATTATACTTATAGATATCCTCCAGAAACCCCACAAAAATTACGGTGGAAAAAACTGTCAAATCGAAAAACATCAATCTTTAAATTATTTCTATATACTCTATTTACCTAACAGATTTTTCACAGAGCTATGTGAGATGATCGATTTCACACTTTTCAACAAATGCTTCTAATATTTGAAGATGTGATTATGTCGTATCAACTCTTAAGAATAATGCGTGAAATTAAGCAACCTTGTAAACATCCTGATTATAGTATTTGGGGTGTTGTGTGTGAAAAATAATAGAATCAATATAGAAATTAATTACAATATTGAATAAATATTTATAGGGTTTTGAACATTCATTCGATTTTGATGAAATTTGGTATATATCTTGTACTACTATTCCTTGGCGAGCGTTTACCTTGGGTCAAAGTTTTACGTAGTTCTTGTTTCTGAAGATATTGCTTCGTTAATGGAAATATTACAATTAGATTAGGAAAGAACGTAGTGATGGGGCTTGATAGCACTTTGAAAACACACTCAAATTCTAACTCTAAAAATTATTTTTTATTTTTATAGAATTTTTGTCAATGGACAAAATCTTCAGACACGAGATTTTGAAGCCAATTCCGCAAGATTTCTATGCGATTAAACAAATTATCCATTTCAGATCATCAATATAGAATTTTTACCCATTTTTTAATTTTTACGAAAAGCTTTATAAACCTTTATTGGAAATCTAAACTATTCAAACATTGCACATAGGAATACATTTCCAAACTTAATTTAAGAATTAAAGCCAATGAATCTTCCACACGTATAATCGGAATCAGTTATATTTTGATATTCGATAAAGTTTTTGTAGTAATTTTGAGTGTATAAAATATGGAGGAGTTTTCCACGTCCTTCTACAAAAATCGCCTCCGATACAAATCGCGGCAACTCACGTAAAATGAAAGCTTTTACAATTTCTATACGACTGATCCGAATACTATGACATTTGACATTTTCATACCTGGGATATGGACGGTATTGCCTTCCAGTATCCTCCACACAAATTGATAAAAATTAAAACTGTTATATCTTAAATACATATAGTCGAAATCAGTTGCAATTTCATATTTGAAAATGATTTTCATACACTCCACGAGAGTGCATTTGTTTGTAACGTCCAAAAGGACGCGAGATAGACCCATTGTTAAGTATACCGATCGACTTAGAATCAATTTCTGAGTCGATTTAGCAATGTCCGTCTGTCCGTCTGTCCATCTATTGTTGTAATCAAATTACAGGTCGCAATTGTAGTCCGATCTTAACAAAAATTGGCAAATCGGTTCAGAGTTAGATATAGCCCCCATACAAATGTCGCTCCCGATTTAACATTTTCCGCTCTAGAAACCACATACTGTACCCGATTTTCTTTAAATTGGGCACAACATCTTATAATATAACTAGAAACACCTATGCAAAAATTGGGTAAGATCGGTTCAGATTTAGATGTAGCCCCCATACAAATCTCGCTCCCGATTTGTCGTTATCCGCTGTAGAAACCACATATTGTACCCGATTTTCTTTAAATTTAGCACAACACCTTATAATCCAACTAGAAACACCTATGCAAAAATTGGGTAAGATCGGTTCAGATTAAGATATAGCCGCCATACAAATCTCGCTCCCGATTTGACATTTTCCGCTCTAGAAACCCCATATTGTAATCGATTTTCTTTAAATTTGGCACAACATCTTATAATCCAAATAGAAACACATATGCAGAAATTAGGTAAGATCGGTTCAGATTTAGATATAGCCCCCATACAAAATTCGCTCCCGATTTGACTTTTGCCGCTCTAGAAACCACATATTGTAATCGATTTTCTTTCCATGTGGCACAACATCTTATAATCGAACTAAAAGCACCTGTGCACAAATTGGGTAAGATCGGTTCAGATTTAGATATAGCCCCCATACAAATGTCGCTCCCGATTTGACTTTTGTCGCTTTAGAAACCACATATTGTACTCGATTTTCTTTAAATTTGGCACAACAGCTTATAATCAAATAAAAATAAATAAGTAATAAAAATAATAAGTAAATAAAAATAAATAAGTACAAAAACCTATAGTGAAAGTGGGTAAGATCGGTTCAGATTTAGATATAGCCGAAATACAAATGTTGCTCCCAAATGTTTAACCGATTTTGGCCAAACTATACATATTATATTTCACCTATTTCGTTCCAGATTTCAATATACCCCCATACATCCGATTTAACGTTTTTTGTCAAACACATACATTTACAGGATACAACAATCCTTCCCGTTTTCGCTTTTTCACCGAATTAAATTGTATACGGATAGAAAGTGGAGTGTATCATAGATTCGGCCCCGCCCGACTTTAGCCATTCCTTACTTGTTTATAATTACTGTAAATGTGGGGGGTGGGATAGTGCCAGACTTTTCGATTTTGATATGTTTGGAAAAAATGTTGGGAAGAGAAAATTAATGGGGGCCTGTTTTACATATATTTCCTCTAGAGGTGACTAGGGGATAGTTTTGGGTCTTTCATTCACAAAAAAGATTATAAGAAATGAAAAAATGTGTTCTGAGAAAATATTGGGGCTGAAAAAAATATTGGGGATTGGTCATACATTTGGCCTCCCTTGGAGCCTCCTTTGGGCAGTCAAAGTGGTGGGAGGCAAATTTTATAAAAATTAGTTTTTGTATGGGAGCCCCATTAAGGAGTAGGGTAGGGGTAGCCTAACTTCACAAAATAAGGTGTTCTAGCGTATCCAAATCAAACTCCTAAAATTTCCATACAACACTATACCACCCCAAGTAAACATATAAAATATTTATTATTCTTTATGATCGGTTTCTACTTCCAATATAGAATTTATTAATCATAATCGTTTGGGATTCGTCATTTTGTATTTAGGTGACGATATATAAATAATAAAAATTATTTTATTATTTTCCTCGATTTAAAAAAAATATATATATTTTATATACACACTACATTGGGCCTGTACTCGACTTGATCGGTTGTTTATGTCTCACTATATGTCGAAAGTTTAAATAATATACCCTATATCTTCATTTGGGACAAAGAACAAGTGGACACAGCCAAAGTGTCCAGAGAGAAAAATACCGGCATTCGGATTCGGCATACCTAATCGTGACACTGCAAATTTAAATAGTTCGAATAACTGAATATGTTTGTATATTTAAATTAGAAAATATGCAGAATATCATTTGAAACATTATCATCATCATCACCATGTTCATTTTACACCACATCCGATTTGGTATCACTGCGAGTTCCATGGCTAAATGGCTTATGTCGGATATGCATATGGTGTCTGTGATGATGGTAGCCTCTCTTCTTCTTCTTCGTCTTTTTCATTGTAGCATCGTTATGCTTGCGTAAATGTACTTTGTTGGTCAATTTGTCGGTTAAACGCTTGAAACGTTTATGATCTACAGCAGCGCTAACATTTTTATTTGCATTTAATTGGACGTTGATACGCTGAGCAATAGCCTCCTTAGCGGTGGCATCGTTTAAGAAGCGTGTTTCATTTTTTGCATCAGCATCAACACCAAACGTCTGCTTAGCGGCCATTCGATTTCTCAACAATTCATCTTTTCGCATATCACTCTTCACGGTGCTGCCGCTTGAAATGAAACATGTACCCGGTGCGACAAGGGGAGCTTCTTTGTTTGGATTTGGATTTTTCACATGATGTCGCACTTTTGATAGAGTTACACTCTCGGTGTGATTTTCATATTTCAATGGTGCGTATATTTGATCAATGGCTACCACATCTGGAAGCACTATGTCATCTGCTGGTGGTGTGAAATCATTTATCATAAATACATACACAACACATTTACATATGTACACATTTTCAGTAATATTCGAATTTTACTTACGATTCTTGATAGGACATAATACGTCCTCTTTATAGGGCGTACTTACGCATCTTGCATTTATTGAAATGGTGGAATATGTTAAAATTCCCAAAGCTATCAACACTATGTCCAGTTTTATTGAAGACATTGTGTTTAATATGTAAAAATGTAACAAATATTATTTCCTTTCTTCAAAAAATATATGTATGTATGTACGTAAATATATGACATTCTGAAATACGATGAATAAATGATTGAGAATGTTTAAAAAAAAGTTGAATGAAGTCTTATCGGTGTTTCAAAATGTCCAACACAGATATTTGAGGGGCCGAGAACAAAACTGGATTGTCATTTGGTATCAAACAATAACGGAATAGAAAATAATTTACAACAAAAATGTGTTGAAATAATGTAACGAGCAAACGTTCGGAGAAAAAACGGGTAATTTTTGTCTACAGCCAAAAATTAGTTCTCCGAATGGCAATCCCTCATAAGGGGTTACACCACTCCGAAAAAAAAATTAGTTTTGTTTTGTTTTCTTTAAAAATCCTATATACTTTAAATAATATTTATATTTATTTATTTATACCCTTACTGAGGTATTATGTCTTTGTGCATTTGTTTGTAATGCCCAAAAGGAAGCGAGATGAACGCATTATTTAGCTATAATCCGATTTATCTATGTCCATCGGTCTGCCTGTCAATCCGTCTGGCTGTCTGTCTATCTATTCCAGTAATCAAAGTACAGACCGCAATTATTGTTCGATCCTTACAAAAATTGGCACAATAACGTTTTGTGGGCCAAGGACGGACGCAAAACGGATCAGATTTAGATATAGCCACTATAAAATTTTCGCTTCCGATTTGACGTTTTCCGCTCTCGAAGCCATAAGTTTTAACAGTTTTTCTTCAAAGTTGGCACAACACCTTATATTTCAACTATAAACATATATGGTGAAAGTGAGTGAGATCGATTCAGATTTATATATAGCTCCCATAAAAAATTTTATTACAATTTGATTTTTTCCGCTCTAGAAACTACATAATTTAATCGATTTTGATCAAATTTGGCACAACATCTTATATTTTAACTAAAAATATCTTTAGTGAAAATGGGTTACATCGGTTCAGATTTATATACATATATCTTCCATACAAATGTCACCGATTTTACTTTTTCTGCTCTAGAAAATAATTATTTAAATAGATTTTCATCTGAATGTGGGTATCATCGCTCAAATGCAAGTGAAGGGTATCATATAGTCGGCCCCGCCCGGCTTTAGCCTTTCCTTACTTGTTTTCTCTTGAACGGTTTTCTCGAAACGACTTTTTCCAACTGGCGTGCAGAATATCTCCGAATCCACTGAAGCTTGTTTTTATTCGCTATAGTATTGTCCAAGGCGTATTTATATAGGTGATAGCAGTAGAGCAAAAACAAATTTGGCAACAACAAAATACAAGTAATTTTTGAATGGTGAGCCATACTGTCAAAGCAAAATATATGGGATTTGACAGTTTCGGTTACTTTTTAATGAAAAAATTTCAGTCAGCTGGACTCCTGCTTTCACCTGATATAAATACGCCTTGGTATTGTCTATCATCTACTGTTTTTTCATTGAAAAGTTTCATTCCCAGGAAACTATTTTATTTTAGTATTTTAACTAACTAGTGTGTTTTTTTAAATACTGACATATTACAAATTAAAAACGAATGTTTTTGACAAAATATTTTTCATTTTACAAATATTTTACTCTCGTTAGAATTGAAGGCGTCTTAAAATTGGAATTTAAATCGCAGGCACAAGTGACTGATACATACACTAGATTCAAAATTAAAAATGATTAAGGAAACAAAGAAGATTCATTCGTCTACAGACGAAAATATTTTACAGAAACAGGGAGAAAATATTGTAATTTTGGGTTCTGCTGAAGACTTCAGAACAACCTATGGTCTTGAACCAAAATAAATGACAAGACATACAACATAACAGACCAACTATACATACAAACAACAACAATACACACGAGGTACAGTGAAGACGGGACATACCGTACAACAACAACCTTTGCATTGTTGTGAGCAATGCGAGCACATGCATAACATTGAATTGGCAAAGTGATATTTTTAGTGTGTCGACTTAGTTCAGTGGAATATTTTGTTTATCAGCGCTTCTCATTTGTCATATGTGACCGCTGGTACTAATATGAACCCTGATTGAAGTCAAAGACATACATTCGTTACGAAAGTTCTGACGAGATGGGGTAGCGCCCATCGAAACTGCACAGCTGCAACAATAAAGGTCTCACTTTGCCTTTTTGCTAATTTTGGGTTCCGCTGAAGACTTCAGCACAACCTTTGGTCTTAAACCAAAATAAATGACAACACAATATGCTAAACTTTAAAAGTAATAGAAACATTATAAAAATGTTAATATTAAATAAATAAATTCTTAAAGAAATAAAATCACTGAAATAGTCCAGTCATTAGTTTTTATGAAGGGTAATTTAAATATATTTAATACATCTTTCTATTCCTATTAGATTTCGCTTGAACACTTTTAATGTTATCCCTATATTTAGACCATTTCTCACTGATATTGACACTCAGGCATAGTGTTGTCAGTTTGAAATTTTTGTTTCACCATAAGATCCTTCAAATATCCTCACAAAAGGTTTGTATTCCCCTAGCTGGGTTTCCCAAAAAAAGGCGACTTAGCGAATTTAAAAAGTTTCGTTTTTTAAATATTTTTGAGTTCTGTAAAAAATTGAAAGAACCCTTGTCTAATTTCAATTTTTTACAGAACTCAAAAATGTTTACTACAATAAATATTATTGAATTTTGGTCGATGTATTTTAATCCTGAAAGTTATTCAATTTTGGCCGATGGATGTTGATTCTGAACCACTGTGCGTCCCATATCTCCGCCATGTTGCAGCTTTTCTAATTTAATTTTTTAATTTTGTCTTTATGTCTGTTATTGGGCTGTCGCATATGGACATCCCCAAAAAAGCTTCGCAAAAAAATTAAATGATTTTTTTTTTATATATTCACTTTTTGAATACATTTTTTGATGTGTATAGCCGTGGACTATCATGATATACAAGCATTTTTTGCCCTATAAGTGATTTAAAAACATGTAAAAAGTTAAGTTCTGGTGTGCATATTTTTTATTTTTCTCGTCTACACAGTGAAGAGTCATATGCACCGAATTTTATTACACACAACCGTTTGGTTGGTACCACTTTTATTCGGAAATTTTCAAAAATATGATTATATGCTCTAAATTTCCCTTATTAGAGAAATTTCTTCCCTCTTGTCCGAATTCGCACAATCCTGCATTAAAAACACATATGGAAAATCTTAACCCTTACCTCAATTCTTTCGGAAGCTAGCGTGCTTTCAACAGACATACAGTCAAACAGACGTACATTTGTATATCGTTTTAGAATTTTGCCACGACTCAGAATATTTATACCTTATGGGGCATCCGATAAATATTTCAAGGTGTTGCAAACGGAATGACAAAATTAATATACCCCCATCCTTAGGTAGGATGGTATAAAAATATAAGAATTAAAAAAAATCACAATTTAATTCGATTTCAAGAACAAAACTTCCACACTGTTTTGGGTTCCGAATGTATTTGAATTCAACAACATTTATTCGAATTCGTGTCTACAAATTTGGTTTTCTGGCTCTATCTGCTGATGCGAAGGATGTTTTGAATATACAAATGAATATGCTTTTTTTCAAAAAATATATATTTCGAAACAGAAACCACGAATCTGCAAACTTGAATTCGAGTTTACTTTGTCGGATTGAAATCGTGAAACGATTACTTCGCCAAAAAGATTAGAAATTCTTTGAAATTTCTAGACTCAAAGCAAATAAATGGCACAATAATGACACTTATGTGTTTTTGTCTAATTTGTTATCATTCACAATGTCGTCTTGACGTCTATAACTCTTAGTTAACTCTAACAGTCACTTAAAACGTATAACTCGTTAATCGAATATCGTGTCTTCTTCATTACTCGTCTCGTAATCAAAATTATTCGATTAATTGAACAAATTTGTGTTTTTTCTTGACATTGCAAATCATGGCATATGTTCTTCGAAAATGAAGATCATTTTAATTAATTAACCGAAATTGTTATCATAGCAGATACATACATGCATACATAGCAGTATAAGCCAAACCAAAAAAAACTACACATTTTACTGAATAGACTGTAAATCAAATGCATAAATCAAAATCCATGTCAGATTAATGCCACTTCCCATCCGCAGAAGAAAAAACCTTGTAAATTGTTATAAATCTTGCATTCATCAATCACACGAAATGACAGAATTATTTCGCTGAGTGTAGCAACCATCGCCGGCATTCTTCATTCACAAAAGTAACTGCCGCCAACCCAACCATCCACCAACCCACCAACCAACATTCGCATCAGAAACACGCAGCGCAAAACAATGAACATTTTCATAAACAAGTTAACAACAAATAGAATACATATTGCACATTATTATGTTAATTAAGTTGTTAAAAAAGTCTACAGAAGAAGAAGAATCGAATCGAACACAAACAAAAAAATATTTAGCGGCAATCTAATCAAAACGGCGCGATTCACACACACACACACAAGCGCACTCACGCTCAACAAACCTTGGCCATGGATTTGTGTTAACAAACAAACAAGCAAATGTTGGTAGGTATAATCATTAAGGCTTAATATCCAGAATGAATGTCGAAATAGTTGTAAATTATTTAATAACAATAAAAATAGGCTTCGCAGTAGTAGTAGTTGCCTTAGACATCTTTGATTTATATGCAAAGTAGCTGCTTTGTTGCCGAGAGATGAGACGTTCTTGCCCGGTATCATTGATATAAATGACCATTGTATTAAAAGACTTTGTTAACAGTTTTTGCATTGAATTCTTCAATAGCGATTTAAAATTGGCAATGATTTGGTTTAAACGCAACGGATTTTATGCGAATATTTATTAAATAGGAAAGTCACAATTTTCCATTCTGGCATCCTAACTGCCTTTTCATAGTGACGGTGAAATCAAAATACGACTGTAACGAAGAAAACAGGGACTAGTTGATGAAAATCTACGGATAAATGTAGAAGCTATGTCGCCTCTTTTAGAAGAAAGATAATTGGAAAAAAACACGTTTCATATATTATCCACCTCCAGGATGGGGGTATACTAACTTTGTCATTCCGTTCGTAACACCTTGAAATATCGACATGAGACCCTATAAGGTAATATATTCTTGATCGTCATAAAATTCTAAGACGATCTAGCTATGGCCGTCCGTCCGTCTGTCCGACGCTAGCATCTAAACGAAATGAGCTAGGATGTACAACTTTCCCATAAATTCGTCTTATAGTCGTAGATCAGTTGGCATTGAAACTGGGCGAAATCGGCCTTACAAGGACCCATAATAACCCCTAATATTTTAGAGTATTTATGCATATTTTTTAAACATGTCTGCTTGTACTTACTTGATATTGGGTATGTTATAGGGGGGTCAAAAACGTGCGCCATAAAGTGATTTTTATTCGTAGGGGGTGAAATGGTGCAAAAAGGGATAAAAATTGTATATATCAAATGACAACAGCTAGAAACACGAAATTCGGTGTATACATTCCTCTGATTGCGTAGAGACGTAACATACACGAATTTTTCGAAATTCGCACTTTTTAGGGTTAAAAAGGAAAAAGGGGATAAAAATAGTACCAAGCAAACGACCGCAGATAGAGTCATGAAAATCGGAGTATACATTCCTCTGACTGCGCAGACACGAAAAATAAAAGTTTTTTCCAAATTCGTACTTTCAACGGATACAATGGGTACAGAGGGATAAAAATAGTACCAACTAAACGACTACAGCTAGAATGATGAAATTCGGTGTGTACATACCTCTAATTGCGTAGAAACGTAAAATAAAGAGATTTTAGAAAGTCGTACTCTTATGGTGGTAAAATAGGAAAAAGGGGATAATAATAGTACCAACAATGTGGTCGCAGTTAGAATCATGGAATACTTCATAGACACGCAAAATAAAAAGATTTTTCCAAATTCGTACTTTTTACTTTTACGGCAAAAAATCTTTGCATCATGAAGTTAGGTTATTTTGCACTATGTTCGTGAGATAATGGGTTTTCAAAATTTTTTACTTTTGGAATTAAAATAGAATGGAAATACAACCAACTGTAGCACCCACTATCTACAAATATTTATGGTATTTAAGATTCTTTGAAAATATAAATCAAAGAATATTTATTTTTTGAATTGACTTGAAGTATTATTTCGATATATGTATATAGTGTAAACGTATTGGTAGCCTTGCCTAATAAGCGTAGTTTGAAATAATAAAAATGGTATTTAAGCTTTTTTAAAAATATAAATATAAAAAAAATTATTTTTGGAAATGACTTGAAGTATTATTTCGATATGTAAACGTTGACTTGAAGTATTATTTCGATATGGTAGCCTTGCCTTATAAGCGTAGTTGGAAATAATAAAACTGGTATTTAAGCTTTTTTGAAAATATAAGTATAAGAATATTTATTTTTTGAATTGACTTGAAGTATTATTTCGATATGTAAACGTATTGGTAGCCTTGTCTTATAAGCGTGGTTTGAAATATTAAAAATATTATATTTATTTATAAAATTATTTTTTCAAAATTGTATTTCTTTTGGTTTGGCTATATTAAAAAAATATATTTTCCTGTAATATTACTGCACTTCTACGAAAATCGACAGTCTCTGTGGAATGCAATACATGGTGGAGGGGGTATTAAGTTCGGCCCGGCCGAACTTAGCGCCGTTTTAACTTGTTTTAATTGTCACCATATCAATTTGTGTATGAAAACAAATTTTTAAAATAATAAATAAATAAATAAATAAATAATAATAAAAGCCAGATTTTTTTTTTGAATAATTAACCAAATCAAATCTGTGATTATCAATTTCACAACTTTTTAAGATGTTTAAGCCATGTCTGTCCGTCCGTCTGTCTGCCTAGCTGGCTGGTGGACACGATAACTCTTGAAAGGAGTTAAGGAATCAATTCAAACTTTGCACATGGTAATAGTTTTCCCAAACTTAGTTTAAGTTCGAAGATGGGCGAAATTGTCAATTTCACAACTTTTTAAGATGTTTAAGCCATGTCTGTCCGTCCGTCTGTCTGCCTAGCTGGCTGGTGGACACGATAACTCTTGAAAGGAGTTAAGGAATCAATTCAAACTTTGCACATGGTAATAGTTTTCCCAAACTTAGTTTAAGTTCGAAGATGGGCTAACAAAAATTACCCATATTCCTATGTTAAATTAAAACTAATGTAACTTCCACACGGATATTCGGAATCAGCTATATTTTGGTATTTGATTATTTTTATAATCACTTTAAGTGTACTAAGTATGGCGAGTTTTGCCACGCCCCTTCTAGTACCTCCCACGCAAATCACCCTAAACTACGTATTAAAGCTGTTATAACCTCTATACAGATGATCGGAATACTGTGAAATTTGATACTTAGCAATGCTTTTATAGAAGATACATTCGCATTGAATATGGGAGATATTGCCACACCCCTTCTGGTACCTCCCATACAATAAAACCGACATAACATTCTTACGGGTAATCCAAATCAATTGCAATTTGATATTTGAAAATTTTTTATAATCACTTTAAATATAAAAAATATTTACGCTTTAGCCACGCCCCTTCTTGGACCTCACACACAATTGTATCTATACCGGGTAATATTGAATCCTTCATAACTTCTATACATGGTGCATGGAATCCACTGTAACTTGGTATTTGATTAGTTTTTACAATTGTTTTACAAACGTGGAAGGTGGGATCATGTGACACGAACCTCCTAATACCTTTCACACAAACTGTGCTGCCCGAAGTAAAATTTAATTCCTTATAACTTCCGCATATATGTTCTCTGAGACTGAACGAGTTCAACGAGTATATATGATGGACCAAATATATTTCAAAAACGAACATTTTCAACCCACTGTGCTTTGTCATTTAATCAACAGTTACTCCTGCGATACTCCTCCCTCCCCCCTCTATCCAGCGAATTTGTCACAATTATTTATACAGTGATTAAAAGTAATTTGTCTGCTTATATGTTCTTTTAATAATCGACAAGAAAACAAGTCGAAGACATTGTGCACCAGCAGATAGCAGTTAGCATAAATAGATAAACACGCACGCTGAAATCGAGCCAAGCGGAAATCGAGCGGATAGAGGGACAAACAACGTTTGCGTGAGTTGTTATTATGAATTTTGATCATATTTTTTACATTTATTTTGCTGGAAAAAAAAACAAAACAATATCCTGAACAAAAACTTGGAAAAGTAACGGGACGACCATACCCAACACAGGAAATGTTAGCACAGTTTCTGTTGTCTTCCCTACGACGTCGTCGCCGTTGCCGTCGTCAACGTCGTGCGGTGGCCTTTTCGGTGCAAGGAACCTTCAAGACAATCCCTATGACACACATAAACATGTCAATTGTGAACTTATGTTGACAAACTTCCTTCATTCCTACCATTCAGTTGTCTGCCAGCCAGCCAGCCATCAGCAGCCAACGTACAAAGTTACCCACTCACTACCTCTCTTTCGAATCGAATCAAAAGCGAAACCGGATGGTGGTAGTACAAAACGGGAATAACAAGTAAACATTTGGGAATATTGTCAAGTTTTCAAAATGTCATTTTGTGACAGTGCCAATTATTGTTGTTAATTATTTCGTTTAAAAAGGTTCGGCTAAAATATTTTGTTAAATTTTGATTAGTGTTTGGTGGAAACCACTTAAAAAGTTTTTGGCAAAAATATAAAATTATGTCTAACAATGAAAATCACCTGCTGGCTGTGTCTGGCAAACATATGGACTTTCATACATTCGTACCCCGCCGAAATCTACCCACGATACCCATTATAAAAATAAGTCGCGTACCCACGGGTCGTCTCAGTGCACCTTCTACCGCCAACAGTTTGAGAAGCCCCAAAAAGAAAAATTTTACACCGCCCTCGGCGGCCACAAGGCTCATCGAACTACCTCGTCCGGATGTCCTGAATTGTTATTTGTCCTACAATGAAATCGTGCAATATTTGGAATATCTAAAAGTACGTTACAGTGATTTCGTCAAGGTCCACAACTTGGGCTATTCGTACGAGAGACGTCCCATCAGAGCCATTGAAATCCATTGGAACAGTGAACGTAACTTGTGGGCACAAGCCAAAGAGAATCGTGCTCGTTCGGCTCCTGTCTACAGCACGGAACTGAAACAATTGGAAAGTTGTGCCCCGGAGAGCGGACGAAATATTGTGTTCATTGAGGGTGGAACACATGCACGCGAATGGATAACTGTCACGGTGGCGCTGCATTGCATCCATCAGTTGACGGAGAAGAATGGACGGCATCGTGAATTGTTGCGCAAGTTGAGATTCTTCATTGTGCCGGTGGTCAATCCGGATGGATATGAATATTCAAAGAATACGGTAAGAAGAACACGTTGGGTTTTGAATGCAATAACATTTAATTTATCGGAGCAGTTATCAGGTTGAGTATATAATTTGGGGCATAGTCACATGAATGCAAACAAACCATAGTGGAGGTGTTCTGTGTTTCGGTGAGTAAGTAAGTGAAGTGAGTCACAGAATCACGAATAGCGGTTTATATGAGTTACTTTCAAATAGTCTGCAATACCTTCGCACAGTGGGAGAATTTTCCAATATACATAAGTCGTAATTATTACTCTATATTTATGTGAAATTGACACACTAATATGCCGAGATACAAGCTTGATTTTTTATCTTTTTATACCCTTCACCTCCAGGATGGGGTTATACTAAGCTTGCCATTCCGCTTGTAACAACTTGAAATATCGACCTGGAACCCTATAAAATATATCAGCCACATTTTAAAACATTTTATCAAGTTTATAAGACGAAATATCAATGTAAAAGTATACATTAAACATTTGATAATTTTTTGGATATGGCAGTATATCGTTACCCAAATATAAAAAAGACTCAACTAACATTTTTTGCAAATCGTCATTTTTGTTTATTGTTGTTGTGTTTTGTTAAAATAACTAAAAATGTTAGTTGAGTCTTTTTACACCCCCAATTCACTTTGTCATTCCGTTTGTAACACCTTAAAATATTCCTCGGAGACCCCATAAAGAATATATATTCTGGGTCGTGGTAAAATTCTAAGACGATATAGCCATGTCCGTCTGTCTGTCTGTTGAAAGCACGATAGCGGCCGAACGAAATGAGCTAGGAGGTTCAAATTTTTCCTAAATGTGTCTTATGGTTGGAGATCGGTTGGGATTGAAAGTGGGCGAAATCGGCCCAGAGGGAAACATTTTTCCCTCACAAGGACTTTCAGCATGTTTTTTATCATAATAGCTTGTATTTACTTGATATTTGCAATTCGCATTCCCTTTATAGCATAAAAGGGCACCATAGAGTGATTTTTATTTGTAGGGGGTGAAATGGGATAAAAATAGTACCTATCAAACGACAACAGATAGAAACACGAAATTTGGCGTGTACATACCTCTAATAGAGTAGATACATAATATACAAGTATTTTTTCTAAATTTGTACTTTTAAGGGGTTAAATGGGGATAGAGGGATACAAATAGTACCAACCAAACGGCTGCACCTAGAATAATGAAATTCGGTGTATATATTCCTCTGATTGCGTACACACATAAAATAAAGGAAATTTTCGAAATTCGTACTTTTAGGGTGAAAATTAGAAAAAGGGGATAAACATTTTACCAAACAAATTTTACCACGTAAAATATTTTTTTCCAAATTCGTACTTTATTTTGTTACTTTTACTACAAAAAAATAGTAGAATCATGAAGTTGTCTTATACTGCGTACGTGAGAGATAAGGTATTTTCAAAATGTATACTTTTGAATTTAAAATAGATGGAAATACAACCAACCAAAGGACTGCAGCTGAAAATACACTCTCTATCCCCCAATATTTAGGGTATTTATGATTGCTGCCTTATATTTAACTAGCAGTACCCGCTGCTTCGCACGCGAAAGAGCCAGTTATTTGTTAATTTTATCCGTCTTTGTTTTTGGATAGTATTTATTTAATTTTCTTTTGGTGGATATAGATAAATCTAAAATAGTAATTTGGTAAGCTCCTATTAGCTAACACTCACACACAGTCAAATGAATGTGCTGGTCGATATGCACTATTTTAGCTGAACTACTTCGTATGTATAGTTTTCTACTAAGTTTTGAACAAAAAATTACAACCATTTATATCCTCGATCTCATGTTTCTAGATTCAGCCAGCCAGTTTATAACTTTTTGCACCTCTTTCCCAAAAAGTACACATTTTGAAAAATCAATATAGGTAACATGTGTTTTTGCTCCCCTAAAAATATGTACTTTATTTGGTAACACAGGATTGTACAGCATTTTTATCCCTTTTCGTCCCGCGCACCCCTTAGAAGTACAAATTTCGAAAAATCCAATTTTACTTCGTTTCTATATGGGCAGAGGAATTTACATACCAAATTTCACGTTTCTAGCTGTAATACTTTAGTTGGTACCATTTTTATCCCTTTTTGTCCCGCTCGTCCCTTAAAAGTACAAATTTCGAAAAATCCAATTTTACTTCGTTTCCATATGGTCAGAAGAATTTACATACCAAATTTCACGTTTCTAGCTGTAATACTTTAGTTGGTACCATTTTTATCCCTTTTTGTCCCGCTCGTCCCTTATAAGTACAAATTTCGAAAAATCCAATTTTACTTCGTTTCTATATGGTCAGAGGAATTTACATACCAAATTTCACGTTTCTTGCTGTAATACTTTAGTTGGTACCATTTTTATTCCTTTTTGTCCCGCTCGTCCCTTAAAAGTACAAATTTCGAAAAATCCAATTTTACTTCGTTTCTATATGGTCAGAGGAATTTACATGCCAAATTTCACGTTTCTAGCTGTAATACTTTAGTTGGTACCATTTTTATCCCTTTTTGTCCCGCTCGTCCCTTAAAAGTACAAATTTAGAAAAATCCAATTTTACTTCGTTTCTATATGGTCAGAGGAATTTAAATACCAAATTTCACGTTTCTAGCTGTAATACTTTAGTTGGTACCATTTTTATCCCTTTTTGTCCCGCTCGTTCTTTAAAAATACAAATTTCGAAAAATCCAATTTTACTTCGTTTCTATATGGTCAGAGGAATTTACATACCAAATTTCACGTTTCTAGCTGTAATACTTTAGTTGGTACCATTCTTATCCAAATTTCACGTACCATATACCAAATTTCACGTTTCTAGCTGTAATACTTTGGTTGGTACCATTTTTATCCCTTTTTGTCCCGCTCGTCCCTTATAAGTACAAATTTCGAAAAATCCAATTTTACTTCGTTTCTATATTGTCAGATGAATTTACATACCAAATTTCACGTTTCTAGCTGTAACACTTTAGTTGGTACCATTTTTATCCCTGTTTGTCCCGCTCATCCCTTAAAAGTACAAATTTAGAAAAATCCAATTTTACTTCGTTTCTATATGGTCAGAGGAATTTAAATACCAAATTTCACGTATCTAGCTGTAATACTTTAGTTGGTACCATTTTTATCCCTTTTTGTCCCGCTCGTTCTTTAAAAGTACAAATTTCGAAAAATCCAATTTTACTTCGTTTCTATATGGTCAGAGGAATTTACATACCAAATTTCACGTTTCTAGCTGTAATACTTTAGTTGGTACCATTTTTATCCTTTTTTGTCCCGCTCGTCCCTTAAAAGTACAAATTTCGGAAAATCCAATTTTACTTCGTTTCTATATGGTCAGAGGAATTTACATACCAAATTTCACGTTTCTAGCTGTAATACTTTAGTTGGTACCATTTTTATCCCTTTTTGTCCCGCTCGTCCCTTAAAAGTACAAATTTACAAAAATCCAATTTTACTTCGTTTCTATATGGTCAGAGGAATTTAAATACCAAATTTCACGTATCTAGCTGTAATACTTTAGTTGGTACAATTTTTATCCCTTTTTGTCCCGCTCGTTCTTTAAAAGTACAAATTTCGAAAAATCCAATTTTACTTCGTTTCTATATGGTCAGAGGAATTTACATACCAAATTTCACGTTTCTAGCTGTAATACTTTAGTTGGTACCATTTTTATCCTTTTTTGTCCCGCTCGTCCCTTAAAAGTACAAATTTCGAAAAATCCAATTTTACTTCGTTCCTATATGGTCAGAGGAATTTACATACCAAATTTCACGTTTCTAGCTGTAATACTTTAGTTGGTACCATTTTTATCCTTTTTTGTCCCGCTCGTCCCTTAAAAGTACAAATTTCAAAAATCCAATTTTACTTCGTTTCTATATGGTCAGAGGAATTTACATACCAAATTTCACGTTTCTAGCTGTAATACTTTAGTTGGTACCATTCTTTTCCAAATTTCACGTACCATATACCAAATTTCACGTTTCTAGCAGTAATACTTTAGTTGGTACCATTTTTATCCCTTTTTGTCCCGCTCGTCCCTTATAAGTACAAATTTCGAAAAATCTAATTTTACTTCGTTTCTATATGGTCAGAGGAATTTACATACCAAATTTCACGTTTCTAGCTGTAATACTTTAGTTGGTACCATTTTTATCCCTTTTTGTCCCGCTCGTCCCTTAAAAGTACAAATTTAGAAAAATCCAATTTTACTTCGTTTCTATATGGTCAGAGGAATTTAAATACCAAATTTCACGTTTCTAGCTGTAATACTTTAGTTGGTACCATTCTTATCCCTTTTTGTCCCGCTCGTCCCTTAAAAGTACAAATTTCGAAAAATCCAATTTTACTTCGTTTCTATATGGTGAGAGGAATTGACATACCAAATTTCACGTTTCTAGCTGTAATACTTTAGTTGGTACCATTTTTATCCCGCTCGCCCCTTAAAAGTACAAATTTCTAAAAATCCAATTTTACTTCGTTTCTATATGGTCAGAGGAATTTACATACCAAATTTCACGATTCTAGTTGTAATACTTTAGTTGGTACCATTTTTATCCCTTTTTGTCCCGCTCGTCCCTTATAAGTACAAATTTCGAAAAATCCAATTTTACTTCGTTTCTATATGGTCAGAGGAATTTACATACCAAATTTCACGTTTCTAGCTGTAATACTTTAGTTGGTACCATTTTTATCCCTTTTTGTCCCGCTCGTCCCTTATAAGTACAAATTTCGAAAAATCCAATTTTACTTCGTTTTTATATGGTCAGAGGAATTTACATACCAAATTTCACGTTTCTAGCTGTAATACTTTAGTTGGTACCATTTTTATCCCTTTTTGTCCCGCTTGTCCCTTATAAGTACAAATTTCGAAAAATCCAATTTTACTTCGTTTCTATATGGTCAGAGGAATTTACATACCAAATTTCACGTTTCTAGCTGTAATACTTTAGTTGGTACCATTTTTATCCCTTTTTGTCCCG
Source organism: Polietes domitor (assembly GCA_947397865.1). Taxonomy (NCBI): domain Eukaryota; kingdom Metazoa; phylum Arthropoda; class Insecta; order Diptera; family Muscidae; genus Polietes; species Polietes domitor. The sequence continues at coordinate 55,380,673 of OX377621.1, read as the reverse complement.
CTCGTCCCTTAAAAGTACAAATTTCGAAAAATCCAATTTTACTTCGTTTCTATATGGTCAGAGGAATTTACATACCAAATTTCACGTTTCTAGCTGTAATACTTTAGTTGGTACCATTTTTATCCCTTTTTGTCCCGCTCGTCCCTTATAAGTACAAATTTCGAAAAATCCAATTTTACTTCGTTTCTATATGGTCAGAGGAATTTACATACCAAATTTCACGTTTCTAGCTGTAATACTTTAGTTGGTACCATTTTTATCCCTTTTTGTCCCGGTCGTCCCTTAAATGTACGAATTTCGAAAAAATCCCTATTTGTAGCTCGTCTGCATGGTCATTGCAAGGAACTCACCGAATTTCATGTTTATAGCTACTGCCGTTTAGTCAGGACGAAGGTTCGATGTTTATCCCTTTTTGGGCCATTTTATCCCCTAAAAGTACGAATTTCGTAAAACCCTTTCTTAGTCGACGTCTACGTCATATTTGGGAACTACCCTGAAAATTTCATGACCCTGGCTTCAGCCGTTTGGTCTGGGGGCTGGTCAATGATAAGTCAGTCAGTCAGTCAGTCAGTCAGTCAGTCAGTCAGTCAGTCAGTAACGCAACTCTTTTATATATATAGATTTATGAATTGAAGTATTATTTTCCATTATATATATACATAGTATAAAAATATTGGTAGCCTTGGCTTATTAATTAAATTTCTGAATTTCATGCATTTGAAATTTGTAGCTTGGAAGCACCACAAACAAAATAAATGTTTTAGCGGACGAAATGGGACAAAAATGGATAAAATATGGTACCAATGATACGACAACAGCTAGAATCATGAAATTCGGTGTGTACATCCCTCTAATTGCATAAACACGTAAAATAGAGGGATTTTTCGAAATTCGTACTTTTAAGGGATATAATTGAAAAAGAGGTATAAAAATGGGACCTTCCAAATCGATGAAGTTGATATCATGAAATTCGGTGTATATATATTCGGTGTATATTCGGTGGTCTGACTATGAAGACTCGAAACAAAAAGGGTTCTTTCCAAATTTGTACATTTGGGCGGAGAATAGGGCGAATGGGGATATCTTTAAAATTTGTACTTTTCTTATCAAAATAATGCAGTCACTTTGTCTGTATCTGAAAATGCTTCTCCCTAATGGCGACTGACAATCGCCTAATATTTAGGCATGTTCACTTTCACAATTATAGCATTTTACAGCAATTATTTATAGTAGTAGATTTTAAACAGTGCGCATAAGTATACATTATAGTTTGAAATAGTAAACACATATAGTAATGTGCATAAAAATATCAATTTTCGTAATATGTTACTGTACTTCTATGAAAAGTCGACATCCTTTAATCTGCTGGTAATACTGTGGAATGCACTCCGTGGTGCAGGGTATATAAGATTCGGCCCGGCCGAACTTAACTTGTTATATTTGGATAACGATATGTTATTGATATATTTAGATGGTCTAGCCATGTCCGTCCTTCTGTCGTCTGTTGAAAGCACGCTAGCATCTAAACGAAAAGAGCTAGGACGCCAAAATTTTGCATGAATACGTCGTATAGTTGTATATCGGTTGGGAGTACGAATGGGCGAAATCGGTCCACAAGGAAAAAAAATTCCCTTACAAGGAGTGAACATACCCATAATATTTAGAGTATTTCATCATGTTTTTCGAATATGTCTGCTTGATATTTGGTATGCGCATTCCTCTTATAAAAAAAAGTGATTCTTATTTGTAGGGGCGAAATGGGATAAAAATGATACATATCAAACGACAACAGCTAGAAACACGAAATTCGGTATGTTATTCCTCTAATTGAGTAGATATATAATATAAAAGTATTTTTCCCAAAGTCGTACTTTTAAGGGGTAAAATGGAATAGAGAAATGGAAAAAGGGAATAGATGATACCAACCAAACGTCTGCACCTATAAGTATAAAATTCGGTGTATACATTCCTGCGACGAAATTAAAAAAAAAGGTTTTTCCAAATTAGTTTTTCAGGGAATACAATGAGAACAGAGGGTTAAAAATAGTACCCACTAAACGGCTACAGCAAGAATGGTGAAATTCGGTGTCGTACTTTTAAGGGTGTAAACGGGGATAAAAATAGTACCAATCAAATAAGCGCAGCTAGAATCGTGGAATTCGGTGTATACATTCCTCTGACTGCATAGACACGCAAAATAAAAAGATTTTCCAAATTCGTACTTTTTTACTTTTACGGAAAAACTTGGAATAAAAAAGTTTTCAAATTAGTTTTTTCAAGGGATACAATGGGAACAGGGGGATAAAAATGGTACCCACTAAACGGCTACAGCTATATAAAATAGAAAAGATTTTCCAAATTCGCACTTTTTTACTTTTACGACAAAAATAAGAAAAGTGATAAAACTGAAGTTAGCTTTTTTTGTGGGAGATAATGTATGTGGGAGATAATGAATTTTCAAAATTTGTACTTTTGGAATAGTAGTAGTTAAAAAGATAGTTTTTTTCATTATTTTTTTCGTTATTTTATTTTTTTTCACGTTTCATTTCCTCCACCACTTTGAAGCAACGTATAGTAGCTAAAAAGATAGTTTTTTCATTATTTTATTTTTTTTTCCCACGTTTGACAATATTTTTTCCCAATATTTTTTTTTAGTTTTTTTTTTTTGTCTTTACAATTTGTTTTCTTTCACTGGGAATTTTGAGTGAACTTGGCTAATTTAAGTTTATTTTTTATTTTTAATATTTAAGAATGGATATACTTTAGATGAAATCATACGCTTGTTATTTAAAATTAATCTTTAGATATTTATACACTCCACGAGAGTATTATGTCTTTGTGCATTTGTTTGTAACACCCAAAAGGAAACGAGGTAGACCCATTGTTAATTATACCGATCGTCTTAGAATCACTTTCTGAGTCGATTTAGCAATGTCCGTCCGTCCGTCCGTCCATCAATTCTTGTAATCACGATACAGGTCGCAATTGTAGACAGAACCAAATGAAACTTTGCACAACGATGTTTTTCGGGATAAGAACGAACGCTATTTAATTTGAAGAAAATCGGTTCAGATTTAGATATAGCCCCCATACGAATTTTACTCCCGATTTGAATCTCTTCACTCTAGATACCACATATTACAACAGATTTTCTTTAAAATTCTTAACATCTTATATTGTAACTAGAAACACCTGTGGTAAAAATGTGTTAGATCGGTTCAGATTTATATATAGCTCCCATACAAATGTCTCTCCCGATTTGACTTTTTCCGCTCTAGAGACCACATAATGTATCAGATTGTCTTCAGATTTGGTAAAACATCTTATATTTCCACTAGAAACGCCCATGGTGAATATCGGTCAGATCGGTTCAGATTTATATATAGCTCCCATACAAATTTCGCTCCCGATTTTACTTTTTCCGCTCTAGAAACCACATATTGTATCAGATTGTCTTCAGATTTGGCAAAACATCTTATATTTAAACTAAGAACATCTATGGTGAAAATAGGTCAAATCGATTCAGATTTAGATATAGCCCCCATACAAATGTCGTTCCCGATTTGACATTTTCCTCTGTAGAAACCACATATTGTACTCGATTTTCTTTAAATTTGGAACAACATCTTATAATCCAACTAGAAACACCTATGCAGAAAATAGGTAAGATCGGTTCAGATTTAGATTTAGCCCCCATACAAATGTCGCTCCCGATTTGACTTTTGCCGCTTTAAAAGCCACATATTGTGCTCGATTTTCTTTAAATTTCGCACAACATCTTATAATCTAACTAAACAAAACTATGGTGAAAGTGGGTAAGATCGGTTCAGATTTAAATATAGCGCAAATTCAAATGTTGCTCCCATAAGTTTAACCGATTTTGGCCAAACTATACATTTTTTATTTCACCTATTTCGTTCCAGGTTTCAATATATCCTCATACAAATGTCCTTTCCGATATAAAATTTTTTGTCAAACACATACATTTACAGGATACAAAAAACCTTCCCGTTTTCACTTTTTCACCGAATTGAATTGTATTCGGATTGAAAGTGGAGTGTATCATAGAGTAGGCCCCTCCCGACTTTAGCCTTTCCTTACTGGTTTTCTGTTGTCTTTTGTAATTTTATTATAATTGGCCGAATGACTTTTAAATTACAAATAAAAAGAATGAATACATGAATGAAATACAACCAACCAAACGGCTGTAGCTGAAAATGCACTTACTATCCCCCAATATTTAGAGCATTTAAGCTGTTATGAAGATTGCTGCCTTATGTATACTAATTGAACTGAATATATAGTATAAACATATTGGTAGCCTTGTCTTATAAGCGTGGTTTAAAATAATTAAAATTTTATATTTATTTATAAAATTATTTTTTTTTTCAATATTTTTATTTGATTTGGTTGGCTATATTTCAAAATTGTAACATTTTCCGGTAATGTTACAGCACTACTGAAAAATCGACAGCCTCTGTGGAACGCAATCCGTGGTAGAGGGTATATAAGGCTCGGCCCGGAACTCAAAGCCCTTTTTACTTGTTTCTTATTCGTTTAGTTATGGCACGGTCGGGAACGAAAACTGTCAACTTAAACAATAAAATTTTCGAAATTGTTACCTTAAAATATGATAAAAAAATGAGATAATACAAACATAAAAAATTAATAACCACTGGTTTTTATATTACTAAAGTCAAGTTTTTGTAACTTATTTTCGTTCGTTTGAGGCGAACGATCAGAAATCCCTCAATTATTATATGAATTCTATAAAACGAATGAATTCTAAAAAATATAAGAAATATTTCACAACCTTGTCACACTGCATCTAGCTGAAATGACAAAAGGTAGATTTTCCAATATCAGATCCCATACAAAATTGACAAGGCTATTAGCTACGAGCGAATTATATACTTCTGTGGCTTTTAGATGTCTCGCAATAATTGAGTGATTTTGGATCGTTCACATTAGATGGCCGAAAATTAGTTACAGAAAGAGGCCTTAAGGCTTTTGGTCCTCCAGTAAAATTTTGAAAAGTGATTATACATAATTTTTCGAAATCCGTTGTCTAGATACGACTTGTATTAAAATCTCATTTCCAAAATTTATTGATAAAAATTTTATTTTTCTGATTTGTTCTGCGTATTTAGTTATCCAATCTCAATGAAACACAGCCCTAATAATTTTTTGTCTAATATCTGCCTATTTCTGTTTTACCGATAAAATATATGTTGTGGTCAGACTGTGGCAAACAATATTCGACATTTTTGATTAAATATTTGCCCTTTTGAATCACTTTCTGAGTCAATTTGCTAATGTCCGCCTGTCCGTCCATCTATTCTTGTAATTAAACTAGAGCTGGATATGATGATTCCCCAATCCAAGTGAAACATTACACAAGCGATTTTATTGAAATTATTAAATTAAAAAATAAAATATGACTGAATTCCGCTAATGTTTGAATAAAATTTGCATTAGAAAGATAGTATTTTTTATATTATTTTCAGTTGTATTAATTTTTTTTCATCCTCTTGAATATTTTGGTTTTGATGAGTTGATATTTTTTTATATTTTACTATCGATATATGATTTGCCATGGCTATGCTTACTGCTATTTGCAATTCTTATTAATTTTTAGTTGCTTCAAATAGTTCAAATTTCGCGGTTTTAAGGTGGGAAATGGTAGAAAAAGGTATAATAATTGTAGCATTGATTTGATGTGTACATTAGGGCGTACCTCAAAAAAAAAGTTCGCCGTACACCTTCGAATATGAAGTATTATTGAAAGGTAGTTTCAAAAAAAAAATTTTTATTTTTTTATGCCGAACGTAGGGGTCGCGCTTTTACATTTTTCTATATAACTTGTATTTATAAACGGATTTTAAAGTGTGATACATCGATATACGCTACCAACCAGCTCCATCTTTATTCCAGAAAATTAAAAAAATGTTTAATAGTAAGACAAAATACTACATAGAAACTGCATAGAAACTCGTAGATGTGGAAAATGTTCTGCCTATGATTTAGCCGGCATATATTTTCTAATATGTATAAACTCAGACTTTGTCATCTATACTCTTCACTAACGATTTATTTATCGAACACCTTGTTCGGTTTCACCTTCATTAGAACATTGTCGAGTTTGACTTTAATAATTTTCATAAACTCCTGAATATCATCGTACAATTGCCATTTTCAAATGGCATATTAACCTAAACCGCATTCTTTATTCCCATTTCAGAATCCACGGTGGCGTAAAAATCGCCGACCCCACGCTGATGACGGTTATGTGGGTACAGATTGCAATCGTAATTTTGATATCCATTGGAACCAATGTAAATCAAAGGCAAAAAGAAATACCTATCCAGGAGAGAAACCCTTCTCGGAGCCGGAAACAAAAGCTTTGGCGCAAATACTACATAAATTAGCGCCAAAACTCTTGCTTTTCCTATCACTACATTCATATGCTCAATGTATAATGTATCCCTGGGGCCATAGCAAGTAAGTTGTGTCTATGCAGTTGTATGTGTATAACGATGTGTGAAGCACACAACGTTTAATGCACAAATTGTGTTTGTTTGATGTTCATTTACACAAGTTGCTGTATTCTTTTGAATAAAAGTTTTGTACACTTTGCTTGCTCTCTCTCTTTTTTGTGGCCACTTGTAGGTGTTTACCCAAAAATGCCAAAATGATGGAAAGTGTAGCGATGGCCGCCCGAAATGCCATTAAAACATTCAGTGGACGATACTATCGTGTAGGCAGTATTTCTCACATTACCAAGAGAATCATAGCTGGTTCGGTGGTCGATTATGCTTATGGAGTGGTGAAAATTCCACTTGCTTTGGTCATGGAATTACCATCAAATGAGTATGGCTTCCAGCCGCCGGCAGAAAAAATTAGTCCTTTAAGTAATGAGAGTTGGTGTGGCATCAGGGAAATGTGCAAGCAAGCATACGCCCTCAAAGATCAAATAGATAATGACGAGAAAGCAGATCATTGTAGAGAGAAAGAAGACGATGATTTGCAATCATCATTATTGATGGAAGACGAGGAGGAAGCGCAATTGTCACCGAAAAACGAGCAAAAGTCGAAAGAAGTGAAAGACATCCAATCGTATGAGTCTTTTGAGAAAGTGGAAAGGGCTATCAAACCTGAATTTAATGTGAGAAAAGATATAATGGACGCTGCAACACACCCTGCTTCTCGAGGTTATTTCTCATCATTGCTAGATGGCGGTATGATTTGAGAGGCCAGTGGGACCGTTCACAAAGGTATAAGATAATACAGTCATCAAATCTCGGTCTAATGACAAGAAAACTATTTATATGGGTGGTATTAAGACCCATCATCATTGTTAGATGTTATAGTTAAAATCAAAATTACTGTGCTCAAATTATTTAAAAACGTTTTTTAAATTTGTTGTGGTACTTGTAAGATCTTAGACCTTTGCAGACAAAGCAAGTTTATGATATTTATTTGGAATACAAATTACTTTGTAGTATCATGGAAAATATACAATTTCAATACGATAACAAAAAGTATTTTTTATTATTTATTTAACTCGAGTGGGAAGAGAGAGGGGCGTATTTGTTCTCAAGAAGTGTGATGCCGTCCGTCCGTTTGTCCAGAGGTTGTACGCTTTCTTCTTAGGCTTTAGCGGATAAGGTGTATACAAGTTTTGTTTAAATTCACAATTTATTAAAATGTTCGACATCATTTCGGCCTGTTGGTTTTAAATGTATGTTATTGGTTCGTATAACTAATTTTATTAATAGAAACATTTTACAGTATGTAAAAATGGAAATAAAAAAACTTATATTTAGACAGACGGTGGTAGATCTGCTACGGAAACACGTGGTGCCGCATATTTTAAACGTAGTTTGTCATAAACTTTGCGATCCTGGAAAGAGAAAAATGGACATAATATTACAATTAAATGAAAAATAAATATAAATTTAATTGACTTAATAATAATCTAATGTATGCGTAAAATATGGTTTAGATTGCACTAGTCTACAATGAATTTGTCAAAGGGCGTGTATAACAATTAATGTTTTTCATTTTGGGAGTATAAATTAATTTACAATATCACTTTAACGTAACAACAGTGATTAAGGAACATTCGCCAAAAAATGAGAAAAAACTATTTTTTTTGACAAGGATGTTTGCACAAAAAACAATAAACCTAACCAATAATAGAAGAAAAATATTTTGTTTTATTTTATAATATCTATACAATGTTTGATTTTGTTTATAGTGAACTACATGCCGTTCATTGAAACATAATATATCTTTAGGTCCCTGGAACAAAATTTTTGTTTGTATTATGTTATCACACTTCCTGTTTTGAATTTCGAGACGAAAAGCAAATTGCACACATGTATACGAGTAAATATTTCCACGAAACTCATAACAGAGGGGTACAGGAAATAATTTCTACAAAATATTTATAATTTATCGGAATCTTTACAGTCCGCTCAGAGGATAGCGTATTGTAAAAAATTACGATGCAAAAATATTTCAGTTAAAAAATAACGTGGCGAATGAATTACTACAACAAATGTAAACATTTATAAATATATTCAATTATCAACCAATCATTTTGACAGATTGGATAATACGAAACGTAGGATGGAAAATATGAAATAAATAGTCTTTTATTCGCATAGTTACTGACCTTAACAGCCCATCTAGAAAATGCTAAAAAAAATCAAATTAAAACTAAATAATCAATGGCCGATTAACATTTTCAATTGTAATCACTTATTTCGTTTATATATATACTACCGAAGCGATTAAAAAAAGTTAGCGGATAAATAGCTTAAGAAGAAATGCAGTTCCAATATTGCAAAGTTCATCTAAACCATTTTCACTTGAAGTTAAATTGAGAAATAGAAATTTATGAAAAACAAGTTAAAATTCAGAAATGTAAATTGAAATTGAGAAAATACAAACTGAAAATGAAAAATGAAATTCTGAAAATACAATTTGAAATTAAGAAATGCAAATTGAATGAAATTGAGAAAAAAATAAATTGAAATTGATTTGTATTTTCTCATTTCAATTGTTTATTTCTCAATATTAAATTATATATCCTCAATTTCAATTAACATTTCTGTTTTAAGATTTTTATTTTCTCAATATCAATATTCTTTTCTGAATTTCAATTTGTTCTTTTCTCAATTTCTATTTGCATTTCTCAATTTGTATTTTCTCAACATGATGTATTGTAACTCCCTCACAAACAATGCTATTCTTTTTCCTAATTTATAGTCATATTACATATTCCCACATTTAAATTCCCAACATAAATGAATACAACTTACCTGCGCACTAACAGACGGTCGTAACATTTTAACGGCTTGATTGAAATGATCCTGTGTTACACACAAATCATCCAATTTCGAGTCTTCGTTATTCAAAGACGCCTTAAGAGCCATCATCGATGCTTGACGCACCAGACCAGCTAAATCGGCGCCAGTATAGCCATCCGTTAATGATGCTAGATTCTCAAAATCAACATCATCGGCCAAAGCAGGACGTGTACCATTCTGGAAAGAAAGACGAGGCGAAATGAATTCTATTGATATGATTGGAATATATTTGAATTCCGATCAGACTCGTGCAGAAAAATACCTTTGTATTTGCCTTTAAGATTTCCAAGCGGTCTTGTTGTTCGGGTAAACCAACATACAGTATAGTGTCCAGACGGCCAGGACGTAAGATGGCGGGATCAATAATATCGGGGCGATTTGTAGCCGCTAATATATAAACGCCTTGGCGATCTTCAACACCATCCATTTCAGTCAATAATTGATTAACAACGCGCGTGCCCGAACCACCTTCATTGCCATCTGAGCGCTTGGGACACAGCGAATCAAATTCATCAAAGAATATAACGCAAGGTGAGGAATTCCTTGCTCTTTGGAAGCAAGCTCTTACTGCACGTTCACTTTCGCCAACGTACTAGAAAGAAGGATATTGAAATAGTAATGGAGACAAGACAATATTTGCAGTAATAGCTTCATACCATGTTCATTAATTCCGGTCCTTTCACTGATATGAAATTAATGCCAGCCTCATTTGCTATGGCTTTGGCCAACAGAGTTTTGCCACAACCAGGTGGACCACACAACAATACACCCGAAGGAGCTGATAAACCCAGACGGGCCATTTTTTCTGGAAATTTGACCGGAGCCAAAACGGCTAATTTTAATTCTTCTCGTATATCTTGCAAAGAACCCACATCGTCCCACGTTACGTCGGGTACTGTTATGAAGCCCTCCCGTTTCGCGGAGGGTTGAACCACTTTGACAGCTTCACAAAAATCGTCGAGTGTTATGCAAAATTCCGACACAAAGGTTATATCCTCGGGTGGGTTATCCAGCCAATTGAGTAATTCAAACAGAGTTGGCTCTGGCAGTTTGACGTCTTTGTCATCAATTGATTTTGTGCTGAGCACTTCATCCTCCTCTTCCTTTGATGTTGCATCTGCACTTTTATTTTCAGTCGTTTTTTCTGTGGATTCATCCGCCATTTCCACGTCTTCAGCAACAGCTTCAGATTTGTCCTCTTTTTCGGGGTTTTTCTTATCAATGTCGGTTGTTTTAGCATCTCCTGTGGTGGTGTCCACCGACATCTTTTCTGGATCTTCTTCTGTTGCCTTTTTGTTGGGACTTTTCTCAATAGTCGTCGTGGCAGCAATGCTATCTGATTTTTCTTCAGACTCCGCAGTCTTCTTGTCCACGTCGGATTTATTCTCCTTATTGTCTGCGTCGGGTTTGCTGTCATTTTCCTCATTGTCGTCGTCCAAATCAACAATAGTTATATTACGCTGGGCCTTAAGTTGGAAAGCTCGCATCTGCTCAGAACATCTGAAAAGACAAGGTTTCAATTTTAAGCTGTGAAGAAATCTTCTGTGGTTTTACTCACTTTCTTTTAACAGCTATAGTGGCCGCTCTGGAGACTAGAGCCAATAAATCGGCTCCCACATAACCAGGTGTCAATTCTGATATCTTATCATAGTCACACTTTTGTTCCACGGATAAACCTTCGCATATTATGGTTAGAATATCTTTACGATCTTTGCGCGTTGGTATGCCAATAGAAATTTCATGATCAAAACGTCCCACGCGTCGCAGAGCTGGATCTAGAACATCAGGGCGTGTAGTTGCGCCAATCACTAAAACCGATTGGCCACCTTCGCTTAGTTTCAAATTGTCCAAACTGCTGATCAGTTGCGAAACAATGCGACGCTCCATATCCCGTTGAGCCATTGAACGATTCGAAGATATAGCGTCGATTTCGTCAATAAACAAAACGCAAGGAGCAGATGCGGCAGCTTGCTCGAAAACATCACGAATACGTTCTTCAGATTCTCCAGAGACGCCGGCAATCAATTCTGTAGCCGGAATTTCAATAAGAGGTAAAGTTAATTGCTGCAAAGGAGAGGACATATATATAAATACAGCGAAGATAAATTGAAATAGAACTTACCCCAGCTATTGCATGCGCCAAAAGAGTTTTACCACATCCTGGCGGTCCATGTAATAGTATACCTCTCGGCGGCATTAGACCCAACACAAAATATATGTCCGGCGACTTAATATGCATTAAGAGCTCACATAGCTCCTTAAGAGTTTTTTCCATGCCACCGATATCTTGAAACGTCTCTCGTGACTTACGCAACTGAACCTCTTTTTTATATTTACGTGGACGTTGTGGACCGCCACCGCCGCTTGAAGGATTGAAAGGACGGTCCGGATCGTTACTATTTTCCCGATTGTTCAACGATTGCTGTTGGAGCATATGCTGTGTGTGACGCTGCAATTGTTGCCTTATGTAGGCATTGCCATTGTCGTTTTTGTCTAATTTGTTGAATTGATTTGACATTGGATTTTTCGTATACATTTGCGTATAATCTTTAGCTGTTTCATCCAACTTACGTTTTTTCGTCGGTTGTCCTACCACTGCAGACGGCCCACTTACATTCTCAGGACGTTTTTGGCCTGCTAGTTGTTGAAGAGGGGGCAAAGGATTCGAATCTGTGGCATTGGAGGCCGCGGAAGATGAACCTTTGGATGATGGTTGTTGCTCGGCATTTGCGGAGGGTACCTTGGTTACGGTAATGGCAGCATTCTTGGACAATGGCAAACCGGCTACTGCTGTTTAATGGATTTCAAAGAAAAATTAAATTAATTGATAGATGCCAATGCGCGAACATACCTTTAGGTATAGTCTTTCCATTCGACTTTGATTGATTACTTTCATCTCCACTCTCATCACTACTGATGTCAATGGCTTCTGCAGACGTTTTATTTGTACTCGCTGCTGCCACCGTTGACGGAGGTTTGGATTTGCTGTATAAGTTACTCATCATGTTGCTCATTAAATTGTTTGATGAATCCTATGATGGAGAAACGAAAACATACATCAGTTATGTATTTGCAAGATTAAGGAATTTACTTAAAGTAGTTTCACAATAGATAATTTGTCATGTTAAAACTTGAAGAAATTCAAATGTTCCATTGTTTTTTACTAAAAGTTAACATTTTCAAAATAAATAGCTTGTGGTGTAATTAGTAAACCCTAACAACTTTGTGGTTTTCAAGAATAACCGCTGATCTCGAAAAATCATGTTCAGATGTCTTACTAGTACATTTTATACACCTAATGTACACAGGTAGAATATGCATAAACGAATACTTTAAAATTAAAATGTCATAATTGAGAAAATTCGAGATAAGTCTTTATACCTGAATCACACAATCACATTAAGCAAATGCAGTTAAGCGGGAAAACCACGCCTACTGTATTATAAGTTACTCAAAACAGAACTGTATATCTTCACAAAAATTTAATTTTGAGTGGGTTATAATCCGACCATTTTGGTCAATAATCCTCAATTTTTTACTCACATCCATAACTTCCAAATCCGAAGCGTCGGATTCTTCCCCACTTGATGCTTGGTCCAAACCGTAACTCTGCGACACTGCATGATAGGCTAAACAATACAATTACAACAAACAATTAATAGTCCACAAGTAAAAAACATCACTTCACACTTACCCTGTTCCACCAAAGCGCGAAACGGAGCATTCTTGCGTCGTGCATATTCCGGATAACGGTCTTGTAAATGTTTTGTCATAACTCCCACGTCCAAATACGTTTTGTCAACATTCTCCTCCAGATACTATCAGCAGGAGCATTGATTATTAATGAAGAGGGGAAATATAAGTGAATATATCCTCAAACGTACATGCGAGAGACAAATATCATAATTAACTTAACCTAATTTTTTAACAAGTCTACCGCCAAAGTTTTTATAGAACAACCGGTGGATGCATTTCCCTTTGGCATGATACCGATGCTTTTTTCATGATACTGAGCATGTTGTCCATTGCGACCACTAACCTGTTTTACTCGATTTATAATCTGTGGATCATATAGTATCGGCTTAGTTTTCTTCATATTTTAAAAAGTACGGCTAGTTTTTGTTAAATTCTCTTTTTTCTAAAAAATAAATCTTGAGAAATGCTTTAATTCTATGAACGCGTCTCGCCAATTTGCACAAATACAGTGTTGCATTTTTGAGTAGCAAAATTCAAAACAATTATCTACAGTCCCAACGATGATAGCGTTTTCAGTAGTGTCAATACATATATGTAGCCAAGCATGAGGGTCTGCCCACAATTGGAATCGCTAGCGGCTTAATCTATTTCAACTTTGTAACTCGATTTCCGGTAGATAGATGAAACTTGACCAACCAACAGTTCCAGTTGCCAGTTTATGTGTGTTAATTTTTTCTCTTTGACAAATTTTATGTCTAATCGAAGTTGGTGAAAATGGAGGTTATGTTGAGTTCGCATATGTATCGAAAATCCACTTTGAACGGATTTTGGCTGTCAATCCCATATGAAAAAATTCCAAAATCGGATATATTGGATTTTGGGTGCATATCCGAATTAGACATCATCAGCAGAGTATGTAAAACATATAATCTCGCATTTTGTGCAACACGTTTTTGGCCAAATATGTGGTGTTTGAGCAGGTTTTTGATTTCATGTAGGGCGAATAGCCTTTGTTAGTGAAAACTGAAAATAGAAAATTTCGTGTCGCGATGGTAAGAAATATGAGAAAACTCTGCTAAATGTCAACATTTATTTATAGACTTTTCAGACTATAGCAATTACTAGCTTACAATTAAGAGATTTGACAAGGACTTAAATGGACTAACGACAAAAATCTGTCAGCAAGTAACTAGCTACTTTTTTTGTTAATAGCCTTTTCAGACTGTGAAATCAAGCGATTTAACTTCATGGTCGATTTACAAATGTCAAATTAGTATTGGAGTATTAGCCTTTGTCATTTTCACGATTTCACGTGTATAAAGCTAGCCATAGACGAACGATAAATTCGAGCAATTTGTTGGGTTTGTGGTCGCTTTTTTACGTCTGTGGGGTAGTTCGCGAACAAATTGCAAGTTTTTGAAAATTTTCAAAAACTTGCAATTTGTTGGCGAACAAATCATACGTGTGTGGGCTACTGCGCAACTTTTAAGCCATTTCGCCATTTCAGTTGCTCTTCAACCATTGTAACGAAAGGTCGTGTAGTGCACACAAAAAATGGCAAGCAAAGACTTTATGATAGAATTTTTTGTTTAATGTTTTTTTTTAAGTTTCCAATCAACAGAAAAAACCAATTGTTAAATAAAAAAATTTTCTACCACAAAATTCTGACAGAAGCACAAACCGAAGTTCAAACACAAAATGAACATGCGAGCGCGTCATCCGCTTCGTAGCATATGTTTACTCATCAACGTCGGCCGAATTATGATTTGTTCGAGCGTGTGTGGAGAAACGGTATGCAATAAATTGCAGCAATAAATTTGCAAATCACACCAATAAATCGTTCGTCTATGGCTAGCTTAAGCGAGTAAATTCCAGGCCTAATTTTGAATATATATTCTTATGGTAGCTCCCTAAATTCGCATGATGATATCTTCTATAATTTTTTCGGTTAACTTACGTGGTTTCTAGAGCTGAAAAAGTTCAATTGGGCGCGATATTTTATTGAGGGTTACACCTAAATCTGAACCGATTTCCTTCAAATGACCAGCAAAACTTAATTGTGTCATTCTAAGTAATTCCTTCGGTATACTAAACAATGAGTCTATCTCGCTTCCTTTTTGGTGTCACAAACAAATGCACCAAGCCATAATACTATAGTGGAATGGTATAAATATGACAAAATTTTCGCGTTATTCAGTTTTTAGTGTTTGGATTATTTTCTTGGCAACCCGAAATGGGCATCACTGACAATGTTGCGTGTTTGTGTAATGTTATTACTTCAATGTGAGTGACATCAAGAAGAAGAACACTGCGTTTGTAAACATTCAATAAACTAATTTTATTTAAAATTAAAAATAAATATTAAAATGGGTGGCTGTCGATGTTATTTCCGCGATTGCAAAGTAAATACTTATAAAAATCCTCTCATGCACTTTTTCCGCTACCCCATTAATGATAAGAATGACAAGAGCGGTGAACGTTACAGGAAATGGAGAGAGTATTCCAAACAAGAAGGAATGCTTGGTTATTATACCAATCGACAAAAGAATTGTGTTGTTTGTTCCCGACATTTTCGTGATGAGTGTTTTATGAACTATAAGAAGGATCGATTGACTCCAACAGCCATTCCAACAATCCATCGTCTATCAATAAACAAGGCATTAGACTATGAATTAGATATTGAAAATGGTGTGTTGGTTACTTTACCCGAACCACAGTTGGAACATTTAAAACCACCGCCGGAATTCGAATGTCCGTTAGGTCTGGAGAATGATGAGACAGTGTGGAGCCTATTAAGAGAATTTGAAAAAGGTGAGCTGAACGAAGACGTTGCCGATGAGTTGGAAGGCGACAAAAATATGTTTCTAATTGATGAAATAGAAGATGTAGCCAAAAGTGTGGCCACAAATTCAGCACATATTCTGAAAAACATAGATAGGGAATCTCCACAGACAGTACCGAAAAGATCAGTAATATCTTTGCGAAATGAAGAATACGATATAGATTATAGTCAGAATAAGAGGATAAAAACTGTGAGCCAGTCTCAAGGGCTAGCAACAACAACAGGTTCAGATAATATCTTCTTGCCCAAAGGAACCACAATTGAATTGGATAATTTGGAAAACAACAACCCCACAATAATCAACCATCAAATAATAGAGGCAGATGGGAATATCTGGATAGAACAAGAGTCCTATAACATAGCTGGCAATGGTGATTTCATTGAAATACAAACCAACAATGAACCACAAACTGTGCCGTCTACCGAAAGTGAGAAAAGCTCACCGCCCTCTGAAAATGAAGATCACCTCACTAGTGAACTATCTGCTACTGAACAATGGCAAGCCAATTGTCTGGAAATGGAGACCGCTAACGCCGAATTGCTTGAGGAGAAGAAAATTATTGAAAGAAGTCTTTTTACTTGTAAAAAAGAAAATAGTCGCATGGAAAAACAAACAAGCAACCTAAAGTCGGAGATTGATTCGCTTAAAAAAGAAAACCGTTTTCTGAAGAGACAACTAGACAATACGAGAACATCCGGGTATGCGGAGAACAATCTAAAGTACCAAAAGCAAATGGAAGTTGAACAGGCAAAATATGCCGAGAACGAGGAGAAACTATTGCAGCAAATCAATACTCTGGAAGGCAGTCTAGAGTTAGTGAGACAACAACTGGCGGATACTAAAAAAAACTTGAACTGCACCAAGAAGGACTATGCCAACGTGCAAAATGAAAAAATTGATTTGGTCAAGCAACAAATTGACATGGATCATCAATTACAAAGCTTACAGGAAAAGTACGACAATGTCAATATTGAATATGGTCTATTGCAGAAAAATCATGACATTCTAGGAAAGACGCACAAAAAGCTAAAAGATGATTACGTAAAATTAGAGAGTAAACAAAATCAAGTTTCTACCATTACAACTACCAATCAAAGTACGAAGTCTGATGTGCAACAGACCACTACCGCTGTCTTAACAAAGGCTCAACTGTTCAATTCAATTAAACGTTATATCAGCTCGTCAATGGTGGCTTTGCTGCGAATGGAAATGTTTGGAAGTTCGGATAGAGAATGGAAGCCCGATGAGCGTCAAGTTGCCGTTGATCTGCTACGTTTGGGCGAATCGGTTTATAAGTACTTCACAGATGAATGGCGTTTCCGTTTGCCGGGTTTGCGAGATGTACGTAATTGGTTAAGTCAATCTGTTGACATGGATGATGAAGAAGATCTTTGATCATTAATTGACCGTATTTACAAATTTCCTTTTTGGATGATCGTATAGATACATACATATATGTTTTATTATCCAATCGGTTGACATGGATGACGAAGAATATCTTAGATCATTAATTGACCGTATTTACAAATTTCCTTTTTGGATGATCGTCTAGATACATACATATATGTTTTATGTACATGTATACATATTTTTTAGATGTTATAATAGAAATAAGTTAATATAGACATTGAAAAAGTATTATAAATATCGTTTTTATTGTTTTTGTCTTTCATAATTAATATTGAGGAATAACCGTGTGTCTATATCTAAATGGAAGGGTTTTTACGGATTTTTTAGGTTTAACTTTTGCTTTTTGAGTCTTACCAAAAAATTTACCAATTCCGACAATTCTTTCACCATGAACATACATACATACATAACATAATAACATTTTCCAAATGCGTTTCCAATTTCTGAAAATATTCTTCTTGCTCTTGTTTTTGGAAGAAGTGCGTCCAGTGGTCAAATCTGCTACCATAACAGAAATTCATGTGATGTGTACTTTCCGAATATGCAATAATTCTAAAAATATATAATTTTCTCAAGTTTTTGGATTTTTTGAAAGAAGTGCGTCCAATGGCAAATTCTATCACCGACAACTACTTTCTGAATATGCAAAACAAATATCTGAAAATATTACCAAAATATAAACGGTCCACACATCTAAAATTCTTATATCAGCATGAACATTGCTGTCATTTTCAATGTGATAATTTCCCAATACTTCTGAATCAATAATAGAGTCGATCTCGTCTTTTTCTATCCGTCTCAATTACTGTCCTACTCTGGTCCAAACATATATTTTTTTAAGCGAATAAAAACCCACTTGGAAATTAATACGACCATAGCCTTTTAATTATATTCATAATATGTATTATAATAAATGTTTATAAAAGTTTTAATCAATGTCAAGTTTAATGACCGATGATATTACCAGTTTCAACGTCGACGTCATATAAATTGCCATACAAAAGCGATGCATTATTCGTCTCCTCTTGATCGCATACTATAGAAGATGGCTGAAAAAACACAATGTTAAGCTCTCATTTATCGTAAACACATACATATATGATCGTCATGTATAACAATTTATATACCTGCAATTCCTCAACGCAATATTTTGGACTGGATGCATCGCATGTTAACCCATTGGGACAAGTGCCCACGACATCTGAGGGTATCGTAGCTCCAAAACAAAAGGCAAAGGTCGTGCGTGAAGTACAGGCAAACGTCTGATTGGAATTGCATATGCCGCAGCTTGACGTATCGCCACAACTGGCCGGGAAAGTGTTACGTTGAAAGCAAACAATGGGTAAATTTGTACAAACCAAGCCTTCGGGACAAGTGAACAATTGGTCGGTATTCGGCGTGGATGCTAAAGGATTATTACAATATGGGTTACAGTCATACTTTTTATGCAGATATACACTAAAATGGTGTGAAATTAAAAAAGTAACATGTCCCATGCTAAGGTAGTAGAGAAAATCTATCTATAACATTGTGGGCGTCTACAATGTTATTCAATGGTCTTTTAGGATAGCTTGGTTTTTATTTCATTTTCATTAATATATGTATTAATACTTGTAAGTAAACTTCATCTCATGGAGGCTTATTTCAACCTATTCTTGTACATAACTTAGGGAGGACAGCTATGTAGTATTTAGGTTTATGCATTCAGACTTGGCTTTAAATCCTTCTGTTGGTAGGAAGAATTTTTGAATTTACAATTGAAGATGTGAATTTGTGTGAGATTACGAAACGGAAAAGTAAAATCTGCAGAAGCAAATGCGAGGTAATATGATGTATGATTCAAATCAACTCACAACGGGGGGAATAGTTGCACTCTTTTGAACATTTTTTATTTCTATATATTATTTTTTGCTCCACCACAGCATAACGACAACATTTACTTACCACCGAAACACGGATGATATGAGGTTTGATTCACGCAAGCCATGTTATTCTCCTGGCATTCATGACACACGGCATCCGCAAGGTTATACCAACCAATACCGATGATTAGGAGGACAATCTGTAACGTTATATATGATTTTTTGGCCACTATTTAAACGTCTTCTACTTACAATTCGAAGAACACCGAATTCCATTATAAACTGAGTTTGTCTGTGATCGATCACCTATCGCTCTGGGGTTTTTGCCTCGATGGCTGTTGCCTTAATACTATTGAAATTTGTCCGAATACTTGGAATCATTTATGGCCAGTAGTAGTCAAAAAACAGTTTACAACATGTTCTGCTTATTTGTTTTTCTAATATTGGCTGAACACTGCACCAAAAATGTATACGTACAGCTATAGATTTCGGAAGAATAAAATCACTTCTAAAGTGTGCATTAAAAAGGGAAACTAGGCATAACGCGTGTCAGAGCTAATTTATGATGTTATGGAATTGAATTTACCATGAGTTTGCCCTTAACTAAATCTAACTTAATAAGGAAAACTTAGAGAAATAAAAAGCAAAAACGAAATGGATTTTTGTATGGGCAACATTGACCGCTATAGCTAACTTTGATTGCCGATCTTCTAGATGAAACATAACATAATATTACCAGAATGTGACTAGGCATTTATAGCGATGGTGATTAAAAATGGGAGTCTGTATGAAAATATTCAACATTCAGCGATTTTTCATTTATTTATTTATTCAACATCCATACAAAGAAAGCCTACAAGGCTAATATCGATTTAATGTGTGACTTCTAGAGCGGAAAGAAGTCAGATAGAGAGACATTTGTATGGAGACGAAAAGTAAAATAATGGACCAATGCGATGAACCGTGTATATTTTAATGTTCCTACTCTAGGCTCATGGGACTGGTATCTTTCTAATATATTATTATCTATATATTAGATAGATATAGAGCTTTTAGACTTACTAATACCATTTGTCTACCATTTAAATATTTTACGATAAACTTTTTTCTCTACTTTCATTTCCTCTAATACACAGTAAGTACAAATATACGATCATTATAATATAAAAGATCTAATTTTTTGCCTAAACACTTCTACTGTATGTAAAAATTGATGATTCAGTGTGTATTGTAGTATGTATTTGGTTTATCTTAGATTGTTAATTAAATTCATTGATTAGAACGGCATTCAAATCGTCACAGAAAATTATTGTGCGGTCATCTACAAAGGAAACTACTACAGTAAACCAAGAGTGTGATATTCCGCTTGACCGAATCTAGCATGGATAGCACTATTTATGTACACATTGTGAGTTAAGCAAGTTGGGGGCAAGAAGTCTAGATCGACTATGTACAATAGATCGTATATATCTAGGACTTACATATACTCATCACTGCATCTACTTTAAAAATTTCAACTGAAAAAAAGTATTTTTAGTACTGTACTCTACAAAGATACTTATTTATGAATATTATGAATACAAAAGTATCTACCTACTTCATAAAATATTACCGATCATAACAAAAATTGACATAAGTGTTGTTTTGAACAAATCGGTTCAGATTCAGATATAGCTCACATACAAATTTGGCACAACACCAAATATTTCAACTAGCATCATCTGTGGTGAAAATGGGTCGAATAGGTTCAGATTTAGATATAGCCACTATAGAATTTTCTTTCTCGATTTGACTTTTTCCGCTCTACATACCGTATATTTTTAACAGATTTTCTTTAAATTTGGAACAACTTAAATTTTAACTGGAAACATCTACAGTGAAAATGGGTGAAATCGGTTCAAATTTATATATAGCTACCATACAAATTTCGCTTCCGATTTTACTTTTTCCGCTCTATAATCGATTTTCTTCAAATTGAGTACACCACCTTATATTTCAACTAGAAACATTTAGGGTAAATTTACATCATATCGGCTCTCATACAAATTATTAATTCTAAAATAATTCAAGTGTCTATCTAAATATTATTTTCTTACACAAAGATTTTATTTTTGGTGCAATACTGCCAATTTACCATATAAGCAAAAATATCGCGAATTTAAATTTCCATCACGAAAACATGTAAGGAAAGGCTGAAGGCGGGCTGGGCCACTTTCTTCCCCATTAAAATTGAGTTTGGGGAAAGTGATATCGGGAATGATTTTTGTACTAACTGCAGATCTAATAACTGTTCAAGTTTCCGAAAATTGCATGCTCTTTTAATAATACAGAATTTAATAATAAATAATTTCTTTATAGGCTATTCTCATAGACAAAACAAACCTATAAATTTCAACTATAAAAAAGCGAACAAATTTCACATTACCGCGAGTTCACTTTATTTTTTTATTACATACTGTCCATGACCTACTCTCACTATATCGATTACACTATGCGAAAAAAATTGCGTCATTTATGTATGCGTCTTTTTATGTATTATTAGTATTTTGTACCGGGCGTTGCACGGGTTCATTTTTCCCTATTCCCCTACTTCGTATGCATTGGAAGATAAAATGATTAATTTTTGATAGTTTTAAAATATTTTTTGTGTGAAAGGTACCTATCATGACATAGTATATCCAGGAACCTTCCTCTGTCCAGAGGATAGATACAGTAAAATTGATACCAGAAAAAAATTATTTTTTTGTCGACTACTCCTAAACCTTTGTTTCCAAGGTTGACTACTGTTATCTTTACCAAATAATTATTTTTCAAATATCCTTACCGTTATCGTTACCAAAATAGTTATTTTGTAACGGTTTTACAACAAAATTTTATATTTCAAATCAAATGTAAGATTCACTTTAGGTGTGAAGTGAGATCTCAGCCACAGAATCGTCAATATAACAGAAAAGGGTCTAAGTTGTCTAGTGGCTGTACATATCAGTGAAGCAAACTGACTTTCGAAACAGTTCAAAATAATCGAATGAAATAGATGCTTCTATAAATACATAGAAATTCAGATCTAGTTTCATCAAAAATCAAGTGTGTTGAGACAGATAATAATATAAGCTAACATAAAATTGAAAAATTTTGTATATAAAATTAAAATTAAGCAGTAAATTGTCAAATATTTTTCAAAAATTTTTTAATTTCACGCTAGCTTATTTACAAAGACTATAGAATAATATAGATGACGTTAGAAAATCGTCGCACTCACAGAACTGATAAAAATATTGCCACGTATAACTTGATGCAAACTAATTATGAACTGATGTCATTCATTAGCGAGTATATTTAGAATATAACGTTAATCAATTGCATTTGCACATATTTACTTATTTCTGTTTATTAAGCTTTAAACGTATTATATTTATATTTGTTCTCATAACCAGTATCTTTATTATTATTTTTCTTCATACACATATTTATGTATGTTAATACGCTATATAATGCATACAGACCAGTCTACTCAAAATAAAATTAAAAATTTTTAGAGATAAGTTTAGATTTAAAATGACTACAAACCGTTTTAAATACTAAAATGTATAATCGTACATAGAAATGAATGGCCCTAAATGTTTACAGCTTATATTAAATAAGTGGAAAATTACGTTTTTGATTTGTGGAAAAGATAGAAGGAGAAATATTGAAAGCTAATGATAAAAGATTAAAATGTCTTTTTCTAGCACAGCAGCAGCCTTACAAAGCAAATGGGAAAATGGCACGTCTTTGTTTGGGATAATCTTTGAATTCTTTTCTGTAGTTACGATGTTTTGCCAAAGCCCAAACGGTCATTTGGAAACCACCAGCAAAGGCGAACAACAACGCTGGCAGACAGGATGTCATGATGGAGAAAGATACCCAGGCTCCAATTTCATAAGTATAGTTGGGGCAAGAAACCAAACTGTAAAATAAAAGTTATTTTTAATTATTATTTAAAAGATAATGCCAGAGAGATAGATTAGCTTCTTTTAATACTTACTGGAACAAATTGGTCAATGGGTTGCCATCAGGAATGGGAATCTTGCGGACTTTAGTACCGGGTGGTCTCAAATTACGCAATGCAATGTGTACGGAGAAGTTACCAAATTCGCAGATCTATAATGAAATGAATGGATAAAATGAAATTAAAGAAATATTATGAGGAGAACTAGTAGAATCGAATATTTTAAACCTCCGCCATGGAGTCACGGAGTGCATTCCATTTTATTAACGGTGGAGTAGTTGGGCGTCAGTATTAAATTTTTATTATTTTAAATACATATGGACGTTAATATATATTTATGAAAGAAACTGTATAAAATTATTATAAATTAAACCAGGCAACAAACACAAAAACAAAAATTGTCTGTCCTTGACCTGAAAATTTATTTTTTGTGTGCATTGATCCACACAACATTTTTTAAGGATATTTTTTACTATGCTCAGTTAAAGGTAATTACGAAAAAAAAATCCATAAAGAATAGAAAAAATCGGAAAAATATTGTTTTATATAGCTAGAATTCCAACGAATTAATATCGTAGGAGGATTTTTGAAATTTTAATTTTGTTTAAATAGAAAGTAGATAAAACAGGATATTTTATTTTTATCCATTAGTAGCTGAAATCTTAACAAAGAAAACAAAGGCTATTTGAAGAAAATCTATGGATAAAGGTAGAGATTATAACCCTTCTTCTAGAAGGAAATGTAGATTTTTTTAGTTTTCAAATTACTTCATGAAGATAATGTTTACATAAGTTAGTTATGATTTCAATTATTAGACCTTGCGAGATACAATGGTTCCGCCCTATATCTAGTTCGCCCGTCTGTAGTCTTGGCAAAAAACCAAAAACCAGTTTTCTCGCAAATGATCCATAGATATTTCTAGGCGTTACAAACGTAATGACAATGTAAATACACACTGCATTCTATGATGTGAGTATAAACAACGTATTTATATACAATATTAATAACAAACGCAGTAGTGATCTCAACTTACCGCAAACAGTGCTAGTGCAGCCCAAACTTGGCACATACATGGTGATGTGAACAGCGGATGATTGACATGATATGATACGTAAGCGGTGAATCCCCAATAGTAAGAGCAGTTTTTGAAGATATTACGCAAGGGCATGGTGTTATGGGAGAAACGATGAACGAAAATCGTCTCCAGCAGACGCTTCACATAATGGATAGTGTGACATGCAGCAGCAATGCTGAAAGTAAGAAATAGAGAAGACACACGCACAAGCGCACACATATGAAATATAAATATAAAGAAAAACGAAAAATGTTGTCACACTTAAAACGAGTAAATTATGCAAAAATTATACAAATTCAAGTTCGAAGTCGTAACAAAAACAAATCAGTACAGCAGTAAAACGTAGCACAATGCAAAACACCGACGATGGGGTCAATTTAGGTTAAGCATTTCTTCATGTCATCGTTGGACTGGCTGTATCGACGGAATGCAGACGTGTATGTGTTTGATTGTCGATATGGGTTATTTCATTTCTTTCCCAGCATTTTCTTCTTCTTTGCTTTAAATACAATCAATGCATACTGAGGGGAAAGTTTCAAATATCCACAAATCTAATCTTTACTAATCGTATCACTAGTAACACGAAATCAATTTATTATTATGTCTTATTATCAATACTTACTTGGCTGTTAATGAAATGGGTAATGATGCATCTTTGCCATAAATCAAATCTGGTCGTACGTAGAAAAGTAAATATACCACCAAGGGACCTGCATATTCAGCCAAGAACACGGTCTTCCAGCCAATTTGTGGTCCCAAATCTTTGATGTACACTTTGTCACCGGCACGCAATTTCAATGAGTGCAAAGTATCCGTGTCCTTCAACGCTTTGCCTTTGGGTTCCAGACGCAGGGATTGTCTATCGGCATTGGGGGTTTGTTTGAATTTATTGTGGATGAGTTGTCTGAAGTAGGCAACATCTGTCTCGGCCGGTACAGAGATTTTTCCATAGGGCTTCGAATTTTTCGCACTTAGGATTTCAAGCTTTTAAAGGAAGGAGGACACGTAAAATCAATGTTTTGTGAATGAATTGGAGTGTGCTTTAAATACATTACCTCCATTTTTCTGTAGTTTTTGGTAACACTATAGTTGGTCAGTAAATTTTTATTGATATTAAGTCGGAAGTCCGCACCTTCCGCCCGTGACCACCTTTTTCAAAGATTATTAAATGACAGCAAAAAAATCAAAGTTCAAGAGAAAGCAGGTTTTTTAGTGTTGATAAGCAGTGTTACCGTTGTGTCACTAAAGTGGCAATTTTGCCACTTTTTTCGAGCCGAGATACATTTGTGCCACTTTTTCATTGAGGTACTAAATGTGCTACTTTTTGCTTTTTTGTGCCACTTTTTTCATTTCTCGTATCCTGGGAAATTCGTACGGAAATTCAGTAGAAAATTTTACATATTTCTTCGAATATTTTTTTCCATCATTTCCACATTAAAATTAAAAATGTAATGTTGTATAAAAATTTAGATCACATAGCTTTTAATCAGGTATGTCAAATATTGCAATTGGATGACAACATATTTTTAAGCTGCGTTCGGATGTAGACTCAAATTCCACTTTTTCGGATTTTTCCGAAATCCGGGAAAATAGATTTTGGGCGTGTATCCGAACGCCAAAAATAAAGAATTTAAAGTTTTCGAAGCGACAGGACAACGAACAAACATTTCGCTATTAATGTGAACAATCGTTCTCCGTCGCGTCCACATTATCCAATAAAATAAGAAATATCTAATCTTTAATTAATTCTGAAACTTGAAAAGATGTTTGAATTGATCTTACATTGCGCTTTGAAACAGGTTCGCTGTGAAATATATACTTATTTTACTTTAATAAAATGTGAATGCTTCATTGGAAAAATTATGCTTAACTCATGGTAAACAGTATGTTGACAATTTCCCGTGCTGTCCCGGGGTCCCGGGAAATTGAAAAATAATTCCCGTTTCCCGGGAAATAAAAAGTACGGGAAAATGCAAACCCTAATTGGAAATAAAAAGACTGTTTTTCTTTAAGCCGGGATAACAAGCTGCTATAACAAAAACGTTAATAACAATTTAATTTTTTGCTCAAAATAAAAAAATTATTTTTCACATTGTCGCAAAAAAATATTTTGTGTTGACTTTATTGAACTTAGCCTCGATAACCATAATTTTGACTTACACTGGATAATTATCCAGGTTAAGTCATTTGAGTTGCATTTTTACTTTGCTTGCTTTGTTTTTCGAGAATTAATTTGTCGCCCTTATCGTCGCCATATTTTCTAACCGATCTGAAAATGAAAGCTTCATGTCACTCAAATTGACAAAATAAATTTTCATTTCCCTTCATTGTCATTAAATCTAACTTTCAAAAATAAAATTTTTATTTCTTAATAGGTGCCAAGGCGTATTTATACAAGTGATAGCACTAGAACAACAACAAATTCGGCAACAACAAAATACAAGTCATTTTTTGAATGGTGAGCCATACTGTCAAAGCAAAATATATGGGATTTGACAGTTTCGGTTACTTTTGAATGAAAAAAATTTCAGTCAGCTGGGCTCCTGCTATCACCTTTATTAATACGCCTTGATAGGTGCCAAGTGTGCTGCCTCATTTATGGAACGTTCATCTACATCATAAGGAAATGATCAATATGGGTATCATTAGAAAGCTTATCGCAATACCTTTGAAAAGATATATATATATATGTTTTTTCGATCCGATAACCCATTGCGAGTCAATTAAATGTTTTCTATAGGGGTGTTTACACATGAGGATGTATTGTACCTCCTAAAAGTAGTTTATGTGTAAACACGCAGACAGAATCACGAAGTTTTTGTTGCGTAGTCGGCCTTCGGCCGGGGTTAACAATTTTCTCCTCTGGGGTATGTCCAAAACCGGCTACGCAGACTTAAGTTTTTTTTGCGTAGCCGGCTTTCAGCCGGGGTTTAAGATTTTCTCCTCTGGGGTATGTCCAAAACCGGCTACGCAGACTAAAGTGTTTTTGTGTAGCCGGCCTTCGGCCGGGGTTAAAGGTTTTCTCCTCTGGGGTATGTCCAAAACCGGCTACGCAGACTAAAGTTTTTTTACGTAGCCGGCCTTCGGCCGGGGTTTAAGATTTTCTCCTCTGGGGTATGTCCAAAACTGTTTACGCAGACTAAAGTTGTTTTGTGTAGCCGGCCTTCGGCCGGGGTTAAAAATTTTCTCCTCTGGGGTATGTCTACAACCGGCTACGCAGACTAAAGTTTTCTTGCGTAGCGATTTCTTTTAAATTATTTTTTCACTTTTTCATTTGCACCACTTAGTTTTCTAATATCTCCGGTTTTTAAAAGGGTTAGCTGCCCCTAAAGAGGCTCAAATTTTGGCTAAAGATCTTGTCTACATGTGTGTGGTGTAACATACGTATCGCCATATCAGTACTATTTCCAGATAATAAGCTCTTTTGTAGAAAGTACGACTAAAAAATCGTAAATATTCCATTTGGCTCGCAATGGTTTATCGGATCGAAAAATCATAAATATATTTTAAAGGTATTGCGATAAGCTTTCTAATGATCCGATCCGATGAAAACCATGGAATATATCTACGAACTTTTAGGGCCCATAACTCGGGAAATATGGGCCGCCGCCAAATTTTTTTTAAATTGTATAAGAATAAAAAGTTGTACGCATGGTATGATTTTTGGACAAATTGGTGTTCTTGTGGTAAACTAGATATAAGCCGATAATATCCCAGTTCAAATCAAAGTTCCCAATTTTGTTCGAGCGTATAGCGTCCCATTTTGCAAATGACAAACATAAACCTGAAAATAAAAATTAATGTTATTCTACCTTTCAAAGTCAAAGTAAGTAGCTCAAATTTTAAATTTAAATGTCCACCTCTTAACGCATCATAACCACATACATCCAATTGTTATGGAAAAATAAAATTCGGGCACCACGCTGTCTAGGTTGATTTTTTTCAGTGTTCTCGTCACTTATGAAAACTTCAAATTTTCGGTATACTTGGCAACTCCATTACTCTATAACAGCTGTTTGTCCAGACGTAAACATTCGGTTTCGTCTCTTTATTTCTAAATTAAATTCTGGAAAAATTTAGAAAACGCAAATGAATATCTAAACAAATTTT
This sequence comes from Polietes domitor, assembly GCA_947397865.1. Taxonomy (NCBI): domain Eukaryota; kingdom Metazoa; phylum Arthropoda; class Insecta; order Diptera; family Muscidae; genus Polietes; species Polietes domitor. Next base: position 55,352,312 of record OX377621.1, on the reverse strand, counting down.
CAAATGTGATTATAAAGACGGTCATCAGATTGGAACAGAAAATGGAAAGCGTCGATGAGGTCAGTATATCAGTAGGGTACTGAGGAAGACAAATAGAATTGCTCAATTTGTTTTTTTTTGTTGTTACACAGATTGAATTGTGTCAAAGTGTGGAGCCGCATGAAGTCGAGGAAGCGGTCAAGTCCAAGGCAGTGGTCAAGTTTTCGCAAGTCCATGCTCCAGTAAAGTTTAATCGTTTGGAATGCAATACAAATTTGAATCTGCCTCCCTCGAACTGGTTGACAAGTGCAGACAGTAGCTATGGTTTACATCAGGCTTTGTATCACAATCCGGGCTTTGCTAGTTTTCGCATGGCCCACATGTTTCCCGATTGCGTGGGCGAGGTTGATGTGGTCGCAGATGCGGAAAACATAAAGAAATTACTTAAGTTGCCGTACGCCTCAAAGGGAGCCGTAAGCATGACCGTACATAAAGTGGGCAACACGCTGTTGCTGGACGAATTTGACATACAAAAATATTTATTGCGAAAGGCAGATGACGATTGGAAGTGGCTGAGAACCTTTATAATGGAGCAAATAATGGCATATGGTGAAGGCGGCCATAATTTCTGCTTGAAGGATAAATCCCGTGAGGCAATACAGAGTAAGAATTTACTTTCCAAATTTTTGTACTACTCCTTGAAGCAGTCGCCCAGTTGTGAGGGGAATGAAAATAGCACTGAAGACAAGAAAAAGCATACCGCTTTGCCTATTACTGGTCCACTTTTGCCTGAACCTAAAGTGGAAGAGAACGTACCAGATCCCAATTCTTCGCATGTTTTTCAGCGCAATGTCGTGTGGACCTTTGAAGACATACGGATGTTAATTGGTACGGATATGCCCATATTTGGTGGACCGAATAGGCCCTGCATCAGTTTGAGACTTCGTGATATGGCAAAACCCATTAATGTTCTCACCGGTATTGACTACTGGCTGGACAACCTTATGTGCAACGTTCCGGAAGTGGTTATGTGCTATCATCTGGATGGAATTGTGCAAAAGTATGAAATTATTAAAACCGAAGATTTACCTTATTTGGAAGATTCACAGTTTTCTCCACAAATTGTCAAGAACGTGGCCCAAAACATACTTTCTTTTCTCAAAGCAAATGCCACCAAGGAAGGGCACACATATTGGCTATTTAAAGGACGTAACGATGATGTAGTGAAGCTGTACGATCTCACTACCTTGTGCAAAAATCAATCAACTTCTAACGACTGTGATGAAAGTCAAGGAAATCCATTTACCGTTCCAGTCGCAATGCTGCTTTATACTGTAGCGCGGAATATGAAGAATCGCAATCCTCAAATTAGTCCAAAAACTGCAGGAAATATCAGAGCTCTCTTGGATAATTGCATTAAATTGTTGCCCAAAGAGAAATATCCGCAAATTGTTACCTCATCCCACTATATATTGTCCGATTTACATATTCCGGCTGGAATAGATCCCAAAGAACCGAAATTTGATATATACGATACAGACTCTGATACCCAGTCAGTCTATGAAGAGGAAGAAGAGGAAGAAGATGATTTTGACTATGAAGACACTTTCAATTTCCGAGAGCTGAGCAAAGATCACAACGTGGCTGTGCAAAATATTTGTGACACGCTCAAAGATTTCACCTTTGATAATCATCAACCCAAATTGGACAAGCAAAGGCCTTCTCCACTTACAGCCACCATTGAGGAGAGATGTTCCATAGCCTTGGAACACATTAGTCAGGGTCTGTCCTGTCTGCAGTTCTTCAATAAAAATGAAGAATTCTTTATTAAAGAATCCGAAGTCAGAGCCAAAGACGAGGAGAAGGAAAGGATAATACATGAAGAACAAAATCCTAATATGGCTAAACCCTTTAAACCCATTCCACTGCCTTACGAGTCGCTAAACTCACCGACGAAGTCTGCTGAAGCAGCAGCAGCGGCGGAACAAAGAGTCACCCAGTCCCAGTTGGAAACGAAAACAAAAAAATCTAAATTGAAAAAATCTCATAGCAAAGACTTGAAACCAATATTAACCTCAGCACAGCACTCCCAGCCGCCAGATGCTCAAAACACACCACCTCATCAGATCGCCGTTAGTTTCAATTCCCAATTATTCGGTTCATGGAATGTTCACTTGAAACTGTTGTTGCTCGAAAAAGCCTGCCTCACATACGCCACGTTGGCCGAATATAATTATGTGGTGCAGAAATACGGGTCATGTCTTCGTGGGATTTACATGTCCTTCAAGTGTCAGCTCGTTGTACTGAAATACATGTCCTCGATGATATCGCAAAAAAGTTGCCTCCTGGGAAGAGCGGGTGATTCTTTATTTCAAATGTCTAAAAATTGGGAAAATATCGGTGAAAACATAAAGGATTTTTACATGTCACATGAATCGGAGAAACATATAGAGAAAGAGTTGGACAAGGAATTGGGTAAGTGAAAATAGAGTACTTCCATGGGAAACCGATCAATAATCTCATGTTAGGTCTGCGATTTCGATGAAAATGTGTACGTAGGTTCAGTTTGAGGTTATAAGATTAAAAAAAATTGTTTTAAATTCAAAATCGTGAATGTTATGTCATTTTTAAAAATGTCAATGCATTTTTTTTAAGATCTCCATATCTTTGGTTGTAGTTAAGATAATCGGAAATTTCCTTTGTCATAGTATTCAAAACTGAAAAGGCTTCATAATTTTTTTAATTTAAAAATATTTTTTAATTTTAAAGAAAAATATATCCGTTTTTTTTTTAATATTTTTTATGATAAGTTATTTTGTTCTCTATATATATTATCAGGATGGCCACGAATCAACTTTCTGAGTTACAAATCAAATAGTACACATCTCCCTACCACAAAAAGACCAAATTAAAAGATGGTAAAAAGGGTAAAAATTTGTGAAACGTGTCCATTAGGGCGTACCTCAAAAAAAAAAGTTCGCCGTACACCTTCGAATATGAAGTATTATTGAAAGGTAGTTTCAAAAAAAAAAATTTTATTTTTTTATGCCGAACGTAGGGGTCGCGCTTTTACATTTTTCTATATAACTTGTATTTATAAACGGATTTTAAAGTGTGATACATCGATGTTTTTGTCTCGACGAGGCCGATTTTTTTGTCTTTGAAGTCATTGAGCTCAAGCACCCCCTTCTGGTACTTACCCATCATTTCTCAGTTGCTACTACCCTAATGTACCACTCTAATAATCGAAAATTAAAGCTCGCATAAAATCATGAATCATGTTTGAGCTCAATGACTTCAAAGACAAAAAAATCGGACAAAAACATCGATGTATCACACTTTAAAATCCGTTTATAAATGCAGAAGTTATATAGAAAAATGTAAAAGCGCGACCCCTACGTTCGGCATAAAAAAATAAAAAAAATTTTTTTGAAACTACCTTTCAATAATACTTCATATTCGAAGGTGTACGGCGAACTTTTTTTTTTTTACTTGTAACCTGGTACGCTCTAGTGTCCATGTGTTTTTAATAGTGTGTTTTCAGTCGTGAAAATCAGGGCAATTGTTGCAAAAAATCAAAATTCACAGTTTTTTAGGAAGCCTTTTCAGTTTTGAAAACTACGACAAAGGAAATTTCCGATTATCTTAACTACAAGATATGAGATCTTTAAAAAAATGCATTGACATTTTTAAAAACTAGTAAATCAAAAATTTTTTTTTCAAATCCATGCTTTATGCAAGCAGAATTCTATTGGGCCTAGAAATTCTTTTTTAGTTATCTTTTGTAGAAGGAAAAATTACTGCAAAATTTCAGTTTTTTATCTGCCATAGAACGGCATATATTCGAAAATGGGTTTTAACTTCGTATGGGAGGTGCCACGCCCACATTTCCATTACCGCCCATTTTTGTCACAACTACGCACATTAATGCTAGATGCACTTACACAAAATTACAGTAGGTGTAATTTTGGTTTTAACTTCATATGGGAGGTGCCACGCCCACTTTTGCATTACCGCCCATTCTAGGCGCAACTACGCACATTGATGCTAGATGCACTTACACAAAATTTGAGCACTATACGTGTCATAGAACTGACACTATTCGATAATATGTTTTAACTTCGTATGGGAGGTGGTACGCCCACTATTCCAATACCGCCCATTTTTGGCAGAACTACGCACATTGATGGTAGATGCACTTACACAAAATTTCAGCACTCTAGGTGTCATAGAACTGACAATATTCAATAATAGGTTTTAACTTCGTATGGGAGGTGCCACGCCCACTTTTCCAATACTGCCCATTTTTGGCACAACTATGCACATTGATGCTAGATGCACTTACACAAAATTACAGCACTCTAGGTGTCATAGAACTGACTATATTCAATAATAGGTTTTAACTTCGTATGGGAGGTGCCACGCCCACTTTTCCAATACCGCCCATTTTTGGCACAACTATGCGAATTGATGCTAGATGCACTTACACAAAATTTCAGCACTCTAGGTGTCATAGAACTGACAATATTCAATAATAGGTTTTAACTTCGTATGGGAGGTGCCACGCCCACTTTTCCAATACCGCCCCTTTTTGGCACAACTATGCGAATTGATGCTAGATGCACTTACACAAAATTTCAGCACTCTAGGTGTCATAGAACTGACAATATTCAATAATAGGTTTTAACTTCGTATGGGAGGTGCCACGCCCACTTTTCCAATACCGCCCCTTTTTGGCACAACTATGCGAATTGATGCTAGATGCACTTACACAAAATTTCAGCACTCTAGGTGTCATAGAACTGACAATATTCAATAATAGGTTTTAACTTCGTATGGGAGGTTCCACGCCCACTTTTCCAATACCGCCCATTTTTGGCACAACTATGCACATTGATGCTAGATGCACTTACACAAAATTACAGCACTCTAGGTGTCATAGAACTGACAATATTCGATAATAGGTTTTAACTTCGTATGGGAGGTGCCACGCCCACTTTTCCAATACCGCCCCTTTTTGGCACAACTATGCACATTGATGGTATATGCACTTACACAAAATTTCAGCACTCTAGGTGTCATAGAACTGACAATATTCAATAATAGGTTTTAACTTCGTATGGGAGATGCCACGCCCACTTTTCCAATACCGCCCATTTTTGGCACAACTATGCGAATTGATGCTAGATGCACTTACACAAAATTTCAGCATTCTAGGTGTCATAGAACTGACAATATTCAATAATAGGTTTTAACTTCGTATGGGAGGTGCCACGCCCCTTTGTCCAATTGGTCAAATTTTTCCATTTCCTTGTATTGTCCTCGAAAATGATTAAGTGTGCAAAATTTGAGCAAAATTGGTTGAGAAAAAAGCTTTCAAAAATTGATTTCAAATTTTGTGGCACACAAACATATATAGAAAGTAACCTTATATAAAGCATGGAATGACATAACTTTCACGATTTTGAATTTAAAACTATTTTTTTAAATCTTGCTTATAACTTCAAACTGAACCTACGTACACATTTTCATCGAAATCACAGACCTAATATGAAATTATAGATCGGCTTCCCATTGAAGTACTCAATAATATATTCCACTTGCCCTATTGAAGCATTGCTTTCTTCCAGATACTGAAGATTGTTCTGAGTTAATCACACCCCAGGAAAACGTTGAGCTTCTTATGGTATCTTCATGTGCTTGCTATGAAAATGCCTTGGAGCATGTTAACGGCAACGATAGCACAGATGAAGAGGCTCGACACGAACTGTTACGACGTCTGGGCAACGTTCGCAATGAATTGGGTCTGAAGTATATGTTTTGGTCGCAAGAGCAATACACAAAATATTTACAAGAGAATGCTGAAAATAATACGAAAGAAAATGACACTGAAATCGAAAATAAAAGCGAAAAGAAGGACGATGACGATACCCAAACGGCCAAAGAGGATCCTTTATATTTGAAATTAGCTATGAAGTCATACGATTGTTTGGTACGTGGCATCAAAGCATTTGGTTTGGTACAAGACAATGTCAATATGGCCTTTTTGTACTGTAACATGGGTAGATTTATGCGCTTTCGAGCTCATCTAATCATAGCAAATGAAAAGTGAGTGTATTTCTAACAAATAACCCCCTCATTTATATGTATGTATGTGTATGTTTACGTTTTTAAAATTTTAGCATTGATGTTATCCAACAACAGAAAATGTTTTATAATGAAGCATTTTCATATTACGAAAAGGCTCAGGATGTTTTGGGTTCACGCAAATCAAATGCCGAACTGTGGGATTTGGTCAATTGGGAATTATCGACGGCCACATTTACCTTGGCTAAGCAACTCCAGGATTGTAGTAGTGCAGATGAGGTAAATCGAATTATGATTTATATTTTCAGACATATTTTTTAACTGTATGATTCGTCATTTCTTTCTTTCTAGACTTGTCGTGTTGATTTGGAAAAAGAAGTATTGGATCTCCTACAAAAGTCGTTGAAACTCTGTGATGTTGATCATCCATCCCGACAAATTGTGTATACTTACCGCTCAGGTTTAATACATCAAAGGTATGTCTTTTAATTCTGCTAAGGGTATTAAAGCATAAAACATTAATGCCTTGATGAATGGGGTTTTTATATTCCTGTTATTTATTTATTTAAAAAATGCGTCTGTGGTAACAGTTATGATAGTTTTGTTTCAATAGTTTTTTGTTGGTGCGATAAAACCCCATTAAAAAAATAATTGCTTTATTTATCTAACGGATATAACAATGACTATTTGAAGAACATATATGGATAAATGAAGAAGTCATAACCCCTCTTGTAGAAATAAAAGAATTGCAAAATATCATGTTCCATATTTTTTCTTTTTTCAAATGAAGTTTTTGCTTAAAAAAGATTTTGCCATATGTGAATAGGACAAGAAGAGAGTGCCCCTACATTCATTTAAATAAGCCTTGTTTTCAATTCTTCAAACCATTTGATATGATTTAATTACCTTTAATTTTACGTATAACCAGAAGTGATGAAACTTTTTCTCCCTAAATTATAGTACAAATATTAAATAATTTAATAAAAAAATATATATATTATTACGTTAATTTTATAGAACAGTACGCCTGTGTGCATAGACAAATAAAAATTTAGTTCCCGATTAATCACATCGCCATATGTTCAGACCAGCCATATTTGGTTGGTTAACTGCTTGGAATTTTATTTTTTTTTTTTGAAAAACATCTACATTTGTAAATGCAAAACATTTTTCGAACCCGGAATTCAAATTATGGATTATTGAATGCTATTTTCTAAAGCGTACAGTACTTTTTAAAGCATACATGTAGGAATATGTAAAGATCACTTCAAAAACAATTGTTAAACAGCTGCAAAGTTCCAATCCGTCAAACCGACTTATACATATAACCCCTGAAAACGAGGTAAATCGAAACATTTACGACGCTATTCGAAGCCATAAGGTTTTTTGACGAAGCAAAACGAAACCAATCAATATTGTTTGGCAAATCAACGCAGCTCGGATTTTCACAAAAGTTAAAAAGCAAATCCAAATAATGAAAATATATTTCTTTGCCTTAAGTAGAATTTTGCTTGTTTTTCTTTGTGTCGGGATAATAAGCGACGTTCGATATAGAATCACTTGTTGGATCGATTTAGCGTCTTTTTTGTAATCAAAGTGCAGGTCGTAATTATTATCCGATCCTAACAATAATTGGAACAAGTAAGCTTTTCGCGCCAGGGATGATTCAACTTTTTCCACTCTAGAAACCACAGCACCTTATAATTCAACTATAAACATTTATGGTGAAATCAGATCATTTCAGATTTAGATATAGCTAAAGAATTCGTACGCTCTAGAGAATTCGTACGCTTTAAACTACACCAAAAACAAGAACGAAACAGAAAAAGTCAATCAGCATTTTTAGTATTCTAAAGCGCTTAAAGAGTATTGTATATTGTATATAGTCAGGATTTAGTATTAATTAGTACAAAATTATAAACAATTATTATTATAATATTAACTATACGCTACAAAAAACAGAATTACTTTTGAAGCTCTTATAGAAATATACAAAGTTCAGCGATTTTTTGAGAACTTTGTTTTTCAATATATTACATATATATATATATATTAAGAATTATCTCTTAGATTTTTTGAATTAGGTACGCGACAAACCGGACACTACAAATATTTCCCCGTGTAGTAAAAAAAGTAGTAATTGTCGTTATAACACTTCAAGAACTTCATAATAGTAAAAGTTATCGAAGTAAGGAAAAAATAAAGTTATTTTTTTAGTGGACCTTTTTTGATAGATGCCCATATATAGTAGCACTTTCTTCCCCGAATTCAATTGTAATGAGGTAGAAAGTATCATGCGACTGCAATATTTAGATGTTTTGTAAATTTGGAAGTGGTGGGTTATATTTTTTACGAGTTTTTAAAATATTTTTTGCAAAATCAAACAAAACTGCAGTGAAAAATCATCAGAATAATTTGATAAAAACAATAAAAAACTAAGAAATAGTAGTTGGTGGAAAATTTTTTAATTTTTATAATATTGTATTTTTTTGTTTTCACCCATATAATGCTTGATTCTGTAATCTGAAGATTGATGATAAAGAAATTTGATTATTTTGTTTGGTTGGATTGATTGATTGATTGATTAACCTTTACATTTTGTTTGGAGATTTCTGACAAACGTCGGAGACTTTTTGATTGAAAAACGCCACTTTCAGTGCTTGTAAAGTCTTCGACTTTAGTCTTTTCTCCTTACTTGTTTGTCTTAAATTTTGATAAGCATGTCATCCCTAAAGTATGCTTTAAAAAATATGCAACAATCTGTAATATAGAACGTTAAAATATTTCTGCAGCAAATAAATTCTAAAATATTGAAAAATCCAAATATTTATGAGCTTTAAGATTAAGATTAAGATTTGCTTTATTGAGACTTCTATACACATTAAACAGATAATATTGGAATAATAACAAAGAAAACTTAAAACTATAATGTATTATTTTAATTTGTAATCAATAGATGTGTATCAGCTACATGCTTATGTGAAGAGGTTTCGTATTAAATAAGTTTAAAACTAATGTGTTACAGTGCGTGCTCCAGGCACTTTGACAGGTGATCTTGGTAGAAGAACTCCGGTGGGCAACTAAACCTAAGACTTAAAAATAACTACAAACTAAATATCAGCTTAAGATTAAGTTAAAACAAACAAAAATTAAAAGAAAAAATATAATAAATGTCTAACCTCTGTGTGTGTTAGCAAGTGTTGAAGCGTAGAATTCATGAAAATGAGAAGTCGTCATGTCCGATTCCATCGAAATATTTTCCTTTAAAATTCCTATTGGTGACAGATAATTAACATCTGACCAGCCAAATTCTCTTTGAAAATTAAAAATTTCCGTAATCAAATTATTCTCATGATGAGCCAACTTATCAACAAAATTTCGAAGAAGATGTAGAGCATATTTCCCAATGGGAACGATGGAAGACGCACTATAGATGTACCGATTCGAGTACCTCTTCGTCGGAGTCTTAAAATTCTTATTCACACACTGCCGGATAACCTTTCTTTCACAAACCTCAAGCTCTCTGGCAACCGTCGGAGAAATGCTAAACCATATAGGAAAGGCGTATAACAAAATCGGTCTTATACATACTTTATATATCAAAAGTTTTGTTGCAATAGGTAAATATTTACTCCTCAATAGGCGCGCGAATGATCCCTTGATCCTGCTAGCCTTTTTCAGAACTATTCGTGCATGTTCATTAAACTTCACCAGTTTGTTAAAATGAACGCCTAGGTACTTAAAACTGTCTTTAAATGGAATTTCGTTTCCATCCAAAAAAAGTTTCAAAATTTTGCTTTCAGGTACAACACTACTATTGCACTTCTTAGACGCATTCCTCAAACATAAGGCCTCGCATTTCCCGACATTCACCTTTATACCCCAAAAGGTATAATATTCATTAACAATAGTCAGATGGCGTTGAACCCGTGAAAGAGCAATTATCGGAGATTCATCGTGAGCGTACAATAATGAGTCATCCGCATATAGTATTCCCTTCGATCCATTAGACACGTGTGGAAAATCATGAATAAATACATTGTATAAATACGGAGCCATAATAGATCCTTGTGGAACACCACATCCAATGCTACCAAGTGAACTAAATGAGTCTCCCAACTGAACAAAAAATTTCCGATTCTCAAAGAAACTATGAAGTAGTTTGACGACAAACCTATCAACCCCAATGTTAATTAATTTGAACAGGATCCTATGAGCTTTAAATACATAGTGATATCTTACCACAGAATTGCCTATGTAATTTTATAAATTGCTTAATTAGAACGTTCTTTGCAGTATTCAGGCGGGTGCATGCTTTTTTGTAGATTTTGCCCCCCAAAACGGAGATTAATGGAAAAATTAAAATTGAGATTTCCAATTAATTAATTAAAAGAATCGAAAATTTAGTATTTTTTTTGATTTTTTGATGTTGTTGTAAAAAGTAAAATTTCTGTATTTTCAAGGACAACTTTTTTCATTTTAGTTATTTGAAGCATCAAGTCTTGTTCTGCTGTATCTGTCCAATTTTACCCAACCTTGCTGACACATCTATCTATTGAAGGTGAAGGGCTTCATGTTGAAAGAAGAAAAATAAAGAAGCGTTGAAAGAAAGAAAAATAAAGATTTACACTGTTTTTATATTAACCATGACAGCATTAAAAGAAAATGCGATTAATATCAGACTTCGTCATATTAGAAAACAATTATATCTATCTACATTTATAGAAAATTTTCTTACAGTTGAATACCTCACTTTTTTGGGTGTATTGCATCGAATAGGACTGAATGAAGAGAGTTTCTTTAAGGAACCACCGCGGACACTTGCCCACTTCATATTAATGTTTCTTGGATCAATCTATGCAAGATAGCATATTTTTTTAAATGGTTGATCCATTGCAAAGAAATCTATTTAAACATTTTTAAGAAATTAGTGCTGTCATTACTTCTTTTACTACATATTCTCCAAGATTTCAACTGTAACGTGTTGTAAGTAGTTTAATTGCGAATGCGAAAAAATAAAAAAGTGCAGCATTTCATACTTTTTGCATCAGTTGTTTCGCTTTAAATTTCGATAACCTGACATGATGATCATACGCTTGTATGCGAATTTTTAATGCATAAAATACGATGCTATTTGTTATGTAATGGTAGTCTTAGTTTAACCGTAAAAGTGTAAAGATCGGATAAGCATGTAAAAATGTGACAAGTGATGGTGGTGCAGCGAATAAAGTGTGCGATGCCAAACTTCTGGTGTATTATAACAGTGCAATAAATGTATTTACTGTGTCTTTCGCGCTGCCGAAATGAAAAGGCGCTTCTCTCTTTGATTTCATATAGTGATGATGCTATATATACTGAATAAAATAATAGTACTATACAAAGTATTTTCATTGGCCTTGATATGTCGGCGTTTAGTTAGTACTGAAATTTTTTTTCCAGCAACAAAAATGTTTTGATTTTTTTGTGATAAATTATGAAATTGCTTTCTCATCAAAAATAATATAGAAATGTAAATGAATGTGTGGTTTTGATATGAAATGGATTTATTTTAGGTTGGCATAAAAACAAAAATTACGCGAGTCTTTTAAAAATACATATGTACATCACCCAGTGGCACAAACGCGACAATCGCAAGCATGAAACTACGCCTACAACAAGAAACGCGCTAAAAGAGTACTACTTTTTAGAAATAAATAATACAGGATTTAGTACAAATTTGTACAAAATTATTAACAATTATACAACGAAACGGATGCGACCAAAAACAGGAGTACTTTTGAAGCTCTTCTATGAATATACAAAGTTCAGCGGTTTTTTGAGAACTTTGACATTTCTCCAAAAGGACCACCGTGGTCGAAAAATAAAAAGTTGAAAAAAATATTTTTTCTGACTTGTATTAGTAAACGAATATATATTAAATAAAGAGTCCAAAGCGTAGCTAAGTTAAAAATGATTTATTATTTTTTTTATTATTATATATATTATATTTTTCTTAAAATATTGCTTCATAAAGCAATGATGCAAGTGATCTGCTATGACGGTCGGTATTCTTGTAGCTTCTCACATTCAATGTCTTTCTGACATTGGAGAAGAATATTTGCATACTGTGTAAGATCTATGAGATAAATATTCATTCAGCATTTATCTCACATCGTGAAATAATCGGCGCACAGTGGTTCATAATCAAAATCCATCGGTGAAAATTCAATAACTTTTGTTCTACATAGTAAACATTTTTGAGTTCTATAAAAAATGAAATTAGACAAAGGACCAAAGATTATATTGAGATACAGATGGCATTGAAAAGCGAGCAATCGGATATATTTTAGAAATTAGCCCAAATTTGAATACTTTCCGCATTTTTTGATTTTAAAGAAAAGTAAAATTTTTATTTCTGATTTTTTTTTAACATTATTTTCTGTTTTGTTCATAATGTGCAAAAAATTTCGTTTCAGTTTTTGAAAATTGAAAAAAATTTCTTTTGTCGAACTTTTAAAAGGTTTTTGCACTCGAATTTGTTTTATTAGATTTATGGCGCCAAAACTGTGTTTGTGCCAACAACAAAGTTTGTTTGGAATAAATTTTTAAAATATACCCTTTCTTAAACAAATTATAACTTTGAACCTTTGAAAGCCTTTGGCGACTAAAATACATATTTAGAAAGGTAGAAGGGTATCCCGCTTTTTTCAGATATTTTAGTTCCAAAATATGAATAACAAATTTTTTTATTTTTATGTTAAAAAAACATAAAAACAACAAAATAAAAATTTTACTTTTCTTTAAAATCGAAAAATACGAAAATTAGTCAATGTTAGTATCTTAATCTTTGGGTCCTGTGTGTATGTCAAAAAATTCTTCGTCGGAGATATTACCCTCCTCGAGAAACTCCTTGTTTAACAATTTTCCACAAGTGACTTCATTGGTGATGACCCGATTTTGACCACTTTATACTGGGTGCGATTGGTTATATATGTATTACGAATAATATTACTCATACGCTCAGATATATGACAGACTGTAAAAGAAATTATCCTAAAATCAAAGTACCGATCTAATTTGGTTTTAAAAAGTTTACTTTGAATTTATATTCGCAGAAAATATCGATGAACGAAAAATTTAAATAGTTTTTTTGGTACCTGGAACAATATTTAAATCGTGAATATCTAGAAAACGATAGGAAAGCTTTTAAAACGGGTAATTATGGTAATGATCTGGTCCTTCTTTTACTGATTTCGGCAATTTCATTTATATATTATTTTTTATACTCCCTGCCATAGGATGGAGTCTGTATTCATCTCGTCATTCCGTTTGAACATTGAACGAACCTTGTGTTTAGGACTTAAAATACTCCACATTTTTTGAAAATTTCTTTCTTTTATTCACTCGAACGAAGCGTAGTTCGTTCTTGTGCCATTTTAGGGAGTAAACGATTCAAACGACAATAAACTGAGACTGTGTATAGTATATCTGGTATTCTAAATTGGTAAAATTTTTGAAGATTATAGTCTTACAACCACTTTTTGAATACATTTGAAATATTATTATTTTAATAGATGTTTTGGTAGCCCCTCCCTATAAGTAAACATGGTCTTTAAAATTGTTGCAATTGAACTTGTTAATCACTTTTAGTTTTATATTGAAATCATTTACTGAGTTAATTCGCATCGATCTTGAAGGAATGTATTAAAATTATCTAAAATTTTTAAATATCCTTCTCTTTTATGCAGAATTGCCTCCTTCCATCACAGTCAGTTACGTAACAACTTCACCGATTCCACATCGTTACCGAAGACCACACTGCAGTTGTGCAAGTACCATTACGAAAAAGCAGCCAGCATCCTAGACAACATAAGAGAAGCGTCCGATTATTTAGTGGTACAATTGGAACGGATATCGCTGCAAGAGTTTTTGGCTGAAAGTAAGTATAAAATTAATCTTGGTTATACAATCCAACTCCACAGGTTTTGCGATGATTTTAAGGAGTTGTAGTACTTTTTGTTGATATATCTATCTAAAGCTCCATGTTTATTCTTTTCAACTCCGATTATAAAGTAAAAATCGGTTGAAAACCCACTAAGTTACAGGCTTATAAGTGTGCAAAGGTGTTAAAAGATTTTAGGGAAGTCTGGCAATTTTCTTTTTCTACTCGGCAAAAGCTACCAGAAAAATAATGTCACTTCTCAGTGTAATCAAATTATTCTCTAACTGTTGGCAAATCAACAAATCATTCATAACTTAGTTTTTGTTTGTTGTAGTCAAATTCTTTGAAATAAAACAATTTTTTTGCATTTGACGATTTTTTGCGATTATTTATGGCTACTTTTGGAATAAGGAAAATTATCTGGCAACCTGATACCAATAATGAAAATAAAATGAATTCGTAACAATGTGAAATAAACCCCAACCAAATTGAAATTACTGCCCATTTTAACTCTTTAATTTTTTATTCAGAACTAATAACAAAAAATATATTCACAGAAATAAGAAAAAACAAATTATCCAGTTCAAAAATAGATGGCAATGTGTGCTTTGTGTTATCGTTTTTGACTGATATGCGAATAGTGAGTTGCGGTTCTCTTTCGTTTTGGAGAATTATTAACTTAAAGAGTTTGGATATTTTGTTGAAAAATAACTGCGAAAAGGAGGTCCTCGCGTGACTCAAATTATGGCAGACCGAAGAAAACAAACGAATATTTAAAATTGTTATAACACAAAAAACATTTTTTTCAAAAAAAGTGCGTTCATTCAATCGCCTGTAACCTTGTTTTGAAGGCAAATTCAACTACTTATAAAATATTGAAGTGGAGTGGTATAGCCGCGTTAGATTTTTAAATATTTTTACAAATTTATTTCTTTTATTTTGATTTTTGAAATGATTACATTAATTATTTTTTTTTTAACTTTTAAGTGGTGTTCTTAGATGTTTTTTTAGGGACTGTGTGAGGTGAATTGTTGGATTCTATTTTTTACAATTTTTTTGCAAAATCACCCAGAATTTCAGCGAAAAATCTTCAGAATGTAATTTTTTCTGTATTTTATTAACACAAGGTTTAAAAAAATGAAAAATCCAATAAAAGTAGTTAATGGAAAAATATATAATTTTTTATTTTGCTCGCTACAAAAAATGGAAAAAATTGAAAATTTTAATTTTTAGATTTTTTATTGATTTTATACCTTGCGTTGATAAACTAATTAAAAGCAAGTAAGGAAAGCCTAAAGTCGGACGGGGCCTACTATATGATACCCTGCACTTCGTACCCCATTACAATTGTCAAATCTGGAACAAAATAAGTATGGAAGATATATATAAATCTGAACCGATCTTATTCTCTTTCACCATAGATGTTTCTACAACAAATATAAGGTTCGTGACATATTTGAAGAAAATCGGTTAAAATTTGTGGTGTCTAGAGCGGAGAGTGCACGACTTCTTTATTTTGATATGCTAGAACCCCTATTTTAATATGATTCGGAAAAAAATAAAGAGCCAAAAAATACCGATGGTGGGGTGAGTGTAACCGAACGCTGATCGTGGTCAAAGTTGAGGGAAAAGGGGTAAAAATACACAAAAATCCCCAAAACTGCCTCGGAGACGTCCCCAAAGGGGTTAAATGTAAGACATGGGGTTGGTCTTACATTTTTCCTCTCCAACATCTTTTTCGAACACGCATACACTCTATATCCACTCGTTAAGAGGGCTACCATACAAAAATTATTTTTTATAAAATTTGTTCCTACCGCTCTTACTGGGCCAAGGAGGCCGCTAGTGGAGTCAAATGTATGACCGACCCCCAATATTTTTTCAACCACCGCATTTTCTTTGAACATACCTACCTCCTATCTTCCACCCTAAAGGTCGTCCCCATACGACCAATCACCACTCTAGCTAGCCCAAATAGGCCTCAAGGGGAGTCAAATGTATGACCAACCCCCAATATTTTTTCAGCACCAATATTTTCTCAGAACGTACATACACACCCACTATCTTGAACCCTTAACACACATTTTTTTTTATTTTTTATATTTTTTAATGAAGGAAAGGCCCAAATTGCCCCCTATTCACCCCTAGGGGGAAGACATGTAAGACTTGTCGCCATTAATTCTCTCCCCAACAATTTCCCCAAACATACCTGTCTCCTATCTCAACTCCATAATGGGATTCCCATACAAAAAACTATATTTTTATAACATTTGCTCCCAC